>QEPC01012913.1:7580079-7604158 GCA_003113815.1 Sphenodon punctatus
TTTTTTACATTGCAGCCATTTTTAAATGGCTGCAATGTAAAAAAATCCGGTACCCCGGAATCCGGTACCCGGTCCGGATTACCGGGTCGAATCCGATAATGCCGGTACGCCCGGTACCGGCATTATCGGATACCGGATTCTACCGGTTTCCCACCCCTAGTGGTTAGCATCATATCTGTTTTCATCCCATGTTTGTGTAAAAAAGTTTTTGTCATCAAGAACAGAAAGACTTTCTCAAAGAATTTTATCCCATGTTTGCTGGCAAGGCCCTGAGGATCCAGCAAAACCTTTTGCTGCTCAGATCATTTTCCATTTGCAAGGAGCAGTAAGAAAATAAAATGCCATTTTGGAAAGCAAACCTCAATTGGTTAAGGACTTTGCTTTTAACCCTTCTGTGTATGAAATCATCTTGCATCAAAAGACTGGTATATCACCTTAATATAAATCCTGATGGGAAGGCCCATAAATCTATACCACCACAATTGAAATGATCATTAATTTGACTGATAAAACTGTGCTGTCTTAATACCAAGCACTAATTAAGTGTATCAAGACTTTTGCTCATAGATCCAAGAAGCCCTTTCCCAGTAGGAAAACCACCAAAGAAACAACAGCCTTCAGGCTGCATTGGTGAGTCCTTTTTCAAGTACTTTTTGCAACCAACACAGACACTAAGTTCCAGGCACCTTCACCCTGGATTCACACCTCCCATTGCAAAAGGGCCTCTGTACCTGTAGAAATAAGGTCAGAGGGGCAGGGTAATGTGCTAGTAACCTCTTCCCTGCCACCTACACTAGAAGAGGATTTGCCACTACAAAGAGAAAAGGATTTGCAAATACAAACCAAGAAAGCAGATGTGTCACCATTACCACCTTAAAAGTAGAGAAAAAGACTCTTAGACGATTTTCCTACTGGATCCAGCTCTTTGTCTTCTTACAGGTCTGCATCATCATTGCCACCACTGTTGTTTGCCTTGCCCAAGAAAATAAAGGAACTTTGCACACTGACATGCTAACGCATGGACACATACACACTAAAAATAAATGCCTAGTGCACAGTGTTAATGTTTTTTTGTTATAATTGAATAGCTGTAATGTTTTTGTGTTTTTAAATGTTAAATTTGGGTCCATTTACCCTCATGCTTTGAAAGATATTTTGTTCCTGTAGTGTTAAATGCTTTTAAATATTACAAGAGGTGACCACTCCATTTCCAGACACAGAACTAACATGGGCTAATATAGGCCACAATGGGGCCTTTGACAGATGCCTCTCAGATTTCCAAGCAAGGAACATATTGTTTTAAGTCCAACAGGTCTATGTGGGGTAAACATGAACATAAGGAGGGAGTAATAGTGGGTTACAGTATGTGCAATTATACATTTACAGTAAACTCCACTGGATATATGGCCTTAAATGGCACCTCTTTCCCAGGATATTTTTCTTATCCTTTGAATACCAGCTATTATGGTATCCACATTATGCAGTCCTCCTTGACCTACATGACTGAACACATAGCCCGGGCGGGACATTTTATTTGTGAAAACAAGGCCTATAAGAAATTGCCTCTCTGGTGGGAAGGGTCTTGTTATATTGGAGCTGTTGTCCTTGCCATCCGTTACCTGCCCACTCTTCCTCAGGGTAAACTAAGGCACAGGAGGAATGTCACTAAGGCCCTGGCATATTTGGGTATCACCATACCTCCACCGGCAGTTGCCTTCTCTATGCGAGAAATAAAACAAATGACTGGAATATTAAAACTGGTGCTAATGCCACATCCCTAGGCTTAAGGACACAGTTAATGAAATTGGTTATATCAAACAGATGGGTTTGCGAAACCGAATAGCCCTAAACTTTATCCTAGCCAGCAAAGAGAGTGTATGCGCTTTGATTGAAAAAGAATGCCGTGTTTACATCCCAGACAACTCTGGCTCTATTCTAGATCAAACTGCTCGAATTAAAGAAAGTAGCCCAATTACATCAAACAGATCAATGAACCCTTTGGGCCTAGCTTGGAGGCTTAGGCTTCAAAAAATGTAATATTATTTTGCTTGCCTTTGTTGTTTTGTTTGGCTTATTTTATGTATTCAATTAATTTTAATGCTTATTAGATACTATTTGAATAGCACTGCGAAACCGTTATCACAAGGTTTAAACCTGGAACAGAGGAAAGCAGTTTACAACATGTATGTTGAAATGCAAGAAAGTTAATCAGCTAAGAACACACACATCAATGACTTAATGTCAATAGACATCTGAAGTAAGGTGTTGTGCTTAGGTTAGCACAAAAGGAGGGAGTTGTGGGGGAATAATTTGAACCCTATAGACTAACTCCATTTTGAATAGCTACATTGCCTTAGCCAGAGTAGAGAGCCACTTTAACGTGGCTTACAGAGATGCATGCTGGGTAAAATCATACCAGACCTCTGTTCCAGAGACAGAAATGCTAGCTGCTTGCTTTAGTTCTCTCTCACAATAAAGTTGTCCTTCGAATATAGGCCCCGAGACATTAGGACGCCTTTCCTCCTTCTCACACATAGATAACACAGTTATAGCCTTGTAGTGATAATGCAGGTGCAACCTTCTAGTTAGAACAGAATGCATAGTTCTCAGACACTCTTTAATGTAAACATGGTTGGCTCATGTCTGGTTGTATTGGTTTGGGAATGTAAGTATGTAAAGACCTTGCTAACTACTGAGTTCTCTGTAATTTTCCATTGTTGTACCATGCCACTTGAGTGACACCTTTGTTTATACCAAAACCCTATAACCATCTTGGTAAAATGGGAGAGTCAGAGACTCTCTGCTGAACCCTGCGTGGTGATGACAGATGTCTCTCCGTCTCAGCTGAAAGGTAAACAATAAAGAACCTCTATCAGATTTCAACCATTGGTGTGAGTATGGATTTTTCCACGACAACACTAACAGACCCAGTAGCCGGAGTAATTTAAACTGTTGGTGTACAAAGGACAGAGCTGATGCCAGAAATATAGATGTGTCAAAACAAAATGATGCTAAACAAACCGACACAAAATTGCTAGGAAAATGGTGTCATGTATCCTATATATAGGCATATATGTTTGACCATCTGTGTTTCAATATATTGGAAATCAGAATTAGCCTCTCTGTATGACGACTTCTTAAAAGAACTGTCCTACAGTGACCTTTCTACTGAACTCGACCAAATACTGGAAAAAATCAGCCTGTATACTGGAATAGACGATATAATCAAGTCTGTCTCAATGAAATTAACAGTTTCTGTTGATTAGTCAAAATACGTGACTCCCTGACAGGGCAGGAAAAGGTCTTGTTTGTTTGGTGTTTACTCATTGTTAATCCTATCTTATGATAGCAACCTGTTTAGTATGTATCAACAGGCTTCTTACTATGCATTTTGAGAAAAACGCCTCCCTGTCAGCAGTTTTGACCTGACATTTTTAGCAGACCGGCAAGCATCTTTCATTCTATAAGAAGAGAGAGGAAAGATGGATTTTTCAGAAAACTTCCTTTCCTGAAGCTTTTCTCATCTTCCATCTGGCAGAATCGGGCAAGGACTGGGTAATATGTTATATCCAATATGATGCATTGAGTCAACCATAGCAATAATACTTAGAGCATATGTTATATCTTATAGATGTTAAAATCTTTGAATTTGTAACAGAGCTGTTCTCTGAACAGAAATGTCTTTCTAAGTCATGTACTTTTAACTGACACTGTTTCTTTTGTACTATGTCTTTAGTTGAACTTAAGTAAACTATTTCTTCATATTTTATAATATTCATAAGTCTCATAGCCTCATTTATATAAATGAATTGGTCTTTACAATACTTTGCAGAGCTGGCTGCCTTATTAGCAAAGTGTAAACTCGAATTCCACATATTGGAAAAGAGCGCCCTACATCCAGACCAGATCATGTCAGGCCTGGACCACTAAGCGCATTTTCATTTTGCGGAAACTGAGGCACAACGCGACAAGGCAAAAAGACTTCACAATTTTTTTTAAATCAGATCTGACCGAAAGGCATGGTCATGACCAAGAAGGGATACCCAACAAGAGCTGCTGCATTGTGAATAAAAAAGCAGCTAGATCAATGGTGGCATCTTTGCTATGTAGTTGTAAGGAGGTTATAGCCAGTAGCCCCAAAGTAGGGAAATCCATAGGAATTTTACACAAATGGTACTTAGTGAAGAAAGTGCAGCATTTTCTTTCATGCATAGGTAACAATATTTTTCCTATATTGTATTTTAAAGCATTTTGTTACCCAGCTGCCCCTTGCTTTACATTTCTTTATCTGAAGTTTTTACTTTGCTTCTCTTGAAACTGTAATTAGTGGCAGTCAGCATCTTATTCAACAGGCTATACACAGTAGCTGCTGTATGTGTTCATGTTCCTCATGTTTAAAGAAATAGCAGTTGAAAATAGCAGTTTGTTTTTTGTGCAGGGCTTTTTTAAATAGCTTTAGGTACCACATCTAACCCCGAGTGCCTGTAGCAATCTTTCTTGTGCTAAATATTTTTCAGTTCTAAACAAAAACACTCTGTTCTCTCTTATTATTTTAAAAAGACGGGGAGGAGGAGAAAGAGAGAGGCGGCATCCTGGCTACCTTCCAAGTACTTGTGCCCCTGCTCTGAGCAGCTTATAATCCAAGCTTTGTAAAAACAAAACCTGCACACACACAGACAGAAGTATTGGAAACAGTATTATCTGGCCTTCTTGAACCAAAATGACCAATAAGAGACCACAATGAAAGGGAACAATAGAAAAACAAACAGGAATATTTCACAGCACAAGCTTCATACTTAGAACAGGTGTAATTATGTTTTCCTTTCTGTAGGTACTAAAAGGTGAAGCACACAATGTAAATAAAGACTGAACACAAAACACTAAGAAGGTTTTCAAAATGTTTACTATGCAGACCTTTTCAGTTTGCATAAACTGTATGTGAAAAGAATTCAGGCGATAACAAGTTACTATTGTAGAAAACATTCTGAAGACAAGAAAAGATCATAAACGCATACTGACATTACAAAACTATTTTAAGGATACAGCAGAAATTTTGAACAAAGGTTTTTAAAATTCACCAAAAAACCACTCCAAGCTGATATGATACCAACACAACTGCTAAATACTCCCCCCTCCCCCACCCCCCAAAAGCTTCCACCCTAACAGGAACAAAGGCAAAAAAAATTAGGCTGGTGGGAAGACAAAGCCTACTGAAACTACTTCTGTTTCAGCAAATTGCTACTAACAAAGCAAGTGAAAAAGGAGAGAGATTAACACTAAGGCCATGATCTTGCAAAGGCATAAACACATGTGTACCTTGACACACACAGCATCACACTTTAAAATTATGCACCGATTTCTGCAGAGTTGGAGTTTAAATTAGTTGACCCTTAAAAGTATGCTTTTGTTTCACACTGCTCTGGATGGTTCTTTTTTGTTGGATTTGTACATCTCATTCAGTTTAACACCAAAATGTTCTAAAGCTAAAGACAGATAATAGAACTAACATGAGTATGTGCCTAAAAATGCTAACTGTTCAAGAAATCTCAAGCAAGATGTGAAATGACTTGTAAAGTAGTGGCAGCTCTCAATACAGTACAGCATCCCTCCATACTCCTTTTCAGTTTGCATAGAAATATGTATTTTTGGTGCAATTAGGAATGCAAAAACTATTTAAAACAAATTTTTAAATACATCCATATTATCAAGAGTTCAGTCACATACAGCAACAACCCTTTTTGTGCAGGACAAGAAGAATGTTTGTCCACTTCTCTTCACCTGATAGTGCTGTCAGTTGTCCATCTTGCTGACTGCGATCTTTCTACATATTCCATCAGTACATATGCATATTTGCAAATATTTCTGCTAGCTCTTACTCCAGCATTCCCTTCACTCCATGTGCAGAGTCACCTTTTCCAGACAATTCACTGGCGAGACCCTACCACTGACCTTCATTGTTTTACACAAAACAATCCTTAGTTTTTGAGAATGGCAAGAAGTACAATTTTTTCTTCCAAGCCACAATACCCAGGTGTAAGCAGAAACAAGCTTCCGAAAAGGCACGATTAATTCATTTCTCAGGTCTCCATTTCAGTGTCCACTACTTCAAGCCCACAGTGGGCTCTTGCTTAACTCATGTTCTCTCCTTCCAAGTCCAGAATATCAGACAGATCAACAACAGGTAATGGAGCTCTCCAGTACTGGAATGAGTTATACTGCCATATTTCTTCTTCACGCTTGGGAAAGAAGATACAATATGTTAATTTACGTCACTGCACCAAAGGAGAGAAACCTCTATTACATTTATTATCATACGTACTATGCAATGAATTTTACATCTATGCAATGTTTCCTCCCTTGATATTTTTGCTCTACAGATACCAGTGTTGCTCATTACACTCCTCTTGCACCCCAAAAAGCTTACCATAAACATTTTCTAAGTTTTAAGTTAGGGCTGTGCATTCGGGTTTTGCTAAAACACAAACTCCAAAAGCCCTTTTCGACTTCCCTGTTTGAAACACAAATACCAGGTCTGCGTATTCAGGATTCAAGGAAGCCAACATTCTTTTTAAAAAAGATATTTATACAGTATTGGGGGTCCAGTTGAAGACCTCAAGTATTCAAAGATACCTTTGAATTCTTAAAAACATAACATAAGTAGTGCCATATCGGGTCACACCAATGGTCCATCAAACCCAGCACCTGTCTCCAACAGTGGCCAATCTCTGTCACTGGAAGTAGCCGCCAACAGGTCACAACGGGGCAATCCATTCCCTGTTGTTCACTCCCAGCTCTTGACATTAAGAGGTTGCATTCCCCAAACATACCTAGCTAACAGCTGCTAATGGACCTATTTATTTATATTTAGTTATTAATTTTTTACCCCGCCCCTCCTGAACACAGCTCGGGGCGACCTATCCTCCAGAAACGTGTCCAACCCTTCCTTAAACCTAGCTATACTACTGGCCTTGACCACATCTTCTGGCAACAAACTATACAACTTAATTGTGCGTTGAGTGAAAAAATATTTTATTTGTTTTAAATCTCCTACTCTAAGTTTCATGGATTGTCCCCTAGTTTTAGTACTGTTAGAGAGGGTAAATAACTACTCCCTATTAACGAGTTCCACACCACTCATGATTTTATAAACTTCTATCATATTCCTTCTTAGTTGTCTCTTCTCCAAGCTGAAGAGCCCCAATCTATCCAGCCTCTCTTCATAGAGAAGCCTTTCCATACCCCTTATAATTTCATTGCCCTTCTATTATTATTATTATAAACATTTGTATAGCACCAGCTGTGTACCTGGTGCTTTACAGAACAAAGATAACTGTTTTTTGTTTGACGGCCGCCGCACACTGAGCTGAGGATTTTGACGTATTGTCTACAATGACTCCAAGGTCCTTTTCCTGAGTGGTAACTCCTAATTTACAACCCAGAATTGTGTACATAAAGTTTGGATTGTTTTTCCCTATGTGCATCAATATGCCCAGTAATTCTGTTTTTAATAATAGTTTCCACCATATCAGCTTAGAGCTGGGCTGTCTTGCTTGGGGAGCTTTTACTGAGCCCTCCCCACCTGCAGGGCTGTCACTGTCAGAACTACAGTCTCCAGCACTGCAGTCAGGTCCAGTTTTGCAGAGCCCAGCCCACCCAGGGAGAAATGGCGAACCCTTGGCAGCTTCATTCACCCTTCCCCAAGTCAGTGACTGCCCATTCCCATCTAGGGACCCCATTTTCCACAAGCCAATGATCCCTTTCTGAGTCAGAAACCACTTCACCCTCCAAAGCCAGAACTGGCCTTAGAAATTGCGAGTCCCAGGGCAAAGACAAAATGCTGAGGGCCGTTGGCCACGCCCACTTCCCTCTGACTATTACAGAGATCACGCAAGCCTCTCAGCTGAACATGAATATGAATAAGAATAAGAACCCAGCCTCATTGCCCCCACAGACCCAGCCTCCAGGTCTTCTGCTGATTCCCTACCCCCACCCAGCCTTCTGACCCAGTCCTCACAAAGCACACACACCACCCCCGGACTTGCTACCCCACCCAGCCTCCCGGATACTCTGCCCGCACCTAGCCTTGTAGCCCTGGAAAATATTCTGGGAGTCTGTCCCCCACCTCCCAGACTTCTGGTGCGTTCCTAATGCAAATAAACTCAGATCGGGGGAGGAAAGTTATTTTCCTGTCCGAGTGGCCCTCTACCTAAGATGCAGCTGGGCCTGGGTGTTCTGGGAGGGCTGGTGGCCAGTCAGAGGCAAGCTTAGGCTGCTAGGCAGGAGGGGACAGCAGGAACATTCTCTCCTTGCGCTGGGTGGTGGCTCCCTACTCCAGGAGCCATGGAGGGCAAGGGGGAAGCCATGGCAAGAGGTGGGGGCACAGGGGGAAGCCATGGAAGGGGGCACAGGGGGAGATAAAGCAACCCCATCTCCCTCTCACACATGGGGGGGGGGGGGGAGAGAGAAAGAAGGAACTGCTGTCAGCTCCTCTGCCTGGTCGCCTGTTGCTGCCCCCCCTGTTCAGTGACCCCATGCTTCCGTACGCACTCCAGTTTCCAAGTCTTGCATGCTGGAACTATAGTTCCCAGTATGCCAGACTAGGAAACATGGCAGCCCCAGCGTGCGCACACGCATGAGAACGCAGAGCCGTTGAGTCAGTAGCAGCAGCAGCAGCGGGCAGTATTTTATCCTTCCTCCCCTTGTCCAGGATGCTGACAAGGGGTTCAGGCCGGCCAGTCGGCCGGTGCTGGTTTGCCTTCGCCCATATCCGGACCAAGCAAGGCAAGCTGGCTGAGGGGCCCCCCAGCGTGTGAGGCCCAGGGCAGCCGTTCTGATCTGCCCCATGGTAGGGCCAGCCCTGTCAGAACCATGCCTCATTCCCCCTTCCCAAGCCAGCAACCTCCCCAGAACCTAGTCCCATGCACCATTCTTCCCCAAGCCAGTGACCACTCCCCTAAGCAACCCCTATTCCCCCAACCCCAAGCCAGCAACCCTCCACAAGCCAGCCCCATGTTCCATTCTGCCCTCTCCCAAACCAGCTGCACGCCTCACTCTCCCTAAAAACTCAGTGATCCCCGAGCCAAACCCATGTCCCGCTCTACTCTCCCCAAGCTAACATTCTCCATCCTTCCAGTACCCCTTTTTTAAAATCAGTAGCAGACTTAGCAGCAGCTTTGACTGCATTTTCCTCTTTTAAGGCCTGTCAAACTGGAAGAGTTTTGCTGTACTTCTCCTCCAAAATAACCCATACACAGGGACCCACGTTCACGGCATTTTCAACATTGGCATTCAGGAATGTTTTTTATACCCAGTATGCTGTTAGTCAAAATAAACACATGAATTGCCCTAATAATTCCTTTGCCATCATTCAGTGTGAACCCAGCTCTAGAAACAATTAACTTGTGCTCCCTCTGCTGGCTTTCAGGAGAAGAGAACAAAAGTAATACTCTGTCAAATTATTTAGAGTGAACTACGATTCTGACATTTAGTATCGTACATCTTAAGTGCTGAGTGACATGAGGCAGTTTTTACGTAGCCCTCTATAACGTTACGACGCCGAAACTACCAAACTCAGTACATGCACGTACTACTAAAATTTGTGGCAACTGTACAAAAATTAAGAATAGGGGAAGGAAAAAATACGTTAGATGGTGATAAAACATATCACAAGTATATAGGACTTCAAACAATTTCTGAATAATTTTACATGGTATTTTGGAAAAAAGCAGCTTCCAAATGTAAACTGAAAAATCACAATTTACTTCAGTTTGCAGACAAAAGCTCCAGTACCTCTACATTGCTTACTGCTTTCCTACGCAGTTCTGTAAAATTAACAAGAACCCGCTTCTTGCATTCCTGCTATTCAGAATTCTATGAGTGCAATTATGTGCGAGGGGAAGCAAGCTAGTCGTAGCAGCTTTAAAACATTCAAGAAAGAACATTAAAAATTATTATTGTAACTCACTAGGACTCCTCAGGGCTGTCAACACGCATGTTTTTAGTGCAAGTCTCGACATTTGAGGTTTTTTCTTAAGCCAAAGTTCTTGGAATCATGAGATTCTCAGCTCTTATTAAAAAGAAAAAAAAAATCTAGCCTTATGAAGAAACGCTTGGAAACAATGATTTCATTGTAAAGCAGGGGTGATTAACCTCGGGCTGAAAAGCCAAATCTAGCCCACAACTATTTTTATAGCCTCTTTTCAATTCTTGGCTCTGGCCATCAATCCTAAGCACTCCTCTCTTCCACTGCGCTTCTTGCACGGGTAGTGTGAGGTCAGGAAGAAGAAAGTGGTGATGAAGGCATATACTCAAGGCCAGGGGGATAGATCCATGATATACACTCATTATCTGAACCCTCTACTTCCTTCTTTTGTCTAAGCACATCCCTTAAGGTTTCCTGCCACCAACTCCTTATGTGGCCTGAGGAGCTTGTACTAATTTTCAAAATGATTCACGGGAGGGAAAAAGTTCTCCACCCTTGGGGGGGAGGGGGGAGTCAAGTCCAGCCTTTCATGTCTCTGAGGTGGTGTGAGGGACCACAGGGAGTCTCTCCAAGGAGCAGACAACCTACAAGAGTGACTCTGGTGCACTGGGGAAGGCTCTTTCTAAAAGGGAGTGCTCCTCGCTGCTCCTGAAACCAGTAGCTGAGGTGCCCTAGATCTGGGGGCCAGTGGACGGGGTCCCAGACTACAGCGCCACATAGATCACTCGAGTGGGCTGCATGCACCATAAGTCTGGCCATGCCCGATCTAAGGGCATAGATGAATTTAACATGCATTAAACAGTTGGGTAGACAGGTGGCCAGTTTCTTTGCCACACACTTAACTAGTCCTGTGAAATATTTATCTGAGTCATGGATGCCAGGCCAAAGCTTCACAATAAAGTTTCAGTGTCGGTGTCTGTTCAGGGAACTCTGAAATTAGTGAGAGGCCACCTGTCACTGGGGGAAGACTAAAGAGAGAATGCAGTTGCTGTGTTGGTCCCAAAAACGTAAAAGATAGACAAAAAGAAGTTCAAATCTCTTTTATCGGCTTGGTTGGTAAGAATACACAAGCTTTCAGACCACACAGGGCCACTGCTTGAATGTGTGTTAGGCCCGGCAGTGTGAACACACTGTGTTGGCTTTAAACTTATAAACACAGGGCCTCCTCATATATTTCTCTCCTGCATTTGCTCAGCTTATATATTTCTGACTTGCTACACTACATGCCTGAGCAAGGGCCGTTTGTGGCCCGAAAACTTTCTTCTTCTCATCAATGGAAGATAGTCCAAGTAAGCCTGGCACAGATATACTCGTAACACAGGGATGGGATATCTCAAGCCTGGGGGCCAAATGCAGCCCATGGCTGGTTTTAATTTGGTCCCTTTCCCTCCAGTCCCTGGCTCTGGTGATTGGCTCCAGCTCCTACTCCCTGGGCTCAACGACCAAGCTCAAGAGTAAAGGAGCGGAGCTGAGAACAAGCACACAAGGAGACGGATCCATGGCTTAAGCAGTCATCCTCCTGAGCACCCCCCCTTTTGCACCCTCAACTCCTATGTGGTTCTCGGAGCTTGTACTCGTTTTTAGACTGGCTCCTGGGAGGGAAAAGGTTCCCCACTACCTGCTTCAATGTGTTTAAACGGCAACCCAGCCTGTCCACACAGCCGGGGCTAACACAGGTTAAAATCACCGCTTCCTTCTAGGGTTGCCACCTATGCACGTTTTTAAGGAACCCTTATGAAAGATACATGTTGCAGGGCCTGCATTGATAGGTAAGTTGCCAATGCCGGCCCTACAACATGTATCTTTCATAAGGGTTCCTTAAAAATGTGCATAAGCGGCAACCCGGCTTCACCCCCCAAACCTCCCTGCAAAGAGCTGTTTCTCTAGGACCAGCCGGATCCAGCAGCTCCCGCGTCACACTCCCCTCCCCTCCCCTCGCCCGCCCAGCCTTTACCTCCTGGCTCGTCGGCTCCCCCCGGTCACCGCTACCGTCCCCTCCGCCCTGAGGCTCCCGCCGGGGTCCCGCCACGCGCAGCTTCTCCTGCTGCTGCTGCTGCTGCCGCCGCCTCCCCTCAGCGCTAGCTGCATCTCCAGGCTGCCCCAAGGGACAACTCCTCCGCCTGGGCTGCTGCGCCAGAGATGCCTCCGCTTCCTCCTCCCGTTTCCGCTTCTGGCCGGGGCCGCTGCTCCTGAGCGCCGCGCGGCCCGGACTCCCAGGTTCCAGGCAGCCCCCGGGTGCGCGGAGCAGGAGAGACTGCGGGTCTGGCAGGAAGCGCTTCCAAGGCGCGTGACACACCAAGGACTCGGCTCTGCGCTTGGCCATCAGCTACGAGGAGCGCGCGCGGGGGACACCCGCTTTACTGGAGGGGGGGGAGAGAAGGCGTGGCTGTGCTCAGTGCGCATGTGGGCTGCAAAAACACCCCCCCTCCCTTCGCTGCCCTGAGTGGCGTTCTATAGCGTGGATGCTTGCGCAGACAGTAGCTCCTCCAGCCCTGCCGCTACTCATTAGGAAAGCTGGAGCCTCCGTCAGATATGCAAATTTTAAAAGGACACGTGAGAAATACAGGTGGCAGGGCTGCATTGGGTCCACCGCGCCCCCCTGTATTTCTCACAAACGTCCCCTAAAATTTGCATTTGTGGCCACCCTCTCCCTAATGGAAGGCAAAGCAAGACGTTGCTCCAGCATCACCTTGCCATTTCTAAACCCATCTTAAGTTATTACTGTTTAAGGGCCACTACTGTCTCTGAATCCCGTCATCATGGTTGTTTCCCAACTGGCTGGCTGAGTGTACAGCGAGCACTGTTAGCCACTTATCATTTCAGTTAAACAGCATCCAGCAAAATCACAATTCTTGCCCAACACCACAGGATTTTACCACTTCACCAAAAATACAACATCTCTGCAGTTTCCAGCAGCTCAGCACTCCCGCTTTGCCTTTCCGGTAGCGTGGCCCCTAAAAGCAAAAACCAGAACCCAGTTGCAATTACATCAGAAACCGATGTGGAAAGACTAACCTTTTCCTGAATCTAGCTACAGTTCAAAATTGCACTGACATTTTTTTGGTAACACTGCTCTACTGAAAAACTCAGCTGAATTTGGGGTTAGGCCTTAGGCCTTTCAGCATTATGGTTTCTCAAGCTTCCTTTTCATCCATTTTTTGTTTTGTTTTGTTGCTTGATTTATTTTTAGCTACGTATATAGTAAGTTGAGACTATGGTCCTTTTCACATGGGCTCCCCGGTGGATTCGTGGGAATGCCACAGGTTGCCGCTGGCTGTGGTGTCCCGTCTAGGCTGGGATCTGTGGGAGGCCTATGGGACAAGGGCTGTGGGCACCTGGTTCAATTACTCACGGACACCAGTCTGTGACAATCCTGTTTTATTGTGGGGACAGGTACAGACAGGCCTCAGCGTGTACCCCCTCTAGCCCCCGTGTCTCTGCCAGGGCCAACTGCGTGGCTGCAAGCCTGTCTCAGTCCGCCACGCTGCTGCGTGGTACTTCTCTGGCCTGCCTGAGGGGATCTGTGGAGGCAGCTCCACAAGCTTCCTGCCTCCTGGCTGGTTGGCTCCTAACTGCCTGCCCTGCTCGCTGGCTTTTCTTTTGCCCCGCCCCCAAGTCATGTGGGGGCCTTTGCTCCGCAGGCGCCGCCACATTCCCCTTCTCCAGTTGTGAAACCGTCTCCCACCTGTGTAACAGTCATGGCTGCACTAGTGATAACTAAACAAAAACATCAAAACAGCTGCGTGGGTGTCTGAGAGTCAGAGGTCACTAGTACTTGACTCATCGGAGGAGGCAGTCTTCACCACTGCCCCACATAGTAATCTTGGAGACGGGTAGGGAGACATGTCTCCCTATGCGGCCTCGCTTGTTCCTGGCGCGGCGACGCCGACTCCCTCTGGTGCTGGGAGGACTCCGCTGAGTCGGCCAGTGAGGGTGTCGGGTCTGGTGAACTTGGCATGGGTCTTTGTTCACTTGCTTCAAACCCTGTTGAGGGAGTCACCTGGGGCGGCTCCCGTGGGTCACTCGGCAATGTGGTGTCTGGTCGTTCCAGGGGATCATCCGATGCGCTCGACTCTGTCAGGCCAGTTGCCTGTCTCAAATGTCGCCGATTCCGACGGTAAGTAGCTCATGGCTGCTATGAGCATATCATTCGCGATGATGTGCACCCCTTGAATGTCCCCGAAGCTCTCATGGTTCTTCTGTTGGAACACTTCACTGGCCGACCTGATTCGGAAGGGCAGCCTGTTGAAGTGGTATCTTCCCCATGGAGTGTTGAAGGTGCACAGCTCCGCCGACCGTCTGTCCAGCGTCACCTGCCACTAGCCATCTTTCTCATTGAGGATAGTAAATATGGACTTTCCGGCCAGCTTCTGATGGACATCCTCTACCGTTGGGATGGTGAAGTGTTGGTGGAGGACCGCTTTGTTTAGGTCCCGCGGGTCTAGGCAGATTCGCAGCGAGCCATTCTTCTTTTGGGTGATCACTAAGCTGCTTACCCACGGGGTGGGTCTTGTTATTCTGGAAATCACCTTTGCTGTCTCGAGGTCTGCAAGCGTGGTGCGTAGCTGTTCTTGCACGGCAAACGGTATCTTGCGGCACCCGTGAATTTTGGGGGGCACCGATGGGTCAAGGTGTATGTGGTGTGTCCTTGGGAACCGGCCAAGACCTCCCATCACGTCCGCGTAGCTGGCTAGGATGCCAGTCTCCGTCTTTGGCGGGTTCGGCACCAGTGAGTAGATCTGGCGGACTAGACAATGCATGCCTGTCAGCCGAGCAGCAGCGGGGCGTCCTGAGTGTCAATGACGTAGAGTGGGAGCTGTGCGCTGGTGGTCACCGTGGAGCACTGGACGAGAAGTTTCGCCTGGGGTGTGATTCGCCCCCCACCGACGACAACCAGCGTGATGTCCGGTGCACCCTGACGGATGTGCGCCGGTAGGTTCCTTGCCACTCGAGCGGGGAGGGTGTTGGTCTCCGCTCCTGTGTCCAATTTGAATGTCACTGGGTATCCAGCGACTCGGATTCTGCAGTGCCAGGGGTCTCCTGAGTAGTGGGTGTCCCCTCGGCGGGCCGAGGTCATGGCTCCCATGTACATCGCATTCACGGTTCTAGTGCGAGGGTTTTTTTTTAGCCCTGCATACTTTTGCGAAGTGATTCCTTCCTCCGCACCTGCGGCATGTCTCTCCATAGACAGGGCATTGCTGGGGGCCACGCTGGCATCCACATCGTCTGCATGGGCATCGGGTGGCTTCCGTGTCCTGTGCTGGGGGTGGGCTGGTCTCTGGAGCAGGCGGAGTTTGTCGCGGGGTAGACAGGGGTCAGGGGGACACTGCTAGTACCCGCGGCTCTGAGGACATCGCCGTGGCTTGGGCCCTCGTGACGGCTTTCATGCGGCACATGTCCACTGCCTGGGTCAGGGTGAGGTCTGGTCTCTTTAGTAGCCTCTCCTTCAGCTTGGGGTCAGGGATGCTGAACACAATCTTGTCCCTGAGCATGAGGTCTACGGTGGGCCCAAATTCACAGTGTTGGGCTTTCTCCCACAGGGCGGTGAGGAAAGGGTCAATCCCTGCTTGCTCATCGTATTGGAGCTGCCACAACTGGAAGTGCTCGAACACGGGGTTCTTTTTGGGGACACAGTAGTTCTACAGTGCCGTGAGGAGCTCCGCCAGGGTGGTCTTGGTGGGGTCTGCAAACACGTCTGGCAGTGTGTTGTATACCTCTAGGGCCTTCTCTCCCAGGCAGTGCAGGGCCACTGCAACTTTATATTCTTCCAGCTTCTTAGCTGTCTCAGTGACGGTGAGATAGAGGCCTAGCTGTTGCTCCCATCTCCGTCAGTGCTCACCCAGATTCCCATCAAAGCTGAGGGGGGTGGGGACTTGACGTGCTCCATGAGCAGGAGGGTGGTTCTCGCCTTCACTGGACTGTGAAGTCCACTTCTGACACCATGTGGTGTCACGTCTAGGCCAGGATCCGTGGGAGGTCTATGGGACAAGGGCTGTGGGCACCTGGTTCAATTACTCATGGACACCAGTCTGCGACAATCCTGCTTTATTGTGGGGATGGGTACAGACAGGCCTCAGCATGTACCCCCTCTGGCCCGTGTCTCTGCCAGGGCCAACTGTGTGGCTGCAAGCCCGTCTCAGTCTGCCACGCTCCTGCGTGGTACTTCTCTGGCCTGCCTGAGGGGATCTGTGTGGAGGCAGCTCCACAAGCGTCCTGCCTCCTGGCTGGTTGGCTCCTGCCTGCCCTGCTCGCCGGCTTTTCTCTTGCCCCGCCCCCGTCACGTGGGGGCCTTTGCTCCGCAGGCGCCGCCACACTGGTGGTGGGGAGTGCTTATGGGAACATTGTTGGCAGTGTGTGTGCTCCCATGCTCCACCCACTCCACCTGCTGCCAGTGTCACCCCCTCCCCCCCGCACCTGTTTGAAAAGGGATTATACCTTTTGTTTGGACATTTAAGAAAAATCTGTACCTATAAATTGTGCAGTTAATTTAAGAATATTTGAATATACTTTCTGCTACCCTAAACCACCTCTCTCCCCACCTCAATTCATTTATACAGCCAAGTTGTTTATTTCTTGTGTACAGTTCAAAATGTATAATATAAACAAGGACTACTTTACTATATACAAGGTACAGTGCAATCCTTCTCCATCAAACGTAATCGGAGCTGAGCCATTGGCCGTTTTTACACGGACAGTGGGGGTGGAGGGGATGGGTGTTTTGGCGCAGTGAGTGAAGGTGGGTGCGTGTGTCCCTTTACATGGACACTCACCCACCTCCACGCATGGCGCCTCCTTCGGTTTTCCAGAGGCTCCGGGTGGGTGATGGGTGTTGTGTGGGAGCACGCACCTGCACCCATCCCATTTGCAAGCGGACACCCCCCACTTGCTGCTGGCTGTTTACATGGACGCGCCCCTCCCCCCGCACACCCACCGAGCTGTGGGGGGAGGGGGGGCGCATCTGTGTAAAAACGGCCATTGCTTTCAACAATGAGGACAACACCAACTACTATGAATTAAACTCTAGTTGCAAAACCCACTACACATTTTCCAGGAATTCCTAAAGGACCACAGCTCTGAGAAGGTAATCTAGATGCTTAAATTCTAAATATCCATGTTTCTAGCACATTTTATATTTTCTTTAAAAAGAAAGCATTGTCAATATACGCTGCTTGTTGTATGGAAGAAGGTAATTAAAGTGTTAACTTTTGGGTGAGAGAGTGTTGGCATTGTGCTGGTCCAAAATGTTTGGGATTCAATAAGAAGTTTTCTATGTTGCCAAATCTAATCATTCATTCATTCATTTGTGACGATTTAAAAGAGCAGTTTATATACAACTAAGATCTCAGTCCATCAGACCCTTGCTCTTGTGTGCAATCAGAAGCTAAGCAGCTGTAAAGCAGGAAACATAGTTCAAGAGGAAGTGGTGCATGGTGCATGAAGGCCAATACAACGTTTAAAAATGAGAAAGCAACAAAATATCCGCCAACTCATACCGCAAACTTTAATGATCAGAAAAAATCAAGTTCATTATTCACATTAAAAATAGAGGAAAACTCATGCAGAGACATGAAGCTTCCAACTCGTATCCTCATATCTTATTTTAATGAGAACTACATAAAAAAATACAAGACACTTTACAGTTTTCAAATTTACTCCATATAAAGAAGTTTTATGTTTTGGATTATGCAGCATTTCATTTTTGTATTTTACATTGAACACCACATATAATCTTTAAGTGACCTAGGTTTTGCCTTGGCTTCCTGCTGATTAACATATGTAAAATTAAGCTATGCTACACACTTCCCCCCTGTGCATACAACATTGAAGGCAAGGAAGAACAAATCCAGCATGATTCTCCATGGGATAGGGCCCATGATAGCAGTTAGAATGACTGGGACAGTTAACATGGGTGCTATCACACAGGATCACCCCTGGCAAAAAATAGTAAATGATTATTCCTGTAGACAAAAGCATGGAGTATGAATTTTAAGATTCAATGGATCCTCAAGTGGAGGTAAAGCATTTGACTCCTACAATTCATCTAAGTTTAAACTAAATTCAGCTTTTACAAAATAATTAACCAGCAGATAATACATATGCTATCAACTAGCAAGCGCCCACGTCCCACTGAAGTGATTGGAACATGCATTCACAGCAGCTACTAGTGCCCATATCTGCTGGAGGGATGCTCGGTTAATGTAGTTATTGTACTCAATTTAAAAAAAAATTATATTGATAAATCTTCAAAACAAAAAAGGAGCACCTCAATATCTCATTGACAAGTAAGTTGTTTAAAAGTAAATAAAAAGTTAAAAAGTGAGGAATGGCACTCAAGAGTAGGGAATGGAAGGACAAAAACATGAAATAATTCTCTTTGGATTCAAATCAGTTAAAATGTAAGAGCTGAACTATGGCCCTTTTTACACAGGCGGCAAACACACATGAACACCCAGAAATCTGTGTTCACGCGTGGGTTCCACCTGTGTAAATCCTGTGGCGAGTGGGTGGGTTTGCATGTGTGTGCACTCTCACAAACACACACACACCCACCTCGTCATCCCCATGTGAAAATGGCAGTTGTTCAGTGCATGTTGATGGGTGGAGGTGGGTGTACATCTGTCTACACCTGTCCCCGGCACACACCGACACCCCCCGGCCCGTGTAAAAAGGGCGTTTGTGAATGTAAACACAGAAGCATATTGGAGTGAAGGGGCAATTGTGAATGTAGACACAGAAGCATATTGGAGTGAAGGAGATTTAGGGAAATTTAGGTGTTGAAACTAGAACTGTATCACGGACATTTCCCCTAATCATGACTTGTTTGAACAGACTTCAAAATGTAAATGGATTTCAACTGACTGTAATGATTTAAGAAAAGTTCAAAGAGGATTTGAACAAGTTATACAAAAGAAAATAAAAGCCGCAGGAACCAGCACCTACTTGGTTAAGTCCTCAAGGGTTTGTTGTATTTTTATTTGTGTACTCTAATGGCAGTGTCTCAGCTTTCAAAATCGGCTTTACTTCTGGCTGGGCTGCCACTTATTAATTATACAAGAAAAAAATACTGGTGCTAAAAAAGGAGAATGTTCACGCAGACTACCTGCAACCAAACCTTTACTGAAAACTTGTGTTGGTCCAATACTCCTTTGCACAACAAACCTAGGCAGGAAAGAGTTTTAATTCTTATAGACTTTATACTTCCCAGACAGTTTTTAAACTAGGGGGGAAAAAATACATTGCCCTCATGAACTATAAATTGCACTTTCAATTAAAGCAAAATGTGAAGGTATGAAATATCTGTCTTAATAAAAGAATGAATGCTAAAAGTGACATTATCGTGGATGCGCCCCTTATATTAGGGGTTTTGACAATGTCAGCAAAGAAACACACTCACATGAAAGCAAATGAGTTTAATATACTCTAAAATCTGCTACTATTCAATGCCCTCAACGTAAAGCAATCCCCTCAGAAGTTTTGATTCCCAAGTATACCTCTTTTAAAAAAATGTATTTTAAAGGCCTGTAGAAGGGAAAACCAGGATAGCTAGATTAACTATCAGATTAATAACTGAAAAAGGATAGTAGTTTGATTCCTCCAACACATACAAGCTACATAATAATTATTTAATGGAATAATTTCCATTAAAAGTGTTTATCTAATTTAAATAGTGAGCCAATAATGTTTCCCTTCATATGAAATTAGAATCTGTGAATTAATATCTCTTCATGTTTCATTCACAAAGAAATATAGTTAGGTTAAAAGAGACCCCAGCCCAAAAGACAGTAGTGTATACAGTCTCACCGACTTCAATGGGACTACACATGCATAATGGATTTTGGAGTCCAGGCTTGAATCTACACCACCAGAATTAAAAGAACCATGGGTAATTAGTGTGTAGTCAAGTATCTCAACAGCTGACCCAGACCAACTACCATCTGTTTCAACTTATAACTTGTTTTATAATTTAGTCATTTTTTTCAAGTTAGTATGATTACCCATTAAACACATCCATCCTAACACTTATGGCATAATAGTCTCAACTGTACAATAGCTGTCTAGAAGAGAGGAAAGTGAGACAGTTGTCCTGTAATCTAGTCCCTGACAAAAGTATTGCTTTAATTTTTTTTAGCTCAAGCAACAGCTAAATTATACAGATAAACTTCAAATGGGCACTAGCTTAGAATTTTAACATTAATAGGTCAATTGGGATAGGTCTCAGGAGAATTTGTAATCTCTTGATTTTTATTTTTTTAAAAAGGGGTATTTAAAAGGCTTCTGAAACCTTTGGCAGAGACTAACACACCTCTACAGACTTAGAAGGTCACAAGGAAAGTGAAAATCGCTATACTTATGTAAAAATTGAGACAGAATATACAGGGAAATATTTGTATTATGCCTGGTATCGAGTATGGGAGTCATATTTCCAGTTTGGTATCAAACATGGTATTGGGCATCTTTCAGACACATCTGAAAATAAACAATGATATATATTACAGAGAGCTGTGCATTTAAGGAGATTTTAGATGTTAATACTGTCAAGAGTCATTATTAAAGCTCCAGCCTTCCCAGCGAAGTCTAACAGCAGGCGTTAAAGGACAGCATATATAAATATCTTCCTCCGTTTTCACTATGTTAATGCAAATATGCATAGCATAGCACATGTCTGGAGAGCAATACAGATTTTAAGAAAATAGACAGATATATCCAAGTCCCGTGAGGAATAAGAAGGCACCACTGATTTGAGGTTGTGTCCAGTCATATACCCAGTTTGTGTTGTCAGTTTCAACATTAATACCAGCATTTTCTTTTCACTGAAAAATCCATCTGAAGTGCTGTTACTCTGGTTTCCTAACCACAAACATCACACATTCATAGTAGTATTTCATCATAGAAAGTTCATTCACAGTATACGTTGTCAATACAGATTCTTTCTCCACCTGAAAGTAAAAAAACGGAAAGCTTTCAGAACATTTTCTGTAATGACATGCATCTTGGTCAAAATGTTTTTTCCTCCAGTTAAAAATTATTGCCATTTGTTACGGTCATCTATGGGTACTTTTAGACAAGCACCTCCCCACCATCCACCCACTATACATGTTGCAGGGCTGCAGTGGTGCCCTATGGGTGCCCTGCCACATGTATAATGGGTGGAAGGTGCTTGTCTAAAAGCACCCTATGTAGCTGGCTTGGTTAAAAAAAACCCACAACTTCTTAAACTGCCACCACACAAGACAGTATATAATGTAACTGTTTCCTAATTTAACTAGGAAACAGAATTATAAAAATATAAGCATCTTAAAGCTAAATGTCTCTCATTTAAATGAGTTAGGGTTTCAGTCTATGGGTTGGGAACTCAAAGGCAGTAGGGGAGGGGGTGTCATGCCATCCAGATGGTGTCCCAATCCTGATTGATATTTGATGTACTTTGCATGTGACTGTGGTTGTCTTTATTATTATTATTATTATTATTAAACATTTATAAAGCGCCAGTAACAACCTGGCGCTGTACAGAACATATAATCAGCTGCGGTCCCTACCTGTGGCTTACAATCTAAAAGACAAGGAGGGGGAGACAAGGAGAGGGGACAGCGGGAGAGACATGGGAGAAGACAAACAAACATTCAGGCGGATGCGAAGTCTCAGGTGCGTGTACTTGGCTTGGTTACAAGGTGGTCGGTAGCAGCAGTCAGCAGAGGAGGGCTGACAGTAAGAGCAAGGGGAAAGACTAGAGGGCATTGGGAAAGGCAGCATGGAAAAGGTGGGTCTTGAGGAGGGATTTGAAGGAGCGGAGGGAGGAGGCGAGGCGGACGTCGGCAGGGAGGGAGTTCCAGGCATGCGGGGCAGCGAGGGAGAAGGGACGAAGGCGGTTGGGCGAGCAGGAGAAGCGAGGGAGAGCGAGGGAGGGGACAGCGGAAGAGCGGAGAGCGCGCACAGGAGCGCGTAGGGCGATTAGGTCCGAGAGGTAAGGGGGAGCTTGGTCATGGAGCGATTTGAACGTGAAAACCAGGAGTTTGAACAGGATACGTTCCGGAAGGGGGAGCCAGTGAAGGGAGAGGAGGAGAGGCGTCACATGGTCGAAGCGACGGGCAGAGTGAATGACCTTGGCGGCAGAGTTTTGGATCGCCACAAGGGGGGACAGGTGGGAGCGAGGGAGGCCAGCAAGGAGGAGGTTGCAGTAGTCGAGGCGAGAGATAACCATGGCATGAACAAGGATTTTGGCCGAGGAGACAGATAGAAAGGGGCGAATGCGGGCAATGTTGAGGAGAGCGAATCGGCAGGATTTGGCCACAGAGTCAATGTAAGGTTTAAAGGAGAGGTGCGTGTCAAAAATGAAGCCCAAGCTGCGGGCACGGAGAACAGGACGGATGGTGACCCCGTCAATGCAGATGGTCAGGTCAGAGGGAGAGGAGGGGGAGGGAGGAAAAATGAGGAGTTCAGTCTTGGCCATGTTCAGTTTGAGTTGGCGTCGGGACATCCAGGCGGAGATATCAGAGAGGCAGTCGACGAGGCGTGAGC
This sequence comes from Sphenodon punctatus, assembly GCA_003113815.1. Taxonomy (NCBI): domain Eukaryota; kingdom Metazoa; phylum Chordata; class Lepidosauria; order Sphenodontia; family Sphenodontidae; genus Sphenodon; species Sphenodon punctatus. The sequence goes on from QEPC01012913.1 coordinate 7,602,578, forward strand.
GGACAGAGGAGGAGAGAGAGGGGGTAGAGAGATAGAGTTGGGTGTCATCAGCATAGAGATGGTATTGGAACCCGTGGGAGGCAATAATTTCACCAAGGGACCGGGTGTAGATAGAGAAGAGGAGAGGGCCAAAGAGAAGAGGAGAGGGCCGAAGAGGAGAGGGCCAAAGAGAAGAGGAGAGGGCCAGTAGTTGTCTGGGTCTACACTTAAGTCATTTTGTGACTTGAATATATTTTTTAATTTTTTAGCATTTTTATGCCGCCCCCTCATGCCCACGGCATCTCGGGGCGGCTAACAATACGGTAAAACAATAAAATACATTAAAAACCAACATCACTTTAAAAAAATTTAAAACCCCCAACCCTAACTCTACCCTCCAATCTCTCCAAAGGCCTGGGCGAACAGCCAAGTCTTGCATGCCCACCAAAAGGCGATCAGAGCCGGGGCCAGGCGGGCTTCCTTCAGAAGGGAGTTCCACAACCGTGGCCCGACCACCAGAACGCCCTCTCCATGGTGGCCCCCCGCCTTACACAGGGGACCTCCAGATAGGCGCCTCCAGTGGATTGGAGGGTCCGTCCTGAGTCACGGAAGGCGAGGCGGTCCCCAATATACACTTAAGTAACAAAATGAGGTCACAAATGCAAAAGGTTTGGGAACTACAGTACGAAAGTAAATTTTGTTTTGCCCTTCTACAATGCGATTAATATCAACCGTACCTCTATATGGAATCCATACTGCAATATAACACTTTTTATATCCTCATAGCTCAACTCTATCGAAAGTTCATTTGCCAAGTTTTCAAAATGGTATAGAAGAGGACCTAGAGTATAAAGATCAAAGAATTCAGTAATGCTAATTCTTATTTTGAACGTAGCTTGTTATAGGATGTTGAAACAAAGGCATTTGGAATATGTATGAAATAAACATAGGAATCTGGCAACCCTCAGGACTGCTTTCTCCCTTCTTTCATCCCTCTGCTCTTCCATCCACCTTGACTCAGCTGTCTGTATTCAGTAATTCCTTCTGGCGCTTTTCCCTGCATAACACTGGGTGTTTTTACACGCACATTTCTCCTGGAAGTTTGCTGTTACGTCCAGAACTTTCTGTGTTTCTAAATCATTCATCCAGATCTTAAACATCCGGATCTTTGAACTTCTGCGTGAAACTTGTCCCAAAACTTTTGTGTGTAAAAGTTTCTCCTGGGAAACTGCTTTGCTCCAGGCACCCGTGGTCACTTGGTTTCCATGGCAGCCTGTCACGTTTACAGCTGCAGCTACTTTAGGCTGCCCTCAGAGCAGTGTTTGTGTGAAGAATGCATCCAGGAACTGCCTCAGGGCAGCGTGTGTGTGAAAAATGAATCTGGAACTTACTTGTGGACTTGTAAACTCAGAAGACTGAAACATCTGGCACTTTAACGTGTGTCTAAAAATGCCCACTGCCAAAATCCAGCCCTTCCTAGCTTCTCCAATTGCCAAAGCTCTAGCCCAGGAGTGAAGAACCTCTCCCACCCCCTGTAGGGCTCTTTGGAAATTAGTGCAAGCTCTGCAAGCCAGATAGGCGTTTGTGTGTGTGTGTGGGGGG
>QEPC01012913.1:7604219-7637616 GCA_003113815.1 Sphenodon punctatus
GGGGGGGGGGGGGGGGGGGGGGTTAGAAAAATGGAGGGGTGTTTAAGGGGTCTATTCAGGGTGGAGGAAGGAAGGAGAGGGTTCAGATCATGGATCTACTATGCCATGAATCCATACAGCAATCCTGAGTGCATGTCTCCTCTCCATTCCTTTCTTTGAGCTCAATCTTTTAGTGATTTGAGGGTAGCGCCTGGATCCAGAGACCAAATCCAAGAAGTGAAAAAGGGCCAAACGAACAGCTGCAGACTGCATTTGACCCACCACCAGTGCTTCCGTACCCCTACTTTAGTCATCCCTCACATTGAGTACTGCAGCTTTTTTCTTACTCGTACTCTCTGCTCCCTCACATCTGTTTTAACATTCATTGCCATGGTCATCAACTACACGCACTACTTAGACCATGTTCTACCCCTCCTATGCTCCCTCTTCCACTTTGCCTCCAGCACAAACTCCTTATCCTCACCTTAAGGCCTCATTCCCCTCTATCTTTCTGTCCTCATTTCCCACTATGTTCATACCAAGGCACTTTCTCCTGTCCCATGACCACCTTCACACATCCCCCAGTCACCGGTTGCCGATGCTTCTCCTTATACTGTCTAACCCTTCAGGATCTCTCCCCTCTACTTCTACCTAGGCAGTACATGCGCTGGAAACTTCTCAACTTCATAAGCATCTCTCTGTCTCTCCCTACGTTCCCCCTCAATCTTATCTCATCCTCCCTTGCCTGTTTGAAGACTGTACGCCCACTGGGGCATGGACCTGTCTCTGATTACAACTGTGATTAGCACATTGCTGCGTAATAATAATAAATAATATCTATGACTATCACCATGAAATGTAGATTTTACAAATACAGTACTGACAGTCCAGGCTGCACTGGTAGTCATGCCTGTAGTAAACGCTACTCCACTTTCTCTTTATAAGCCCTATTTTCAACTACTTAACACTTTACCAAAAACTGTTCAGGCTGATATTTCCCCATGTTGGGTCTCTTTACCTCTTTCCTCCACCCTTTTAAAAAAGTTTCTGCATAAAATAATTTCACCATTTTAACAAAATTTGGGAAGATGGATTTTGTCTACTCATTTCTTTCAGGAGCATAGCATCGCCCATGTTCTGAAGAATGAACTCAAAATTTGGCACGGGTGTCCTTCTCAAGAACAGAGAATGCGTTTTGCTAGCTCTATAAAAATACACCCAGTTAATCAAATTATAAAAATTGAAAAAATTCTATTTACACGATCCGTAGAGATGTAGAAGTCAACCGCTAAAAACTCTGCTCTGAGCATGTTTATATCAGAAAGAGATCAGAAGCTGGAGTCACAGCTCTTTCACCTACTGATCATAAAAACAAGGGTACTGCACAAATCCATTCAAAAGATGGAATACAAAGGCAGGTAAAATAGAACATGAATTGTTGTTACATACCCATATTTGAGCTGAGCTTTTCTTTTAAAATAAACCTAGGCATGTCATACTAGCTTAGGCAGAATTTGGGTGTTAACAAACGAGATGTTAGCCCACACCAGGTGGGTGTCCACCCAATCATTTATTAGGTGTTCGCCCCCACCAACCACGTTACCTCCACCCACTTGACCCACAGCCCTCACTCAGCGGAAGAACGTGGAGCCCACTGTACAGGCAAATGCAGGCTAATGTGTACTCACGTGTCCGTGTCCCATCAATTAGGTTGCGTGCAGCACCCCTGTGCATATAGGTCTACCGGCACCATAGAGTTGCGAGCAAAAATCTTAAGAGCATCCAAGATGTGACTGCTTTCTGCCCCTCTCTCAACTCTTGGTCCCACTAGCACCACAAGTGGGGGATGTCCACAAGTGCATGAAATATACACATGGAGTTTCCTGTTTATTAGGCTGACAAGCTAACCATATGAATGGAGGCTGCACAGTCCAAACCCAGACTGCAGTGGGCTATCATCTCATTTGTTAACACTCTATCTCTATTTGGGAATAGTTTCGAACTGGGCATAATGTGGAGACATGACAAGATCATGCTGGAGAACTGTGTTTTGGCCCAGTTATTAAACTACAGGTAGCATAAATGGAAAAAGCCATGTCATGGGCAGATACAGAAAGATCAGAGCACAGTCCTCCCTAACAGCAATGAACTAAAGAAGCAAAATTAGAGTTCTTTATTGTCATTTTTGAAAAGTATGATACGACAGATGTCTGTAATTAAAATAATGGATGTTCATCATATCACAATTATTGCAATTTCCTCAAAGCTATCAAATATGGGGAAAATTACCAGCTGCTCACTTTAAATAAAGCACAATTTATTTGACAATGTCTTCAAAAAAGTTAGCCGATACTTGCTTGAGTCACAATTACACAATAGTTGATTCATTTGTTAGCTAAATAGAGGAAATTTAAAATATAACTAACAATTTACCTAAATTGATCCATATTCCTCCTGGTTTGAGTATTTTCCATATTGTATCAATGTAGTCAATAACATTATGTGCTGTGTCTATGAAGAAGCAGGTTGCTATGCAGTCCCATGTATCTGTGCACAAGACAGAAAATTATCTAGCTGTAAATCATTATCCTCAACATTTCTCCTAAGACATCATTGTTCTTTACATTTATCATTAGCATCAGGAGAGAAGGACAAAATGTGTCACCTCAAAAAATCAACTTCCACTAGCAGGAAAGAAAACACAATAGCACATTTGTGAGAAAGGTGGATGAGTGTTAATAATTATAATAAAGGACTGAAATTGTATGTGTTAAAAAGCTGCACTCATTTCTATAAGCAGATAACTGTGCTCACAAAACTAGGAATGCAAAAATGCACATTGACATTGGCTCTCCCTCTAGAAAGGCAAATGTAAGAAACAGAAGTCTGTAAATAATACTGCCATATTCAGGAATTTCACTCTGAGTTATTTAACACTTCAAGGTTTTCATACAAAAGCTGAACTCTGCATATTCTTTGTGGATTTTTTCCCCATTTTACTGTTTCCATAAATTTCTCATGTGAGATACAAATTATGAAATTAGTGTGTTAACAAACGAGACGATAGCCCACTGCGGTCTTGTTTGGTCCACAAAGCCCGACACTCAGATGTTAAGCATGTCCAACTTAGTAAACCCCCATGCTCCAGCTGTGGTTGTTCTTACTGATCGACAAAAGAGCTTATGTTACCAAGGCTGTGGCATCTTTTGCTGTTGAGGCAATTAAATTGAGAGCCCAGGCTGACTTGGGGAATTGTGATTGTCCTGAAACCTGAAACATACAATTCTTTTTGTTTATGCTTTTCTGGCCAATTTATGCTGTATCTTGTTTGTTACTTAATGTGTTTTTATGTTTTGTCAAGGCATCAAGCCAGTACAATAAACTTATTTACTTAAAAAAACTTAAACAGAAAGCCCCTTGTATGTTTTCATGCGCTTGCTGCCCCCACTTGTGGGACCAGTGAGAGCAAGAGTGGAGAAAGGGGCAGGAAGTGGTCACTCCTCGAATGCTCTAGGATTTCTGCCTGTGACTCTATGGTGCTGGTGGACCTGGACGTGCGGAGGCACTGCATGCAACCTAATTGATGGGGATACAAATATGTGGGCGAATGTTAGCCTGAACGTTAGCGCGGGCTCCACTTTCTCCAAGACCCCACCGTGAGTGGGGGCTGCAGAACCAGTGGAGGCCATGGGGTGAACACCTCATAAACAGACAAATGGACACGCACCTGGTGTGAGCTAATCTGGTCTAACTTCTCGTTTGTTAACACCCTTGGGTTTTGTAGCATCCCAAATTAATTATGGTATTTTAAAGTAGATCTTTAATATGTGATTTATTTATTTTTCTTTTGCACCAGACTTCTTTCCTGACTCAGGGTAAGGACTGAGTTACAAATGTCTAAGAGCCACTCTACTGTGGAAGGCATGCTGCTTATTCTTAAGCATTTGGGGGGGGGGGGGGGGAAGAGAGAGAGGCCAAACCATTTTAAGAGGCAGGACAAAAACCTGTGAACAATGGGGAGAAAGAACTATGAACTGAAACAAAAAAGCAAGGGACTAGTAGTCGAATCCCCAATTGGTCATCTAGTTCTTAGTGCATTGCATTAAGTGACCAAGTTCTCTCTATCTCTAGATTGGGGAAAGAGCCCTAGCAACTCCCAGTGTGACTACTGCAAGAAGTTGAGCTGTCAGCTTGGTGCCAGCCCATAAAGCAGAAACACCTGGATGCACAGAAACTGCACAGGATCCTACTTGATTTATTTGATTTTTAATTACTAATAGAGTACGCTGTGCAGCCATGTTTTGTATGAATTCAGACTTGAATTAAGGGAAAACAAAATTCTACAACAGCTAACAAAAGATAACCTAATTTTACTGTTCACTAAACAAACAAAAAACACCCCAAAATCCTGTGCTGACATCTGTCCATATGTGCCTCCTGACAAACTGCACACAGTAGTCAATTAATTTATTATTATAGCAGTAATTTCATATTATTTTATTTTCAAAAAACATAAACAAGTCCCAAAGATGGCTTTTGAATCAAGACATACTAGACTCTAATTATTCTTAAGGAGGAAATAGGAAAATTTGATTGTGCAATTCTTTAACATCAGCTTCTGATTGCAGGAAAGCTAATATAAACAAAAGATCATGATATGGAATCTTTTCTAGGTTACAAATGAAAGAGGAAGTAACTGCTGCAACAAGGCTACTGTCTACACGTAAGACACTTTCAAACATTCAAGAGGACATAAAACATTGTCTATCATCAGAAAGTCAAAACTAAAATTCTGGTTAAGAAAGTCTTGATTTGACGTTCAGTTCTGCTTGGATTTCTCAATTATTCAGAGTAGTAGATTTATTTTTACTAATGGGTATATGCTGAAAATGCAATGTTTGTTGCATTCATGAATCTGACCTCTATAATTTCTTTACTTACTGCACTCAGAGTAAATCTCTTGAAAATCTCCTGCTGTCATAGAAAAGTTTGCACCAGTAGGAAGACTGTGGGGGTCAACATCTGGGAAATAAACTGGTCGTATCTGATCAGCCAATCTCCTGTTATTGCTAAACTGATGAATCCAGGGATAAAGTTTGTATGAGTTAATTTCAGAGCATCTGCAAAATACCAATGTCAGAATGATTCAGTTTCAGTTTCTTGTTCACATGTTTTCTAGAAAATTAGGTTTTGCAAAAAATATTTATAAGTAGTAAAATTATTTTTAAATTTGCTTCTCACCAATATATAATGACAAATTTAGTCAATATCAAAGTGGGTTTTACAAAGTGTATCTATCCGGCATCCACTTAACTCACCATTTAGTAATGTCTTAATATTATAAAGCATTGCCATAAACAATTAAGACACATTTCACTGAATTAAAATATATGGAAGCATATACCATGAAACAAATACAATTGAGGGTTTATTGAAAACTTTTGGGTGGTGGCAGGCTTGCTTCTTGTGTTTTATTCTGTTATGCTGTTTGGCTTAAAAGAAAAACAGCACATATTCTTTTGTAAGGGAAGGGACAATAAACGTTGCATATGATCAGCAGGGCTAATAGCTTTTAGAAATGCTGCTTGTTTTGTTATGCAAGTGTGTGCATAACACACTTTGTTTTATAGGCAAAGATGATTTAAATCCTTATTGTCCTGAGGATACCAATTTTCATTATATAGTCTTACTGAAGGGTCAATTTCTAAAGCCAGAACGGCTTTGCAGCACAGCTCAGCAAAAGTAAAATATTTTTTTCTGAAACTTAAGCAAAATTCCTAAATAAATTCTTTAATCAAAACTTCTTGACTTTATGGATCTGTTGAAATAATTATCATCAAGTAATCCGTTACATAAACGGGATGGAATACATTAGACGCTGGGCATCGTTTCCTGAAGATAATGTGAGCAATATATTGTTTAAAAAAGAATTAGAATAGCAAATTTGAAGCTTTTATTTTTATGAATAAGTGTTTTCTTTTTGTACGTATTAGTATTGTATAAATATCAATGAATTTATACTCCTAACACCTCAGGGATAAAGTAGTATTACCATCTTTGTTTTACATACGAGACCGTGAAAGAGGCACACAACTTACAAGTAAAATTTTCCTATGTGCCTAAGTGATTTATGGTCCCAAAGTCCAATTATCTAAAGCCACTTATACATTAAGGAACCTGAATCTTAAAAAGGATTTTTGTTACTTAACTTTAAAATCAAAGAAATTTTTAAATCAAATAACTTATTTTGTAAGGTAGTTTTCATCCTCATTTTTTATGACACTGAAAGCCAGAGACATCAGATTTGCTATCCCCTCCCAGCTAAACTGTTAGGAAGAAAAGGCAGAAAACTGCTTCAGAAAGTTTTCTCCCCAACTTAACACTGTAATTTAATACTGACTCATCTTCATGCTGAGTACTGTATTTTACTTATTCAGATAAGAGGGAATATGAAAACAAACAAGATAGTGGTGAGTCGGCTCCCCGGGGAGGACCACTGCAGCTGCCACTCCTCAGGTCGGCAGGGAGGACGGTTCACACAAACAGCCCTTCCCCCCACCAGTAATTCGGGCATGGGGGTCACAGGTCCCTCCACATCAAGGAATGGCCACAGAGCCATCCATACAGAAAAGAACAGACAGAACCCCACCGTGCAGCAGGATTGGACGCCCAGGGAAGAGCTGCTGCAAACCAGCTAATGGGGAACCTGGAAACATGCCCTCACGCAGCCTAAATGCACATGTCAAACAGCTGATCGGCGGTGCTCTACTACCTTCCACCCTCATCAGCTGTTTGGCAGGCAGGGTGATGACGCTCTTCTGGGCCTGATCCTTCGACCTTGCCATGAGGCAGGACAGGGCCTGAATAGATGGGTGGGAAACTGTTAGCCTGGTTTAGCTCAGGGTGTCTGGACCTTCGCCCAGGCTGTGTCAGCAATCGTCGCTGGCGCATCCCACGGCAGCCACCTACCCACCCCAAGGCTGCAGTGAGCGAACATCTGACCATGATCTACCAAACAAGCAGGTGACTCTCGTTTGTTTTCACCCTGTGTCTTTTCAATGCCACTCATGACTGATCAGGAAAGCCAGAGACCAAACCAGTCTGTAGCCTACTGAATGGGAATATTAGGCCAAAATAAGCATTTCACATACAATTCTAGTGAAACAAGTCATGTTAATATAGCCTAAAGGGGTCTTAAGTTCTTTAAAAAAATAAAAATAAATTTAAAGCGTTTCTCCTCCCATACAGGAAGTTAGGGCTGCAAGTTTAAATTCTCTTGCACCGACAGAGGCTTTGATGTCAATGGGACTCTGCCAGCACAAGCTCATTAAGGACTGCAGGCCAGATATGTAAATTCTGCATATCAAAAAAATTACTTCCATGGAAATTACATAAATGGAAATACTCAAACATAAACAGCCTCTCAATTCCCAGCATAACTGAAGTACCACAAAAATGTTTTCACAGGAAATATGTCAGATGAGTTGGACAAACCTATTAGCTGGTTATTTGTTTTCCTTGAAACTCGGGAGGTAATTCAGTATGAGTCTTTTCTAAACAGCTTGCTGGTAACTCCATCTCAGGATAATCTTGATTTTCCTTATCCCCTATCCTTCCCTCACTCTCCTTCCTCTAGACAGCTTATTTGGGGTGATTTTATGTCTCCTCCCATCACACTGCAATATCAGACTACCACCTCCCCTTGCAAATTCTCAAAGACCCAACTACATTTATATATAGTGACCTATAGATTCAAGTTAAATCTTCACTCTTTCATTTAAATGCAAATTTTAAGTATGTGTTAAATTGCCTTGAAATCTGCGTATCTATGTAGACAGTTTAATAATCTGTCAGATTAGAACTACAGATGTGATCTGTGCCTAGATATTAAAATAAAATGATTACATAAGATTTTAGTATCCATTTAGTATTCAAAATGTAGCAATATGCATACACTAGTTTATTTCTTGTCTTGTATGTGTGTACGTTGGTATTGGTGACTTGATATGGCTTCAGCCGATTCAATAAAATTATTATATATTGAATTAAACTTTAAGATTTGTCTGAGACTTCGAAAAGTCAGTAAATAAATCAGAAGGATTAAATAAATTAGGCTAGCAGCTCACTTGTGTGCGCTCTTAACTCTATGATAATTAAACCACCTCCTGAAAAATTGCATAGAATAACACCATATTACAGGTCAAGCTTTGTTTTCAGAAAATGGGGTGACTGATGAGGGTCGTAAAAGAAAGACGCCTAACGCTTACATACAAAGAGATGCAATGTGCTCAGTTAAGAAAATAAAAGAAATACTTTTGGGGACACTTATGGCCCTTTTCACACAGACGCTCTAACACTGATAAAATGGGTGTTACATTTTATTTTACATGCTGCAGGGCACCCACAGAACACAACTGCAGCCCTGCAACATGTATAATAAAATGTAACACCCATTTTATCAGTGTTACAGTGTCTGTGTGAAAAGAGCCTATGAAACTAAGGCCCTTTTTACAAGGGCAGCAGTGGGGGTGGGGGATGGGTGTGCAGCTACGGTAGGTGGAGGTGTCCTTTCCCATGGACACACACCGATCTCCACCCACAGAGCCTCCTCCATTTTGTCGGATGGCTTTATGGGCAGAGATGGGTGTAACGCAGGAGCGTGCGCACCCCTCCACCCACGGTATTTTTGAACACCCAGCCCCGCACCCACCACCGCACCATTTCCATGGACGCCCCCATAGATCTAACACCCTCCTGCAAAAACCACCAGTATGGCAGCAAATTTAAAACAAACAAAAAAGTATTTTTTCACTCAAAATACAATTAACTTGTGGAACTTATTGCAAGAGGATGGTGTGAAGGCCAGTAGCATAGCCGGGTTTAAACAAGGACTGGATAAATTCTTGGAGAACAGGTCCATAAAGGACTATTAGCTAAGTAGATCAGGTGATGCAAGCTCTGGCTATCGGGAGTTGGGAGGGATCAGAAGGGAACGAATCACTCCTTTATGACCTGTTGAGTACCTCTCTGAAGCAAGTGAGAGCAGCCACTGTGGAAAACAGGATACTGGGCTCTATGGAGAGGGCCCTAAGGGAAATACGCTACCAAGAATTGCAGGTTTTCTGCGGAATCCTGCCCAGAGAAATTCCCCAAGGAATATATCTTGCCAGGCAACATCACAGCACACAAGCCTGTGACTGGCTCGCATGCGGAGGTCTGCATGAGATGATTGGTGGGTGACATCACCACAAGCAAGCCAATCAAAGGCTTGTGTGCCGTGATGTCGGGCTTGCACCCTCCACGCGGGGTCTCCTGTTGTGGCCGCTGTGCTGGGGTTTTCCCACTATCAAGTGAGCCGGGGTAAGTTGGTGATGTGTCAGAGCAGGCAGGGGAAGGAGGGAGGGTGGGCAACTCCCTCTCTGCGGACGCGGCGACAGTGGGGTCAGCAGAATAGGGCCCAGAGGCCTGCAGACTCCCACTGTAATTTTTTTTAAATTCTGTGGGAGATTCAGGGCCCTGTCTATAGAACATTGGTTTGACCCAGTATGACACTTACATTCTTACAGCTACAAACCTATTTTTGATTTATAGGATTTTTGTAGCACATATCATTATGTACAGTATACATGTATCTCAATGAATTTATCCCCAGATCTACCTGAGGTCATGAAATCTCTATATTTTATATAAATATAAGGAGGAAAGGAAGGGGGATTAAGCAACTCACTCAGCAACGCACAAAATCCTTTATCACAGAGCCCAAATCCCATGAATTGCTGTTTACTGCCTAACCACAGACCATTCTTGCTACTACAAGCTTTATGACTTGGAAAGGGCTTGGGGTACACATTTTCTCCTCCCCAATAATTTTCAAAATCAAATTTGAGTAATTTTCCATTCTTCTCTCTCACAAAGTACGCACTTTTTATAGAAGCAATAGAACTACAAATTATAGTCATATGTCCCTAGTGCTGAATTGTTTTGTTAGAAGTGCCTTGATTTTTGCTTTCATAGTACACAGTTTGTAATTGGGAACTAAAATATAAGCTAAGTACCTTTTGAGTACAAAGTTAGAAGAAAAGAGCATAAAGAGGCTCCATTCATTTCCTTGGCAAGCATAACCGAGCTTAGCTATTTCCCATGCCAATCTACCTAGCCCAGCACCAGGTACCAGGATATTAACTTTGGAGAGATCCCTGCAATAAAACAAAAATAATTGTTAAGCTTTTATCCGATACCTTTTTATGGAATTGACCAGCCTGGTCAGACATTGTGTTTTTGCACATATTTAAGTTTAGCTAAATAGGAAACCTGTATTTATACAAAAATACTACAGATTAAGTCCTAGAATCTCAAACAATTAGAACATTGTTTACTATCTTTAAAAAAACCCCCAAAACAGCTGGATCTGTTAACACACACATGTTGAATATCAGGGAAGGCATTCATACCTAGTCAATCCTCTCTCAAAGTAAAATGCCAAAATAAAGACAACTAATCAGCCACTAAATAAATTGTAATGTAAATAATAAATTACACTGTCACTGCACAAAAATAAAGTAAAAAATAAAATAAAACTACAGTGCAAGTACACATTTTAACCTTATTTTCAAAGGTGATCTGAAAAAAAGAAAAGAAAAAGAGCTGGTGCCCCTTCTTGCAAATCTGATGTACTGTTTTTAATATTAGCTCCCCCTCCACCCTTAAAGCCTAGAAAGCTTTTAACATTAAAAAATGTGGTTCCTTTTTACCTTGTTCTTTCACACCCTCTCCTGTTTATAGCATGGTCACAATATAGCCCTCCACCAGAAGCTGTGCAGAACAAAAATCCTAAGACCATACTGCTATAATGCACTGGTGGAATTACCCCAGGGACCATTGTAGAGGCTGGAAAACCCCCAGGTTTTTTGAAGTGATATGATGAAGTCTCAACTTATGAAGTAACAATAGTTAAGTAGCCAGAATTGCTTTGGACTAAAGAGACAAAAATTAAGTCAGCTTGGACATACACCTTGCAATCTTGATATTATTTACTTTTAGGATACTTCCATCCCTTTACTTTTCAATAGTCTATAGTTTATTCAATATTATGCCAAAGTAGGCCTTTTTAAAATACAATTCTAGTGAAACAATAATAATGTTTATAGAATCAAAAGAGTGATTTATAGCTTGGTAACTGTTCTACTGTAAACCTTAAACCTTTGCATATTTATTTTCTTTACCAACCTTTTAAAATCAACATGAATCATTTGTAAATCACCCATCTTGAAAGTGTCTCTTCAAAGAAATTTAGTAGATAAGAGGCCACATAGCTCAATCCTCCCACAGGATAGTGCACAAACTGTTAGTATAATCCCTTTCATATGAAAGGCACCCATACCAACTGCTAGAACAAAAACTGTCCATGCAAAGTAGTTGGTCCACTTTTACCAACGGAAGCTGGCAGGGTGTGAAGGATATGGAGTTCCTCGATCGAGTGTGTATCAAAGTGAGTGGAGGGTGCTGGAGGGGAGAATTTGAGGAAGTGAGAGTATGGAGGGGGGGCTGCAGGAGTGGGGGGTTGTGGAAGATGCAACTGAGTAATGATGGGGAGAAAGGACCAGCTTTTATTGATAAAAGCATGCAAGCTGTCAAAACGCACGGAGCTCTTTTTCAGACTAGATCGATAATCTTTTTTCTTTCATCACTGGAACGAACACTCTGATTCTGAAATTTTGAGCAGTCATTTATTTATATTCCTAAGGGCTCAGAGCAGGTGTTGATTCTGCAGTTATTTTTCTATCATTGGCAAAGAGAAACAAGTTACTTGTGAACAATTTTAAAGAAAATCAAGAATAAAAATGAAGTTAAGATGATACCTTTGATTGTACCATTTGTTGGCAAGCATGAGTGCACAAGCCTTTGAGCTTCACAGAGCTCTTCTTCAGATAGGTAATATCACACACACCAACTGAAGTTGGTCAAATAAAAGGCATTAATTAGCATCTTAACTGTTTTGTGTCACCTCTCTTCTACTTGCAACCACATTCTAGACAACAAATACAGAAAATGTTTAGCGCCAAAAACTTTAAGAAGCCTGAATACTCACATCTCTCATGCCTAGAGTAGCTTCAGGAGAACCCTTCCTCCCCATTCACCTCCTTATAACTTGATTCCTCATGTGTAGAAAAGTAGCTGTTCCCCACCCCCACCAATACTAAAACAACAACAAAGACAAAAAACACTAAGAAGCCAGTTTAGCAATCTCTCTCCCTACCACACAACTTTCCCACCCCCCTCATAAAATAGTGGATTAGACTGGGAAGAAAAAACACTGCCACTAAGCTCCAACACAGTCAATGGTTCCAATAGCTATCACAGTTCCAGCCAAATAGTTACTGAACAACTACTTCATGGTACGAAGAGGCAGAATACTCTGGAAACAGCAGTACTGGGATGGAAGTGATGTCAAATTTAGTATGACTGATGTAGTCAGTGAACAGAATTGCCCTTATGACTAGCATGTAGCTCATGTATTGACAATGGATGCAGCTCCCTACACTACACACAAGCTCAAAGTTTTAGCTTGCACTTTTCAGCCATGCAACACTAAGATCTTCCTGACAATTTCAAAAATGAAATTTTGTAGTATTAGCTTTAAAAGTTAAGATTATTTCCCTTCAAACTAGTTGAATACATTACATTTCTGCAGTTCTGCTTCGAAATGAAATCGTCAAAGTCAAAAAAGCTTCCTATATAAACTTGCAACAGCTAGTATGTAACACCGGACATTAGGAACATGTACAAGAAATAAAATCATGTAGGACTAAAACCAACAACAAAAGGTATACTGGTGCAATATAGACTAAACAATTAACCCACAACTAATTGCACCAACAATGCAAACCGTGTTCTCTGTTTTTATATAAAATACAGTTTAATGCCAGAGCTGAAAATTTATATGATCACATTCACCCTCTGCTTTTGTATTTAATACAGTTTGATGTCAGAGTTTCTATTTATATATACAATTTAATGCCAGAGTTAAAGGTTTATATATAATCACATTCACCATAGGCTAACTGCTTTTACAAGTCAGATATTGAAAAAGGAATAATGCAGGGCAATCTGTCCTGATACATGAAGTGTAGAAACAAAGTTACAAGATGAAATGTCTCTCCTAAACCCAAAGTTGCAAAGTGAAATGTCTCTCTTAAGCTGTTTTTCCTTCAGTTACCAATCCCAACGTTTCACTTATTACGAAGTTTCTTCAGGGTACTTTTTCAGGGGCTTATTATAATGCAAAGACCACCTCTGCTTGTTTCAGGCTAGAAACCACAATACAAACAAATCTTTAGACAATAAAAAGAGGGTCAAAAAGGAAAAATCAACCTCAAGCTCCCCTTGCTTAACTTAGAGAAGCCTTAATGGACTGACTCAGCTGGAAACCTCAAATGCTCAGCGCCAATCTTATTCCAGGAGGGACACTATTCTCCCTGTTCAAAAGAAATCCGATTAAGCCGGCTGTTTTCAAACATGTCTGGCCGTTTATTTATAGTATTTGCCGGGTACCCCCTTCCTGAAAACCACCTTTACAGCCAAAGTACCTTTGTTTGGGGAATGCTTCCTCATTGCACTTCTTAATTATTTTTGTAGAGTGTCCAAAACCCCAGTGCTTCATTCCACAGCGGGGCTCTTTTAAGCATACGGGGACTTCATCCCCCATTCATCATCTGCGAATCAGGTTTCATCCCAGTCACAGTTTTATTTCCCCTCTGGGCATGGGGGAACATCAACACCTAAGCCTTATCAGTCAATTAAGGCATGTCATGTTTACCCATCTTAATCATTTCCTAAAGCACAAGCCGGTAAACTTTCATTCATTCATTAGACGGCCATTTACTAAGGTTGGTAATTTCTTAATACTAAAGGGGGAATTCCCGCACACACTCCTTGTCCCTCAAACTCTAATCCAGCCAAACCATATCTGTGCTCCTCTGTATTAATTGAATTTTTTATCCTGGTGACCAGCCAGGGATGATATCAGTACACAAATGAATACAGTCAAAAGCACTTCTAAGTTAAACAATCGTATCCAACAAATCATTTAGTCCTCGAGGGTAAATAGCATCTAGTGTAATTATCCAAAAAGACTCCCTTTCAGCAAGTTTCTTTGGATTGACTGAGTCACCAACTTTCTCTATACCCAAAAGGAGAAAATAATATATTAGTATCCTTATGAACTCAGTTATAATGATCAACCAATGGTGCTGACAGAGTGCTTACTCCTATGCTTATTGATCCTTAGTTTTAAATTCCTAGAAGTCTTGCCAACATACAGCTTATTACATGGGCATTGGATCGCATCAATTACTCCAGTTGTGCTGCAATTTATAAAATCCTTAATAAAAAAATCCTTTCCTTTATAATCCCAAAACATTTAAATTTTTCTACTGAAGGGGCAGTTTGCACACTGACCGCATGGAAAGTTACCTACTATATTCTTTTTGTCCAGAGTCCTCCGGACTAACCCTGGAAGTCTAGCCCTTACTAGGAAATCCCCCAAGTTCTTCCCTCTTCTGTATGCAAAAAGAGGGGAGGGGGGTATTACACCCATTTATATGGTCTATGGTATTCCAATTTCTCAGGAGTATTTTCCTAATTTAGCTTGTACAATTATTAAACGTGGTAAAACATACTAGTTTATTAGATGCATCACTTTTCCCTAAAGTAGTTTGCAAAATTAATTCCCTTGTTATGCTAGCTACCTCTTGTAGGTTCTCCTCAATAATTTGTTCCGGGTAGCCCCTAGCAATAAACCTTTCACACATGTCCTTGCTTCTTTTTGAAAATCTACAGCAGATGAACAATTTCTTTTTATCTGCCGAAATTGGCCATTAGGTATATTGCGGAAGAGATGCCTTGGGTGGTGACTATTATAAAACAAATATGTGTTCTGATCAGTTGGTTTAATATACGTGGATGTGGAAATAGTCCCTCCTTCATAGCGAACCCAAAGGTCTAAGAAATTAATTTTCCGGTTGTCATACTGCAGACTTATAGTCTTATGTAATTCATTTATCCAAATATGAAATTTAAGAAGTAATTCTTTACTGCCAATCCAAATCATAAAAACATCATCAATAAATTGCCTCCATAGGAAAATATGCTTAAGGAATGAGTTGATCTGTGCATGATAAATATATTTACTTTCCCATTCATGCATATAAATGATTGCTAATTCGGCTGATAAATTACTCCCCATGCTCACTCCTTTGATCTGTAGGAAGAATTGGTGATCAAATTCAAAAAAATTCTCTGTGAGAACAAGCTCACTTAATGATAACAGAAATTTTGTCGGGGGATTTTTATTATCTCTCAAATAAAAATATTTCTTTATAGTATCCAAAACTTCACTGTGGGGAATATTTTTATAAAGTGCTTTTACATCCATTGTGACTAAAGTGGGGGTAGTCCCTGTCAGATCCACATCCTCTATGATGTTGATAAAATGAGTTGTATCTTTTATGCATGACGGTATTTTATCTATAAAAGGCTTTAAATAAAGTCACAATCTTAGAAATTGGCTCCAATACTTATGCTATTCTGGAGACTATTGGTCTAAATTCAAGAGGGGTAGTGCCCTTATGCATTGTAGGAAGGCCATAAAAGGCTGGGATCCTAGGAAAGTCACTAAATAAGTACTAATACTCCTTATCTGAAATGATGTTACTAGCCACTCCTTCTTTCAGGATTTTCTGAACCTTGTCCTGGAGAAGTTTTGTTGGGTCAGCCCTCAACGGTCTATAGTCTGTATCTACTGCCAATAACTAATTTCACCCCTTAATATAGTCATCCAAATTCATAATAACTATACCCCCTCCTTTGTCGGCTTTCTTAATTACTATTGACCTATCTTTTGAAAGGATTTTTAAAGCATCGTACTCTACTCTAGAAAAATTATAATAACCCCTCCTACAAGAATTCTCTTCCATCACCCTAATTTCCTGCAGAACCTTTTTGCTCAAACACCAGTATTGCCTTATTTATCCCAATATTTGGAAAAAAATTCAGACCTTACTTGACACGGGCCAACCGTTGGAGAAAATGGTTGATCCTCGAAGAAACTATTCAGTCGAATTTTCCTGAAGAGATCATTAAGTTCTTTGCGAATTGAAATCTATTATACATATTAGTTGGAACAAAAGTTAGTCCTTTTGACAAAACATTTAATTCAACATCAGACAATGAAGCTGTGGAATGAAGCACTGAGGTTTTAGGCGCCCTACAAAGATAATTAAGAAGTGCAATGAGGAAGCATTCCACAAACAAAAGTACTTTGGCTGTAAAGGTGGTTTTCAGGAAGGGGGTACCCAGCAACTACTATAAATAAACGGCCAGACATGTTTGAAAACAGTCGGCTTAATCGGATTTCTTTTGAACAGGGAGGAAAGTGTCCCTCCTGGAATAAGATTGGCACTGAGCGTTTGAGGTTTCCAGCCGGGGTGAGTCAGCCTATTAAGGCTTCTCTTAGTTAAGCAAGGGGAGCTTGAGGTTGATTTTGCCTTTTTGACCCTCTTTTTATTGTCTAAAGATTTGTTTGTATTGTGGTTTCTAGCCTGAAACAAGCAGAGGTGGTCTTTGCATTATAATAAGCCCCTGAAAAAGGACCCTGAAGAAACTTTTTAATAAGCGAAACATTGGGATTGGTAACTGAATGAAAAACGGGTTTAAGAGAGACATTTCACTTTGCAACTTTGCTTCTACACTTCGTGTATCAGGACAGATTGCCCTGCATTATTCCTTATTCAATATCTGACTTGTAAAAGCAGTTAGCCTATGGTGAATGTGATTATATATAAACTAACTCTGGCATTAAATTGTATATATAAATACAAACTCTGACATCAAACTGTATTAAATACAAAAGCAGAGGGTGAATGTGATCATATAAGTTTTCAACTCTGGCATTAAACTGTATTTTATATAGACAGAAACTGGCATCAAATTGTATTAAATATAAAAATATAAAAACAGAGAACATGGTTTGCGTTGTTGGTGCAATTAGTTGTGATTTAAAATGGACTAAAACCAAAACAGAACGGATATCATATTCCGTATCATAATGCAACATAATGCTTAACCAGAATTCATATCAAGACTGAAAAAATGCCAAACCGGTTAAGGGTAACCGGAGAAAATTGAGATGCTTCTTGCTCCACATGCCCTGCTAAAGCTATGAAATTCTAAAATGCTCTTGGGAAAATCTTTTCCAGCAGTAAGTGGACTAGTGTTTAAAATGTATATGCTTCTGTTTCAACAAGCTGAACAAGGAAAACCTCTGAGTCAAAATATATCTTAGTATAATAACCCTGAAAACAGTATTTGTAAGAACTGGAAGATTCAGACTTGCACAAGATATAAAATGATTACAAAATGTTTCAAGTTAGATCAATGACAGTAATAAATTCCCATTCAGTCTCTCTCTTTATGTAATTACATGACCTCACACCTCCCTGTAGACAAACTGAGCTTCTTTGCAAGCACCAAAACTTAACTGAAGCTCTATCAGCAACAAAGGAAATGTATTGAAAATTGAAATCACCATGTGGGAATCATGCATTTTAATAATCTTTTCCATTTGTATTTCAGTAACTTTCTAAGGAAGTGTACTCTCTCATTGGTTGATATAATTATTAGAACAGTTGATTGATAGTAAATTGGACACCTCTTTTTGTTACCTAAAAAGTAATTGTTTACATTTAAGTAACTATATAACTTAATATATTCATGTTCTTATTTTAGTATGCTAGAAAGTAGTGAATGATACATTGTTTATTTTAATTAACCTTTTAAATTAACTTTCAACTTTTTATTCGTTTTTTGTTTATGATTTGTATCAAGCTATACTAGGATGGTAACATAAAAAAACAGTATATAAAGGTTTTTTAAAAAATTAAATGAAACAATGGGCAATTTCAGATGAGATGGGGCGGTATTCGCCCCGTCCCGAAATCACCCAAATGATTCCCTGCCAGGATCACCCCGGCACATCCAATAGATGTGCTGGCTGATCCCGGCAGGGAATTGGGGAGGGGGTGGGACCGCGCGGCACAACGTGCGGCTACTCGGCCCCGCCCCCCCGCCACCCGGGGAGATGGGTGGGCACCGCAGCCTATGCGGCCGTAGCGCCCACCCAATTTGACCACGGCCTGGAATCCTGCCGGGGATTCCGGGCTGTGGTTCCCGGCCAGACATTTTCTGTTGGTTCCTGCCAGGGATCTCTTTGACCACGCTTGCGGCGCTTGTCCGGCGGGGAGCCCCGGAAGCGTGGTTGAAATTGACCCCAGGTGGGAATCGACCGTGGTGAACATCTGGCGGCCGCCTAACAGACGTTCAGGGCGCTTTGGCCCTATGTGGGTATTGACCGTGGTTCGCTGTGATCTCGTCACGTCTGAAAATACCCAGACTTAATGCTTTCATATAAGTGTTGAGCTTAAGTATTCATAGCTTGAGAAATAAGTCAATCAGAATCAAGGTAGGACGTGAGTCGCTATAAAGAGTATGAGACCACATAGGTGGGAGCAGGAGACGATCCTTGATGAAACAGAGGTAGAGCCCAATGCCTGTGATAATATTGACTGAGAGGGGACATGAGAGAGGTTTATCAAATCTTGAGTGGTGTGGAATGAGTAGATAGGGAAAAGTTATTTACCCTCTCAAATAGTACTGGAATTAGGGGACACTCGATGGAACTAGCTGCCGGCAGATTTAACACAAATAAAAGGAAGTACTTTTTCACTTAACGCATAATTAACTTATGGAATTTGTTGCCAGAGGATGTTGTCAAGGCCAGTAGTATAGCTGGGTTTAAAAAAGGACTGGATAGGTTCTTAGAGAGTAGGTCCATTAATGGCTATTAACCAAGTGGCTTACGGGATGAACCTCTTACTGTTGGACACTGTGACTGTTGGTTCTTCTCCCATACAATCGAGATTGGCCACTGTCAGAGGACAGGATGCTGGGCTTGATGGACCATTGGTCTGACTCAGTATGGCACTACTTCTGTTGTTGTTGTTGTTGTTGTTGTTATTATTATTATTATTATTATTATTGCCAATCTCTTACACATTAGCATAGCCCTTGATCAAAATTGGCAACAGTACATGACCTACTGTCAGGGACCTTGCGCTTCATTTTCCTCACTGGAGGTAAGGGGGAAACATCGTGAACCTAGTCCCTGCCTACTGCATATTTATAGGACTTCAAAGTTAGAACCTGGGAGAAAAATAACTTTATGTAGAAAAGCTGCTTTTAAATACAAACTTCTTGATAGAGACTCATGGATTCAGCATATTTATTTTTCATTTAAATATTCTGATTATTGGTTCATGCCTCAATGTATTTTTGTATTAAGCTTGGATTTCATTTTAAGCAGATTTATTTTTAAGAAAAAAATATAAATTAAATTTTAAAAGTAAAAACTGTTTTCAATAAAACAAATCCAATTTTTACCCACTCAGCTCAACAGATAATGAAAGAAGTGAAAATTTCATGTCCTCAAATGCAATAGAAGGAATGCGGTTTCCAATACATCCAGAACTCAAATTTTGTGGAACTGTGTTGCTCAAAAACCAACACCGCAAACTGCAAGGACTAATATTCTGCATTAGCTACAATTTGAATATCCTATACTTAAACCCGTGTAGAATATATTACTGTAATTCAAGTATGCATAATCATGCAAGGTCTAAAAAGAAAAGCCATGATCTCGTGGATATACACAAGTTAAAAGATACTAAATTACTTTTACAATATGAAGAGAAGCATAAATGCAAGGGCGAAAGTCAAAATTCTAAAATTAAGACCCTGTGTTTTAAGCAGGGTTCCACGTTCACTGTGTTTTCCCCATTAGTGGAAATGGGGGAAACGCAGTGAAGACTAGTTCCTGGTTTTAAACTATATGAAGCTTTAGCTACAATTCCACATAAGCAGTCTGAAATCATGGAGGCAACCACAATAGCACGACAGGTAAGCCTGAGCTTTGCTTTGCACTTAGAACAGAGGATCCCAAACTGTGGGTTAGGACCTCAAATGTCCTCATGGCATATGCAAGTTGGGCTGCAATCCTGATTGATATTCAATATATTTTGATATCCTTTGTTTGTCTGAGGTCACGAGATTATATTACAGTCTCCCAGACTCTGCCTGCAATTAATTTTGAATCACTGACTTAACACAGATTTAACATCTTTATTACATATGAAGATTGCATCTTTTTTCAAGAATTACAACGTTGAGTTCAAAATAAGATCACTTAAAATGCTTTTTTAAACAAATATTTTACTTCACTTTTAAATCCCATTTAAGCCACATATTGATTTATAACTTACTGTTCTTATTTGTGGATTACAAGCAGAACATTTTTTTTTGACACCTTTACACTGGTTAGTGACAGTGCACAAGTGTTTATAAGATATCTGAAGCAAGAAACTGCTTTTATTTTATTTTGTCTACCTTCTATCCAACTGGTTTGGCATTTTTTCACTATTGAATTTAAAACGTATCACCCCCTGAATATTGTTTTGGTAGTGAAACATCAGTCTGGCTGCAAATGCAACTAATACCACAGTTTCAAGTAAACCAAAATAAGAGTCAAATTTAGCCTTTAACACAAAGACTGCTTTTACACCAACAGAAACGCATTTTGCAAATATCAGGCCCAATCCCATGGCCTGCAGATCCTGCACACACCTGCGCGAACCACACACATCTCCATTGCCGGCACATTGTGCTGTGTAGTTCCTGTACGCATGCAGCTTGCGTACAAAATCCGCGGGCCATGGGACCTGACACTTGGTACACAAATGTGATATGAAAATATTGATCTCTGAACCACCTACCATTCCTATGAAATTTTAAGTTAAACAAATCCAATGGACAACTTTTTACGATCACCACTGTTTAATGGGGAAATTTCTAAACAAATAGTTTTAAATGCATAAAAACTAAACTTACCGTAGTTTTTTTCTATAACTGAAGACATTCTTGAATGCCTTGCATCTAACAAGGGAAGGGTATTCGAGTTATATTTTGAATGTGTTTTAGAAACCTTATCTTCCAATTAAAACAATCTCTTAGGATCCAGTCCTCATAATGCTGTGCAGGTGCAAGCCCAACTCATATGTATGGGGCTTCAGTTAGTGCAGCACTTCAAGAATCCGACCTTTAATGGACTAGGCAATGCAGCTGCGTTTCACTTGTACCCAAGTTAAAAGTCAAAACTGAGATTTGGGCATCTGTCCACATCACAAACGCAGTCTGTCACAATTTACAGTCTCTGTTGCTAGAGAGCCAAATGGTGGGTGGGGGGGTACTGTAGGTCAAGACAGAGATCTAGTTAGCATTGTATGAGAAAGCCCACTGTACCTCTTAGTTCAGAGGTTCCCAACCTTTGAGGGCTCACGCACACTATGCTTCAGCAATGTTTTCATGGCACGTCTATGCTTACTTGTAAAGATACACCATAGCCATGCACTTAAAACACCAAAAAACCCTATTTGCATGAAACTGAAGACAGAATGAAGTTGGTATTAATAGAGCTATTAAATTATCCACTGCACTTATGATATTAAATAATATTTAACTTAATATCCATTAGACCAGCTGCAGTGTTGCCTTGAAGGGCCATGGTTCACCAAGCAACTATAATTAGTTAAATTTTCCAGGCACACCTCACATCCTGCTGAGACACACCAGTGTGCCCTAGTGCATAATGTTTAGGCTCTAACCAATGCCATCAGCCCTCACTTTTAGTAGCAGCAAGCACAAAAAATAATTAAAGCAATGCAAATCATAGTGTCCAAGACTATCCAAGATATGAGAGAATTTATATTTATAACTAAACAAAATAAGTCTTTGATGCACTTCATGGAAAATATAATTTACCATGTGTTTTCATTACTACTTTTTATACACTTTGTACTTGTTGCAAATAAACCCTCAGGAGCAAATTTGTTATTTTAAGCCTCCAAAAATGCCAGAGCCAAGTGAACTTACCTCTGCAGCTCTCACAAGGTGTTAACAAATGAGACAATAGCCCCGTGGAGTCCAGATTTAGTCCATGCAGCCCCCACTCCCAGGTTTAGAACACAGAGCCTAATAAACGAGCAGCCCCTGCATATATTTCTTCTGCATTCAAGCAGTCCACTAAGCCCCCACTCACAGGTTTAGCAGGACAAGCCTAATACATGGGTAGGCGTTCTTCCCTGCCACGTTCTGCTCACCAACCCCCTCTTCCTTCTCAGTATCCTGCCAACTAAAACGCCTCTCAGCCACAGTGGGTATTTTCAGACATTACGAGATCAGTCAACCACAGTGAACCACGCTCAATCCCGCGGCGGGGCCAAAGTGCCCTGAACATCTGTTCGGCAGCCGCCAGATGTTCACCACAGTCAATACCCACATTGGGGTCAAAATCAACCACGTTTCCGGAGGGCCCCCCCCCCCCCGGACCATCTCCGAAAGCATGGTCAAAGAGATTCCTGATGGGAACCAACAAAAAGTAATGTCTGGACGGCAACCACCGGCAGGAATCAAAGAAAATGATTCCCAGCCAGGGACAAAACACGCAGCGTCGCTGCCAGGCAACCAGCAACAACACAGGCTGGGGAGGGAGATTTAAAGACTGATGGGAATACACGTGGTCCTCACAGGAAGATGCCAAATTGGTCGCAGACTTCAGAATGCCCCGTCACCTCATCCTACAGATAGTCAAGATCCTCAGGCCTCGACTGGAGAAAGACAACATGGTAACATGGTCGCCCATCCCCATGGAGAAGTGTGTTGCCATCACCATTTGGAAGCTCATGTCCCTCTGTCACCCAGCAATTTTGTTGGACCCTCTATGGTGGGCACACTAGTGGAGGTTTGCACAGCAAAGTACTTCTGGACTGGGTGGTGCAGATGGCTAACCAGAGGTGATGGAGGGCTTTCAGTTGGAGGGGTTCCTAAACTGTATAGGAGCAATCAACAGGAGCCGTGCTGCCATCATCTGCCCACCCTATAGCAAAGATGACTACCTGAACCACAACAGGTTTTTCTCCGTGGTTCTCCACGATGTAATAGACCACCACGTCCAGTTGTGGAACCACAACACCCACATCTTCCATCAGTCCCCTTTCTTTGGCCATGTGTGCACCAGAGACTTTGGACCCTCCATTAAAACATGCACGGAAGGGGTGCTTATGAGGTCTGTTATTCTCAGGGATCCAGCCTACACCCTGAAGTCTTGGCTCATGAAGGCATACAGCGTTGCTTGCACCGTGGAGCAGATACTTCAACCAGCAGCTCATCTCCACCCACTCTATTCTGGAAAAAGCTTTTGGGCTATTAAAGCAGCACTGGAGTTCAACTGCAATCAGAACTGATTTCACCACCTGTGTTCTCCGTAACATCTGCAAGACTGGTGGAGCTGTGTTGGAGAACCCCCCGCCAGTTAGCTCCAGCAAGTCAGTGCCCCCTGTTCTTGGACCAACTGAACTAAGCGGAGCAGCGCACAGCCGGCGAGATCCAGAACACCTTGTGCCAGCACATCAACTTCAATGCTAGCACAGACACCCTCCATCAGTGACAGTTTAATGAGCATTGGCGAACTGATTCAAGTGATCTTTTTGCGATATCAATAAAGCGTTTAAAAATATTTTCTCTGTATCATTTTATTTTCCTCTGGCTCCCCCCCCCCTTCATCAGGATGGGATGTTTCCCCTCCCTGGGGCCAGCCTGTGTGCAATTCCTGTGAGGCAAACTTTCCCTGTGCATTCCCTATTGGCATTTACAGGCTATCCGGCTACAGGCCTGAACCTGTTTTTTCCTCGGCGTTCACAGGCTAGCAGTGTCTGGGAATGGCAATAGGAAGAACAGAGGCACAGGTCTGCAGTCAGCTACTATGCCTCCGCCTGCCCTCAAGTACAAGGCAAGCAGACTCCTCACCCCCCATTTTTTGTCTACCTGTCAACCTCCCCTTCCCTTCCAACCTCCAAAACAACTTATTGCTATGCCATACCATCATTCTCTAAGGCCATACCATCATTCTCCTCCCACCCACAATTCCCCTCCTTTCCCATAATCACAGAAACCATGGGTTATGAAATATGAAACTGTTTGAGGTCGCAACAGCAGCACACTGGAGCAGGGAGCTCTGGAACTGAATGGACTGGGACAGGCTGCTTTGCGTCTGAGCCCACATTTTGCTCATCTCCTTACTCACCTTCTTGATCACATTGTCCGACCACTCAACCCGCTCCCAGAGGTGGGCCCAGTGCCTGTCCTCCCGCCAGCAATCTAGGCGGTGTTGTGGTTCCACAACCGGGCATGATGGTCCGCTATGTTCTATCATACCAGCTGCCTATGCTCCCTGGCCATGCCATTAATGGCATCCCAGATATCGTCCGCCCGCCATGTGGTCTCCCCAAGCGCCTTCCTTGCCAAATCCTCCCTGCGCTGCCAGCTGCAGACCCATATGTACCAACTCCTGTAGGCACTTGTGACAAGGGGTTCCGTCTGTGCCCACTGCACTGGCAGACCTGTAGCAAGGTAACAAGAAAAGCCGTTCAGACCTCACCACCCACGTTCCTGCCCCAGTGTTTCAGGCTTCCACCCACCCAATTTTCAGCCTTCCATCTGCTCAAAGTTAAGTGGGAGTGAGTATCTGGCCTATACTGCTGGGGTGGTTGTTGCAGCGGGATCCCAGCACCACACTGTTCACTTCCCACGATCACTATAGAGGAGCAAAGAAAATACAGAAATCAAACACCGCCACTCACACCTTTCACCCTAGCTGCCATGTTGGCTTACACCTCTCCACCAGCCCATGGTGCCTTCCCTTCCACTTCCCGTGCCGACCATTCCCCCGGTCCCGTGGAGCCGTTGCCAGTGATTTTCCTGCTTCTCCTGGGCACCCATCAACACAGCAAACAATAAAAAACATAGAGAAAACAAAAAATGAAGCCTTTATCATGCAGCTGTGTAAATGCAAACAATGCGCCCTCCCCTCCCCCCAGAACATTAACTTACATTCTCCTCCACCTCTTCCACAAAAGGCAACATCTGGGTCCTCCAGGCCCTTGACCAGAACCTTGGGTGGCTCCTTCAACAAGGGCTAGCTCTCAAGCTTGAGGAGATTCAAGCTTGAGGGAATACACTGCGAATACACTGTGTCCGTGCCTGAGTTGACCCGTGCTGGCTCCAGGGTAGGGACAGGGATGTTCGCTGGTGGTTGCAGCTTCTGTGGTGGGACCGGAACTAGTTGCAACAGGAGCAGGCAGGACCATATCCACCTGTTTCTGGCCCCTTCTGAAGGCACAGCCATACAGATGGGATGCAACGATAGCGTCATCCACACAGAGGAACCAGTCAAGAAGCTTGTAGTAAGGCAATGTTTGCCTCCTGCACACGGAGGTGAAGTTGCGGTCCTGGATCTCCTTGTACCCACATCTCAAGTCTTTGGTCCACTGCCGGTACTGGTTCATGTCCCGGTTATAGCCCTGCAGCACCATGTGTCTTCTGGAATATGGTCTCATTCCTGTAGCACATCACCAGTGCATACTGAACCTTTTGCTCCCTCCACACATAGAGCGATAAAGGCCTTGGTTTCTTCCTCGGTCCACGGAATGCAGTGTTGGCAGGTAGATCTGCAGGTAGCGAGTTGGCTGTGATTAAACAGTAGAGGTAGGGGTGCTGGTTGTTGCCTGGCTGTCTGTATTAGTCATGGCCCCGGCAATGAAGTCGTTCCTGCAAATGCAGCAGCTAGGAAACAGCAAGCTTCAGGTACATTCTGTCAACCAGGACAAGCTGGGAGAACGCATGTTTGAAAATGGCAGGGTGGCCTTTTAAGGAAGACTTCACGTGCGCCAGCGAGAGAGGGGTCAGAAGTCACCACACTAGGCTCTTTGCCCGTGACTCTATGATGCTGGCAGACCTGTACGCACAGAGGCACTGCAGGCAACCTAATGGATGATACGCAGACTCAGGGGTGTACATTAGCCCACATGGCAAGTTCCACATGCTCTGGAACCCTGCTGTGAGTGGGGGTTGCGCGCCCAGTGGGTGATGGCCACATGGCCGAAGGGGATAAACACCTAATAAATGGACAGGTGGACACTCACCTGGTGTGGGTAACTGTCTCATTTGTTAACACCCAAAGTTACTACCAGCCTAGGGCCTGAACTTTGTTCAGTTGTGCTGCACTGCCCCTAGACCACTGCTCTTGATTTTTCAAACAAGATTCTAACACAAATAAAATATTGATGCTGAGCTGTATGAGCCTATGAAGAAAATAAATATGACTGTATTTATCTCTATATTTAATGTTACTGTTTTCCTATACTACCCTGTAGAAACACATGAATATTTTTGCTTATACAATTAAACCATTATCGTTCACAGCTCTTTTTTAACAGTGTATTATAGCTTTCTGGCTCGCTACAATTCCTTTACAACAAATACAGTATCATGCAATACGCCTGTATATTCTCTCTTAAAACACATTTTTGGTTGGTTGATTTGGTTTTTTTAAAAGTAACTTACCATCTCTCTTTTGGAAAGTTCTTTACAATTTCATTAATGATTGGCTGATAGCAGGAATCTCTCTCAGGTTTCCCAATTTCACTCCAGTCTCTAACAAATTGTTTCAAAGTGGATTTTAATTTATCCATGTCAAAAGTTGAGGCTGGTGTAACCTTTCCATTTCCCTGATTAGAATGTAAACAAAAGTTAGCCAATACATGAATCCATAAATTTAACAAAAATAACCTTAGTTTTGAATATTAAAAAACATGCTATTTCAGCTATAGGGGTGGTGTAGTTGATAAACTACTTGCCTCTCACCTCCTAGGACCAGGGCTCAAGTCCAGCTTAGAGTCCTAAATGAAGTGAGTTTGGTGGTCTCATATCACCCCTCAACAGACCAGGGTCCACATCATAAAACCAACATAAATAGGGCATATTTCTGCAAAATGGACAGTCCTTACTCAGGAAAGGACCGGACTGAGCTAGTATGGAGACTGAATAACCTCTCACTGAGAGGGAGGTCCCTCCAGGTCACTGATGAGGCAGCATGGAGAAGCTCACACTGGAGCTGCCCAGAAATGTACCTAGCCTGTGAATACAAAAAAAGAGGACTTCAGTTTCCATCACTGCCAGTCCCTTTGGCTTCATAATGGTAAAGCTTCATTAAAAAAAATAATTAAAAAAGTCTGATATACTATACTTAAAAATGTAGATCAAGTAGTGGGAGTTGTGTTAACTACAATAACCACTCCTCTAGATGATTGCACAGTGCTGTAAGCAAAGTATTACAGAAAATACTGTTAATGCAGCCAAGTGAAACTTCAATTTATAAAACAAATAGGATGGGGTAAAGAATGCAACTGGAGTTCTATCAAATAGTCTATTAAGAAGATGGTGATTTACTAACCCTTGGCATGGCAGACATACTGTCTGCTCTCAGGAGTGATTTACTGTACCTCTAAATGGGAGGGGAAAAGCCAGAAACCGTTTTATTTGAAGCGTTATGTATACATATTTGATCAAGACCAGAAAGCATGCAAAAGTGGCAAGAAGAAACATAAGCAACTCATAAAAGGAGTGAGAAAGAAGAAAATCAGAATAAGAAAACATTAAAAAAATTAAAACAAAGGAGTACAGTTAACTTTCAAACTATGAGAACAGTACAGTTTTAACATACATCTTCACCATATTCTTTATTTTCAAACATATGTATGCAGTCATTCACAATGGTCTGTAAGATCCCTTGATTATGATCAATGCATTTCCGAATCTTGTCCAGGTGAGGAAGGAAATGAGGAAGTAGGTTCTGTTGGTTAGCTGGCAGGTATCTGAACTGTCTCTCTGTTCGGTTCACTCGTTCATGCATGTTAGTTCTAGGGGGAAAAAACAGTTAATGTCTAGCATTACATAGAAGTGATGAGTATGACTGAACAGCTTTTCTACTATTGCTGTACATGCACTGAGATTTTCTCTATACTTTTTGGATCAGTTTTTTAGCTTTACATTTATAAGTTGAGAACAGAAACTTTTACAGGATTTAAAATATTCTGCAATATTCAAGAATAGAATGACTATACTAGTACTAGGAAAACTCAAGTTCCCAACTATTTAGCCTTTCTTTGAAGCTGTATCTTTAAATAAACTCTTGGAAGTTGATCATTCATGTAAAAGTTTTTTTAATTATAATTTTATACAAGTAGGCAGAGTAAAAACATTTTTATTACTACATAAATCTCATGTAGTGCATCAATATGCACAGAAACATGAGACTAACCCATATTCAAAGACTTATGGTTCCATGATCAATAGACAAGCACCCTGTATCCTGATGTTACAGGGGACATGCTTTTTGTCTGGAATAGAGAGATATCCAGATATAGGAGGGTTTCAATAGGTTTGTTCAGCACTGAATACGTTTTGAGTGCTGAACAGACATGCTTTATTTTTTTCTGCAGAAGTAGTGAGTGATGTAAAGCACATCTGGAAGCCAAAAGCATCCTAAAATTTTTTATTTTGTTCTATATCACAATCATTTATTTTTGTCCATATAACTCTTCTTCAGAGCCAACTGGATTCAAATAAAGGCCTGATCTTGGACTCAGATTCTATCAGGTGGACTGCTGTAGCCATAATATCATCGGGATTCATTGTGAGCACACAAGTATATGCTATGCAACCATATATGAAAAAATGTGATAACAGAGAGCAAATTATGTCTCAATTCAACAAAGTTTTGTGCTCATATGTAAATTTACTTGACTTCAATGGGATTACTGAAAGGGCATACAAGTACATATGTAAGGTATTGCCACTTGAGTGTAGTGTCCAATATTACTGCATCAGAGAACAGTAAAACGTCAGAAAACTTGAGACACGATTAACTTTGAAGACAGATATACTGTAAATAACACAGGTCCCATATGAAAGTGCAGAAGAGAGACTCCAATTTGATTCTAAATTAAAAGTGAATTTGTTGGTACATATCTTGCAAGAGAAAAATAAAGAGATACATCGAAGAAATTCAATATATGAAATCAGTAGAAAGATTGTTTTCATAGTGTATCTGTATTCTTCCACAACATTTAACTAAGCACCTTTCCTTCTGCTTAGTCAATTTCACAGGAAGACATGCCGTTGTCAATAGAATAAAAGTCTTTTAATTTGTGTACCTATTTTAAAAAAAAATATTAAATCAGGATCACCAGTACAAGACATGTTTTGCAAGGATTTAAAACATAGATTTCTAAAAATAGTTACTAATGCTAGAGTTCAAAAATTCCCCATTTAGTTTTTTAAAAAAAGATATACTTGTAAAACATTCATATTTTGTTAAATGAAATAGGTAGGTCAGACTCCACTTGAGGAGCAGGCATCTATTGGGGGTAGCACAAACCCATTCCCTGACTTAGGAATAGGACCCTCCTGCCCCAGGGGTTGGGTAAAGGAACACCTACAAGTGCCAGAACTTCAAATCCCCCCGCTAGGAGGGAAAGGGAAAGTAGAGCAACCACCTGCCTCTGTTTGTAGGGAAGACGTGGGGGCGGGGACTAACGGCGCAGGGGGCGGGGGCTAAGGGGGCGGGGGCTGTGAATCTCCGGCGGCGAAAAGGCACGCGGGGCTAGTTACCCGTAGTAACGAAAGGCGTTGATAATTCTCCGGAAGTGTTCCCGTTCCAGCCGCTCCTCTTCCTCCGCGGGAGTCACAGTCGCCGGCTCATCCTCACCCGACCCCGCCCCTCGGTCCGGCTGCTCCTCTTGCCTACGCTGCTCGCTGCCCGCGCACTCCGACTCCTGCTGTTGAGGCTCCGCCGCCGCCGCCGTCTCTCCGCTCTGCCGGCACCCTCTGCGCATTGCCTTAGCCGGCGGGTCCCGCTCACTCCGGGGCCGCGACTGCCGCTCACCCCGGGGCCGCGACTGCAGAACGGGCTGCGCCTTCCGGGAGACAGCGCACGCGGCCGACATCCCCTCCCCCAAGAGCTCCAGCCGTAACGGCCCCTCCGCGCGCTTCCGGCTCCAGGGAGAGCCACTTGCTTCAGGCAGCGCGAGCGCAGCGCCCGGCGTCAGCACGCAACACAACTCCCGCGCAGCTGCAGTGTAGCTCCTGTCTCCTCTCCCTAGACGGAGATCCCGTGAGAACGCAGGGCAAGGTTGGGAGAAGGGACCTGCACGCACATGGCTACAGCGCCCTCTAGCGGCGGGAGCTACGGCTCCCGTACGTCATAGAGGACGGGGCATGCTCCTCCAGTGAATACCGTTTCGTGTTTATCGCACGCGCCCAAGCTTTATTTAGCCTGGGCTACTCGGGGAGAAGGCGAAGATCTACTGAGCCCAGGCCGTAGCGAGAGTCAAACCCCCACCAGCTTCTCCCCTTCAGCAGGGAAGCCCTACGGTTCCTCTGTGTCACTAGGACCGCGAGTGAGACACGCCCCCCCGGCTTTGCAGGTTTAGCAGCTGGGGCCAAGCCCCAAACCTGCACTTGTAGAGAAACCCGAAATTCTCCTCCCCTCTCTGTACAACGTTGCAGAGAAACGCTCACTTATAGGCAACGCAGACAAGAAACAGAGGGAGCGCTGACACCACTGATGGGGGGAGGAGGAGGGACTGGCTGGCTTCATTGTTTCTGTAGCGTGCTAGACTAAGAACACAGTAGGTACAAGCCTCCATTATCAGTCAATAGGAGCTGAACCGCTGAATTCAATTACTGAGGGGGTATCCTTCATCCTGCTATTTAAATCAATGAAATTTTTATTTGTGACAATACAAAAATAAGGCTTGTGGCTTAGAAAAGCAAAGATAAAATAGGACTGTTCATGGTCTAGTACAAAATGTCAGTAGCCCTTTTTGAACGGGGTGGGGGTGTATACCAGAATATAGATGCAAGCCCACACCGATGCACACCCATGTCCCCCCACTGAGCAACCACCATTTTGGCCTATTGCTCCACGTGTGGGAGATAGGTGTCACAGGACCACACAAGCCTGCCCACCCACCCTCTGCAGCATTCACACGGAAACCATGTATGCTCACACAGCTAACCGGTGTAGGCATGCATGGGTATGTCATATATAAAGGGCCAGTATCCCATTTTTTCCTCAAAGCATTCAAAGCCTGGATTGCAACAGTTCCCTACTATTTTTTAAAAAACCCATAGAATATGGACGACGCAAGTATTATGTTAGTTTCTCAGTAAGAAAACTCAAGAACTCTCCAAAGTAGTAGAGATAATCTAGTATCTCCTTTACCTTATAAAGGTTTGAGCGCTATGAAAATAGATTAGCCAGTAGGTTAAATTTACATCTGTAAAAACACCTTTTAGTTTAATGCAGTGACCACATCTTGTGTTTCATCATAAGCCACTTTCAACATTCACAAGTTATGGTCCACAACTTTATTTTAAAAGTCAAGTCATACTACTACATTTTAAGGTTATAAGGAAGGGAAAAATAGAAGTCAAAACTAAAAACAAACATCACAAAGGACCCTCCCCTCTTCAGTGTTTTCATTTGGGGGGTGTGGGGGCAGTAGTGCATCTGTCTCTAAGAAACCTGCCTGGTTGAGGAAGGGCCCTGTGTAGTCTGAAAGCTTGCTTATTTCCATCAACAGTTAGTCCAATAAAAGATATCATTCAAACCACTTTGACACTTTTAAAAAACCTGTAAGGTTAAAATGCTGCTTGCATTTTAAAAAATGCAGCAGCTCAAGACTTCTCCCTGTCCCCTCTTCCCGAACCTGTGCTCATTTCTCCTCGACATGCGGCTGGAGAAAGGGGAAGGCAAGCAGGCTGAAACAGGCCTGACTTCCCGCCTAATTCCAGTGTGTGGGTGTACCTCATCAATACGTGTACATTTTAACCTTTTCTTTAACACCCTCTGAAGCATGTGTTCATGCCTGCGTGCGCGCAAAAAATATTTTGCATTTATTTACTGAGCTCTTGCATATGGGCTACAGATTGGGCACAAGACTGTAGCAGAAGAAAGTATGTTTCACCTCTTCAGCAATAGGGTAATTGTGAGAATATTCCAGAAACAGCATTAACAGATTTTTCTGTGCCTCTAATAATTCATAGAGACAAAGTAGTGTAGAGAGATCTTTTATTGGACCAACAAGTTGGGGGAGGTTTGCAAGCTTTTGGACCTCACAGGATCCTTCATCAGGCAAGTCAGAAATCCAAGCTGTACACTGAGCAAACCCTCTCAATGACTTGCCCCATTATACCACACCTACTTCCTGAGCTGTTTTCAGGAGGGGTGGGGTATAAATTGAACAAATAAATAAATAAACAGCTCCGCTGGATGCAACTTCGCAGATGGTATGTGGGCAGCAAAGAACTTCTTTGCTGTCCTCACAGCCTCAACATAGGACCGCAAATGAGTCCTATGGAGAAGTCGGTCAGATTCAGAGTGAGTCCGGCACCAGCATCACTCAAGTCTCCTAACTACCTGTTTCATACACTGCAGCCCCTCAGTAAACCAAGGAATCCTGCGATGACGAGAGGGAGGGAGAAGACGTCTCGGAGCCACCCTGTCAATTGCCTCCCCCAGCAAGATGTTCCAATGCTGGATGAGCTCATCGACAGAGTGACCGTCGGGGTCAACGGTTAACTCCCTCAGAGCCTCCTGGAACCATTGCGGTTCCAATAGCCTCTGAGGACGGACCAACCTGTGGTCCATTCCCCTTCTGAAGGAGGTGCGCGGAGAGACTGGCCTGTAGGAGATAATGATCCATCCATGACAAGGGCGTGATCCTCACATCCCCCACTAACTGATCACCCACCTCAAGGCCAGAACAGAAGATCAGGTCGAGGGTGTGCTCCCCACCCCCACATGGGTCGGGCAGTTGACCACTTGGGACAAGTCCATGGTTGCCATGAACTCACGCTCTGCTCCTACAAGGCCAGCGTCGGCATGGGCATTGAAGTCCCCCAGGACCAAGGTCCTGAAGTTCAGCGTCACCTCCGAGGCTAGCTCTGCTAGAGCAGCAAGGGATGCTGCCAGACAGGAAGGGGCCCGGTATACCAGCAGCACCAAGGTTACCCCCAGACAAATCAATCACCACATGGAGGGCCTCAATACCTGGAATCTCCCAAATCGGATATCTCCTAACTGGCCATCTCTCTTTAAAAATAATAGCTACACCTCCTCCCCCCCGTGCTGGGGTGGTGCTGCACAGCATACCCAGCTGGAACGAGGTCCACTAAAACTGATCCTGCCTCCTCGTCCAGTCAGGTTTCTGTGATACATGCAAGGTCCGCTGCCTCATCCAGGATCAAGTCCCAGATCACTGGGGCTTTGTTCACTGCGGATCTTGCATTCAGCAGCAGCAGCCCTTTACAGGCGACCCTTAGACCTCAATCCTCTCACCCTCAGTGGGGG
>QEPC01012913.1:7638225-7656294 GCA_003113815.1 Sphenodon punctatus
CCCCGGGCAACTTCCAGGTCAGGAGGTCAGGCCAGGGCACCCAGCCCAGGTGCGCTGGTTCCCCTAACTCCCCCTTTTCAGTCTGGGTTCCACCCTGGCTATGGTACTGAGACAGTGTTGGTGCCCTTGGTGGATGATCTTCGCTGGGAGACGGACGCAGGATGTTCAACATTTCTGATCCTGCTAGATCTCTCTGCCGCGTTTGACACCGTGGACCATGGGCTGCTGCTGAGACGGCTGCGAGACCTGGTGGGTCTGGACGGGACTGTCCTAGGGTTGTTCTGCTCATTCCTCTTGGGAAGAAGCCAGCGGGTGGTACTGGGGGCTAAAACATCAAGCCCCCGGGCCTTGACCTGTGGCGTTCCGCAGGGTTCGATCCTGTCTCCGTTATTATTTAATGTATATATGCAGTCCCTGGGGGAGATCGTGAGAGGGTTCGGGGTGCAATGTCACCAATATGCTGATACTCAGCTGTACCTCTCGTTTTCAACTGACCCAGGTCCTGCTGTCTCATTACTTTCCCAATGTTTGGAGGCCGTGGCAGATTAGATGTGGCAGAGCAGACTGAAGCTTAATCCCGATAAGACGGAGGTGATGGTGGTGGGAAGGGCGAGGGAGGTACTGGCCCCCTTTGGGGGGGGGGAGTCCATCCTCCTGTAGCCCAGCAGGTTCGGAGTCTGGGAGTGGTGTTGGACTCAGGTTTCCGTCTGGATCAGCAGGTTGAGTTGGTGGCTAAGGTTGCCTTCCGCCAGCTGTATCTGGTACGGAGGCTGCATCCATACATCTCCGGGCCCAACCTGGCCACTCTCATTCACGCCTTCATCACCTCATAACTAGACTACTGCAACACGCTTTACGTGGGGCTTCCCTTGGTTCTGGTTCAGAGGCTGCAGCTGGTGCAGAATGCGGCAGCCCGTCTCCTTACGGGGACAGGGCGGTGGGAGAACATAACACCTGCGCTCCATACTCTGCACTGGCTGCCTATAGCGTACCAAGTCAGATTCAACATTTTAATGTTGATCTATAAAGCCCTACACGGTCTGGGCCCCTCATACCTCGGGGACTGCCTCGCCCTCCCTGCCTCAGAGCGATCCCTTCGGTCCACCGGGGGCACCTTTCTGGAGGTCCCCTGTGTAAAACGGGGCCACAATGGAGAAGGCATTCTCTGTGGCCAGGCCACGGCTTTGGAACTCCCTCCCGGAGGAAGTCTGCCTGGCCCCAGGTTTGTTGGCATTTTGTCAAGCCTGTAAGACCTGGCTGTTCGCCCAGGCCTTCAGAGGGGAAGTTGGGGGGGTATTTTAAAGATTTTTATGATATTTAAAATGAATGGATTTGTGTTTTTTAATTTGATTTTACTTGTGTATTTTATGTTGTAAGCCGCCCCGAGATGCCATGGGCATGAGGGGGCGGCTAATAAATGTTTATAAATAAATCAATAATAATTCATACATTCAATTTCATTTTCTGCTGGAGAAGAACATTTTTATAAACACCAAAGATTACTCTGGTAGCAAATGACATACAGTTGCATCGTTTGGTTTCTACTCCAAAAAATATATATTTGTTTATGCTCATTTTTGTCTTTTTTTTTTTTTTTTTTTTAAATAGTCTTACCATGAAGTAGCCAAAAATCATGACCAGACTTTTACTGTGGCAAGTAATTTTTCACGGTCATCCGATTTCCCCATTTATAATGATAACACCAACATAAGAAGGCAAAAATCTATTAAGTATTGAATGTTCCATCTCGAAAGTATAGAATCCAGCTGAAAGTTTTTAAAAGTGTTTTTGTTTGACTATTTCTCTTCCAGTAAATTTATGTTTACTCCATGTGACAATCCTACAAGTACAAGATTAGATTGTCAGTTAGCTAAGAAGCAAGTGGCACGGCTGTATTATCAATATCGGAGAGGAGACAGTCCTGTTGTCCCCCTCCCCCCCCCGATTTTACAAGGCCAAATTGGAATACAGGAAGTTAATTCAATCCAAAAAACGCATTTATTGGAAGAACTATTGGTCTAGTGTATTGCTTGCTGCTGATACTAAGGACCGCAAGAAGTTTTGGCTTTTGGTGAACAGAGTGGTCAAAAATGAGCCAAGTATTCTGTCATCCACAGTGCCCAACCAGTTATGGATGAAACACTTTAAACTGTTATATGCTGGTGACCCAGGGGATATCAGTTCCCCAGTTCAAGATGCAGGGTCTGTCACTCTTCTGGCCTGGCCCCCAGTGTCCGGAGGTTGAAGTGCTTATAGACACCTACAAAAATGGTAAGGCACCAGGGCCGGACCTAATCCTTATTGAATTTGTTAAACAGTTTAAGGATTGGTGGATTCCACTGTTATCTGCTCTTTTTACAGCAATTAACAACTCAGGGCAAATTCCCTCTAATTGGGAGAAAGTTCTCGCCCAAACAGAAGTTGGCATTAAAAGGGCTTTGGAGAAATGTAATCAATATTGTGAACTCTATGGACTGGTGCTGAATACTCAAGAAACTAAGATCTTGGTGTTGGGCAAAAGAAAGCTCCCCTCTAGTTGGAAAACAAGGGCTGGACAGATAGGGCTAGTTAGCTCATTTACTTATTTGGGGGTGACCTTGAGTAATCGAGGCACTTGGAATCAACACATTCAGAATAGGGCCATCATTGCCCTACGAGCAGACCGTGTCTTGATTAAGGCATACAAACTTTCTAGGGGGGTGCAGGTGTTGGCCTTATTGAAAGTATATGACGCAAAAAATCTGCCCACGTTATTTGGGCTGGAACTTATTCTGTTTGCTGACACGTCCACCCTTGATAGGGTGCAGAACTGGTTTTTTAGGTGACTGTTGGGTGTACCTGCGAGTGTTCCCAGCGCCATACTTAGGGCAGAACTGGCCAGGATCTCGATAGCGTCCTTAGCAAGGAAGGTCTGTGTGAGATACTGGATAAGATTGCTAGTCCAGCAGGAAAAGGCATTGCTGCTTCTTTGTTTTAAAGAGGAGCTTATCCATCAGGGAGTGCGGGTATACCCATGGACATCGTATTTGGGGAGGCTCTTAAGAGGAATGGGGTTCTCTTTTCAGTATTTTAGTGGAGGTTTACTTTCGTCTATTAGATCACAGATCCTGGGCAGAATCCAAGATATCACGTGTCAGAAAGATATAGCACAAGTAGGGGCATGGAGGGTGGCACCCTACTTGGGAATAATCAAGGATCGTTTTTTCTTTGAACCCTATTTAGATATCCTGGAGAACCCCAAGCTTCGTAGAGCGTATACCCTGCTCAGATGGCAGCTGGTCAAGACTGCAGTTGTAGAGGGGAGGCATAAGAGCACCCCCTGTGACCAGCGATTTTGCCCTTGTTACAAAAAGGAAGTGGAGACCACGGAACATCTTTTATTAAGATGTTCGTATTTTGAGGCGCTACGGGCGGCTTGGCTATTCCTGTTACTGCTGTCTGGTCTCTCCTTTAGTTCTAATAATTGTTATGGATCCCTCCTCAGGCTTTCACACAAGGCAGCTTTATTGGCCGTAGCATCTTTTATATACCTTGTTTCTAAGAAAAGACAATTAATTCAAGATCAATTGGCCAAACGTGCCCTTTCCATGTCTTGATTAGTGTTGTTGGCTTGGGTCAAGTAAAGTATAGCTAATAGAAGCTTAATTGCTCCCTTGAAGAGGTTTTCCCCTTAGTGGAGGCGGGGTTTTTGTAGTCAGTAGATTGCTCTTCTTGTTTTAGGATTGGGAGTGAATAATGGAGGACTTGGTTTGTTCTCCTGATTTTAATTGTATTTTTTTTAAGCTAATTTGTCTATAATGGATTGTGAATTTATTATTTATTTTATGTATGGAAAATTGTTTTCATTTATGTGTTTTGTCTATGTATTTAAATTTGTTAATGTCAAGGGATATGGTGAAAACCAATGCCCCTAATAAAGAACAAACAAAAGAACTGGGAGAAAGCTATGGTTGTACCCATTTACAAAAAAGGTGACCGAGCTGATCCTTTCAATTACAGACATATTAGTTTACTTTGTATTATCAGTAAAATTTACAGAAAACGGCTACTGGGAACACTGAATGCGCGGGTGGGAGAAAACTCAATTTTGTTTCCTGAACAAGGCCGGTTTCCAGAAAGGCCGTTCTACCACCGAATTATGTCTGATGCTGCACCATCTGACTGGCAAGTACATAAAGGCCAATGGACAATTTTTCGTGGCCTTTCTCGATCTTAAGTCTGCATTTGATTTAGTCAA
The DNA here is from genome assembly GCA_003113815.1 of Sphenodon punctatus. NCBI lineage: Eukaryota > Metazoa > Chordata > Lepidosauria > Sphenodontia > Sphenodontidae > Sphenodon > Sphenodon punctatus. The sequence goes on from QEPC01012913.1 coordinate 7,642,463, forward strand.
TAGAAATATCCTGTGGAGTAAGCTTGAACATTTATCTATTGACAGGAGGCTTTTGTTTCTTTTGCAAAGACTATATGCAGATTCTTCACTGGCAGTGAAAACTAGCAGACAGGGCCACTTAACAGATCAAATCAGTACATCTTCAGGGGTTAGGGCTGCGTGTTGGCCCCTTTACTATTTAATTTGTTTATTAATGATGTAATTCCATTGCTTGTCCAGCTAAATCCCCCCCCCCCCAAATTGGCCTCACATTTTATAAGTTGTCTCCTATATGCGGATGATGTTGTTATTATGTCTCAAACCCGTGTGGGCCTCACAAGACAACTTAATTGTTTTTCAGATTCTTGTAAGGCCAATAAAGTGTTTATTAATTCTTTGAAATCGAAAGTAATAGTCTTTTCCTCAACTTTTAAGTTGTATAACTGGGTTGTGAATGGTCACCAAATTCAAAAAGTTAAGGTCTTCAGGTATTTGGGTCTATACTTCCAGGCGGCTGGCAGATGGAAGGAACATTACAAGAGGGCACTTACCACTGCAAAGGGATCCTCTCTGGCTATTCAAAAACTATTTGGGAGCATGGAACAGAATGCATTGGATTCAGCACTTAGGGTTTTTAACAGCAAAACCAGAGCCCATGGCGCTGAACTCTGGACTCCTTTCTCTAACTACAGTTTGAACTGCGTGCAATCAAAATTTTTGCAAGGCCTCACGAGGGCCCCCAAGGGCACTTCCCATGCAGCAATTAGGGTCGAGGTGGGGCAGTGTAGCTGGGCAGTGGTGGCGTGGGGGTTAGCTCTGTGCTTTTGGGTGAGACTGATGAGATCAAGTGAATTAGGTCTGGTTAAATTCTGGCTGTGTGATTCCTTTATTAGTTACTGGACTAAGGCTATGGAGGCCTTTCTGCTAAAACGGCTTTTCCCACAATTATTTGGAGGGGAAAGACCTGTGTGTGGTCAGGTCAGAAATTCTTCTTAGGCAGGCGGATGTGGCCAGGCAGGAAGAGATCGCCAGGATTAAGGACTCCCCTCATATGGCATGCTATCTGTCCTTGATGCCTCCTACCTTATCTCCCCTGTTTAAGTCAGGGGAAAATTTGTATTTCTCTGCGAACATTTTAATGCCTTGCCGTCTATGATTCTGGAGGGCTGTTTCTATGCTATTAATTTTTCTGACAGGCTCTGCCCATTTGATCATTTGGCTGTAGAAACGGTGGGCCACATTTTGTTTGCCTGCCATCTATATGACAATCTGTGCAATGAATTGCTACTACCATTTCTGCTGCAACATCCTGGTAGGACTGATTCTAATTTAGTGTCCGTGATCCTTTCTGATGCCGATCCAGTGATTACATCTCTGGTCTCTAAATTTTTGACTCGGGCTTTGAGTTGCCGTCACCATTTCCTGCAATTTAAACTCTAGACCAGGGTGACGATATGAGTCATGGCACGCAGCTCACTCGGTCCATCCAGTTCAGGCTGTTACTTTAGTCTCTTCCCTATTTCAGTTAGTTTCTCCAATGGGGGTACTAACTTTTCTTTTTTGGGACTTACTAGTTTGGTTTGGGACAGGGTTTTTGATGGTGAATGCCTGAGGTTTTAATTTTAGTGTTTATCCCTTATGGATGGTTTAGTTTATTGCTGTCTGAGAGCTGTAGGATATCCAGCACTCTGACATTGCCCTTGTTCTGTTTGTGTTTGTTTTTGTATTTTTTTTGTGTATGCAGGCCATGGACTGACTGATCCTTTTATGTAATACTGTCTAGGGTTCTTTCATTTTTCCTTTATACTTTGGTGTTTATATTTTTATTGCAATGGCCTCTGGTCACGCAAAATAAACCATTCATTCATTCAAGTACAAGACACCTCTCTCTCTACAAAAATAGCATTCATGATTGCCAAGAAAATCTCAAACAAATGAGCCAATTGTAACCAATACAGAGATGTCTATGCATGAGAGCAGCTGCTCAGAGAGGTAAGAGCTATTTATGTGAGTCCAGCAAATGAGAACTCCAAGATACCTTCATTCATACTTATACAGCAAAAAAGTCTTGTGGCACCTTAGTCTAACAAGAAAATCTCTTTATTTTGGCATGAGCTTTCGTCAACAAGAGCTGACCTCTTCAGATGCATGAAGCGGCTATAGACTAAACGGCTGCTCTTCTGGAATTCATTCTTATGTTCACCAACCTCTGATGTTTCCTTTGTGTACATTGCTAAGTTGTTGTTGTTTTTTTTTGTTTTTTTTTAAAAACATGAATAAAAGGTCACTAATCAACATGACAGTTTGCGGTGACATCCCAGTTTGGTGCCACAATATAAGGTAGCATATTGGAGATAACAGCACTTCTCCTTTTTTTGGCTACTTTTAAATTGGGGACAAAAAGATCAGCAGAGCCCAGTCTGTTTTCACCCTTAGGCACACATTAAAAACATGTATGCTGCATACATAAACTATCTGCATGATCTACTTAAAACTTTGTACTTGCATATGGAGTTGTCCAGATAACATTTCTCAGTGTATGCATAAGAATATACCAATAGTACATTTAGTACTGCATTTTAATATATAAAAATAACTCAAAAAGCTTTGCACAGTAGATGAAATATGATTCAAGTCAGTAGCAAAACTTTAAGTCAATGGAGATGGTGCTCCCATAGTGCTTTGAAGATTGGCGCTTTAGTATTAAATCGGGTTTAAAGCTTGACACAAGGTTATAATGCAATTGTTGTTACAAATGCCACTTAACAAAATATCATCACCATAAAAATACAGCACTAATTTACTAGATGATCTGTCTATGTTGTTAAATGTCTACAATGCAATTTGGTTTAGTATACACTAGCTTGAATGATAGAGTAAGTCAAGAGATGATCACTTTTCCAGGCACCATAGATTCTTTTAATAAAGACAGAATCGAAAGCTTCATGCCTCTTTATATTATGACATGTTTATCTAGGAGTGAAAAGATAGGTTAAGTGCATAGACATTAGATTACACTTACTGTATATCCATCTCAATTCATGTAATCTGTTTGAAGGACAAGATGCACTTACCTCCACTACTTAGGGGAAAAAGTTAGTGACTTTTAAATATTTAAGTAAAATATTGTAAGTAAAAAACAAACAAACAAAAACTTTCAAAAGAATCTAGTTTTGTTGTCATCTAGATATTGAGTATGTTGAGATTTTGAGCAGCTGTGAAACTGATCAAAGTATTACTTAAATTATTTATTTATTTATTTATTGCATTTTTACCCCGCACCTACATCTAATAGCAGCTCGGGGTGGCTAACAAATTCATAAAATAAATAAAATAAAATACAATCAAAAATTTAAAACAGTAAAACCCAAAATGGAGTGCCAGAGATTACAAAAAACCCTTCCCTAACCCTCAACCCTCCCCATCTCCCTCCTCAAAAGCCTGGCGGAACAGCCAGGTCTTACACAAACGTCAAAAGGCGGAGCAGCCCGGGGCCACACAGGCCTCTGTGGGAAGGAGTTCCACGGTCTCGGTGTGGTCACCGAGAACACCCTCACCATAGTGGTCCCCTGGGATACCCAGGGGATTCCGAGAAAGGCACTCCCGGTAGACTGTAGGGGCTGATCCAGAGCCCGGGGAATGAGGTGGTCCCACAAATAGGTAGGACCCAGGCCACATTGGGAATTAAAAAGGAATACGGTCTACAAAAACATCCTAACTGTTTTGGGAATTAAAAAGGAATACAGTCTACAAAAACATCCTAACTGTTCTCATTCTTGAACTGATGGCACATCCTCACAAGTGTGTAATCAATTATGAAAATAAAAAAGTTCTGAATGGTCAAAAAAGCCCAACAATACATTAACCAAATTCTTCACTGTCTCCCCACAAACCAGTTTCCAGAGGAACCACTTACTTTTGTTTTTTTCAGATCTTGTACTATATCATTATGCACCTGTGAAAAAAGTTCTTCTTGGGATTTTGTTCCATCCAAATAAACTGAGGGAGAAGGGGAAAAAAAGTTTTCAGAAATTTATTTCAGTGGAAACAGGGTTTCACCCTCGATATTACAGTACATTTAGTCATTCTGGCATAATCCATTTGCAAATGACTCAAAAGGAAGACATCCAACCATCTCACTTGTCTTTAGCCCTAAGGCTTGAATCACGTGCTTAAACCTGCTCCATTGTCATGACTGTAAAACATTTTTAGTGTTTGGGGTGTATTTTCTACCCCACGTACATTGTTATGGTTTGAAGTGCAAATGTTATCCCATTCAAATATCCTTGTTTGTGGTAAATGTAGTACATGTGTTTCACAATATCCACACACACCCATGCCCTGCAAACACACAGTTACGTATTTGAGGAGGTTGGCACCATGGTGCCAGTTCCCATGGCTGCGCTTCTGCCCACCCTTCCCCCTGCACTACAGAACAGACAGCCACACTGCAAAGGCCCTTACGTGCAAGCAAAACCTCTGGGAAATTGATCAAACATTCCTTGCCTGTTTTCCTGGGAGGTTGGCACCATGGTGTCAGTTCCCATGTGTGTGTCTGGCAGCCTGGAGTTAGCAATTTGTGAAAATAGAGACATTTTGTTTCTGTAGGTTGCCACTCCCTAGGGCTTGTCTCTGCGGGTAGCCTCTCCCTAAGAGCCATTAAGAGTGCTTGAAGGACAGCAGTGGTTGTTTGAGCCATCAGCCAAGGCTGATGGATGTATTTACATGTGCATTGGAGCACTTTTCTATGCAAAAACACATAGGGTGTATTTTTTTACCCCTATGCTTAACATTGGCTGGGGTAGAAAATGTATCCCATGGGAAAATCAATGCATTTCTGGGGTAGTTTTTTGCTAAAGGTGTTTTTTGCTTACAGAACAAAAATCGGTAAATGGTAGGAGGGTGTACTTTGGGGACATTGTTCACCGATGTGTCAGTGACAATGTCCTAGAAGGGCAAAGTCGTAGAGCCACTACTTTTCATTTTTTCGCAAAAAAATACACACGTGTAAAGATGCCCCATGTGATTGAGCACGGTTAAGCTAGTTCACAATTTATTTTTGCCAACTTCATCTTGTTCAAGAGGGTCTTGTACAAGGGTCTGCATGACACTCATATGGTGTTTAGAGGCCTGCACTGGCCTTTTCCACCAGGGTGAACTGCATCCTTAACCTTAAGTAAAAGAAAGAAAATTAGTTTGGGATCTATTACTATCATAAGGAAAGACTCTAGGCCTGATCCTAGTAAGTGTTTAGTGTTTCTCATCTCGTGGTAGGTGGACAACAACTACAAAAAAAAGGAAGAAAAGTGGGGCACTTACTGGTGAATTTTCTGTCCATTAAGCTCCCTGCTCATCACTCGTGATCAGAAATATACATGGGGCCCGGGGTGTGGGGGGTGGGGAGAGGGGATTCCTTTGAGTAATGGGGGCGTTTTCATCAATTCCAGCATGTCATCCACCGAAGGGACTGAGGCTGGAGAGATGAACAAGCAGAGATCCACTGCACAATCCACCCAGGTTAAGAAAGCCAGTGGGAAAAATAAGGGCTCACAATTAGCAAGACGAAAACTGTCACCACTGGTTAGAATCAATCCCAGGACAGTGTGGAGGCTGAACTAAGCACCGCTCTCACCCCCAGACCAGGCCCCATCAACAAAGGAGATAATAGTATCAGAGTCCCTTACACTCATGGATGGCAAGTCCCTCACTGCACTTACATTAAATAGGCATTGTGTACGTTTTTCTACATGCATCAAGAACAGCACATTTCTCATGCCAGACTGGGACGGGGGGAGGGGGGGTTGGAATATGCACTAGATGATGGAGGAGTCTAATAAAGTTTCATCTAGCACATCTTCCCAGTACATCACAGGGTATTTTCAGAAGTGATGCTACCACGCTTAGACCCAATCCTGGGTAATGGCCGCCACCCCACCCTGGGGTAGGCCGGTACTCAGAACAGACATGGTGGTGCGCCTTACCACACTTTGCCCCGAACTATGGTAGTACTTACCACCAGCTGTTCCCTGCGATTTTCTGAGATCACAACTGGTGGTAACTGCTACCACGATTTGGGGCAAAGCGTGGTGAACATTTGGCAGCCGCCGAATAGAAGTGATGGTTGTTGTGACCCCAGGGTGGGGTTAAGTGGTAAAGCGTGGTGGCTAAGTGTTGTAACGTCACTTCTGAAAATACCCACAGATCCCTACAATTTTGATTGGCAATATGCACAACCAGTAAAGTTATTTCCACCTGCAGTTCAAAAGATGGACAATCTACACAAGACTTTTGTTGCATGAAGATCTGAAGAGAAAAAAATTAAACTTTTTACATTTACTGCAGAAATGACAAAATATCACTATAAAGTATTCCTAAATGTATTTTTATATAGATAAAAAGTACATATACTATACCGATGTCACTTGTTTTTTCTTCCATTTCTCTTCTATGTTCCAAATACATAGGCCACACATGCCCATCAAAGTATCCCGGTGGATCTGCTGGTTTATAAACTCTGCTGCTACATAAAAATATATTTGATTTTCTATTCACATTTCAGATTTTTTTTTTTCTGGTGTACACTTGTATATCTTTTTAGTAAGAATTGCTATCCTAAATATTAAAGGGGCTGAAGCAGTGTGACCTAGTAATCAAAGTAAAGAAAGTTCTTTACTTCTGAGTTATAGCTACCTGAGTGAGTTGTCTGACCTCTGTCTCTGTTGTTTCAGTTGTATACTGTGCAATGAAAGTTTCTTATAGAAACAAATACTGCATTTGATCGATTTATTGCATAAAATGATATGTTTTGTAAGGCCTCCCGCCCCCCCCGAGCTGCTCTGTGAGCAGAAGGGTGCGGGGTAGAAAAATAGCTAAATAAATAAATAAGTTACATAAGAGTGGTCAGAAAATCATAGTTAAACAATTCAGTGTCCTGAACTTTGATTATCAATGCTTGAGTCTTTTCAACACCTTCCAAAGAGATGCTTTTCAGAAGTGTTGGACAGACACCCTAGCAACTTTGGCATGCAAATGTTGAGGCAACTAGAATTATCGGCAAGCTGATCATTCTGGTTTCTGGACCAAATTCCGACCTTGGATACACTTTTGTCACTCCAAAATGTTTCCATTTAAGCCTGGGAAGTGATGTAACCCAGCCCAAATTCTGACCCTTTTTACACGGGCTGCGGCTATGTGGGAGGTGGGTGTGCATGCCACAGCGTGGGCGGTGCGTGAGTGCCGGTGCATATGGGCGCACACCCACCCCCCATGTATCTTCGCACAGAGGTATCTCCATTTTTGCGAGTGCCTCCATGCATGCGTGGCTGCTGCCCGTGCAAAAAGGGCCTCTGATAATGCATATTCACCTGCATGTCAATGCAGCCACTGAGTACAAAGATGTAGTGGCATCACAGTTTCCTGCAACAGTATTTATAAAAAATAAGAGTAAATGCTTTTAGTTTTTTCAATGTTTGTCTTCTCTTTTAAATACTGTTGAAGTCCCATTATAGAATAATATAGCCTACATTTTAAGCACTTTAGAGTAACCACTGACTTTATATTATGTTTATATACAGTGCACAATGCACTCAATCTGTGCCCTTAGGCACTACAACAATGCTACTATTCCCAACGATAAGCAATGATCTGTGCATTTGAAAGCTACAGATTGCCCATCCTCTTGGGAACAAAGGAATATGCTTTAAAGAGCAGGAAGGCAAAGTTCAGCTCATCATTGCCATGGTCACAATGGAACCCCTGGACAGTCTCCAGTCTCTGCTTTACTACCGGTGTACATAAACAAGTATGTGGGCATAAAAGAACGTGCCTCAACTTGGGGTGAGGAACCTCAGGCCTAAGAGTTAGATACAGCCCGTAGCAAGATTTATGTGGCCCCTTTCCAGTTCCTGGATCTAGTTCCCACCCCCAGGCACTGAAAAATTGAGCTCAGGGTAATGAACCAGACATGATGGCATGCACACAAAGATAGGGGACAGATCCATGATCTGGACCCTCCTTTTCTTGAGTGCACCCCTGGCCCCAACTTCTAATTGGGGCTTATTCTAATTTTCAAAGTGGCCCCAGGGAGGAGAAAGTTTTCCCAGCCCAGGTTAAATATTAGTTTTATAAAACATTACCTTCTTCTCTTCTTGCATTCTTCATATGGAATGGTCAGAAAATACTTTATATCCCACACTTCATTAAGAGGCCTAGGACAACAACATTTAATTATTTTGTTTTTCTATTTGCCTATTTATAGTTCATCTTAACATATTAAAATTAAAACATTGCTTACTCATAATTGTACAGAAGAAAGCCTTCAACAATTAAAATATGAACTTCTGTACCATTCAGGCTGTCGTGCATACTCTCTGAATTTCCTGTTAACACAGGGTTTGTCATCCAAGAATGTATGTTTGATACCATTTTCTCCATATATAGGGCATCAAGTACTAGAGAAGGCAAGACACAGAAGAACAATTATATTAGAGGCTTCTTCCAAGCCCTCCATTATGTCAGTTATAACACCACTCCATTAAGTCTGAACTTTAATGTATGTGTTTAAATCAAACAAGCAAAGCTGAGCAAACAAAAACAGAAATAATTGATTTTTCTTAATAAGAATTACAATTTCCATATAGGTGTGGAACTCTAAACATGGAATTATAAAATTGTAGGACTGGAAGGGACTACAGGTGTCATTCACTCCAACCCCTTGCTCTAAGGCAGGATATTCTCTATGTACAGCATTGCAGACAAATATTTGTCCAGATGACTTTTTAAATTATCCAAGGAAGGAAATTCCACTGCTACCCAAGGCAACATTTGCCATTGCTCAACAGTTCTTACACTTGACAAGTTTGTCCAAATATTTAAACAGAACTGAGATTGCAGCAAGTCCAGTCCATTTCCTCTTGTTCTTATCTTCTGTGACAGTGATGAACAAATGTTCATCTTTTTTTGTGGCATCCTCTTAGATATTTGTAAATTATGATCATGTAGCCTTTTCTCAAAGCTGAACATACCCAGTTCTTTCAGCCTTTCCTCATATGGTTTGTAGTCTAGACCCCTTATCATCATTGGCCATTTTTAAGCAGGCATGGCCGGGGGGGCAGGTCTGTGTGCACTGCGTGGAGTGCCGACAGATGTCCGGTGAGTGGGAGAAAAGCGGTATAGCTCATTCCTATGTGTAAAATGGCTACAAAATATTTAATCATAGCTGTTTTTTCCTGTAATAAGCACATCCCTTAAGATATTCCTAGCAAACTAGCTTGATTTGATTTTTGGTAGACATATCAAAAATAATATTTCAGAATTAAAGAACCATAAATAAATAATAATAAATAACAAATAATAAATAAATAAATAACCAACCATAAATAACCCCCATGTGATATTTACAAGCAAAATGTCCACGCTACTAACCATCATACTGCAAAAATCCACGGTCATCTATATCTACTTCAGATTCTGGCTGGAAAGGAAAAAAAAGTTTAATAATCCCTTCGACCTGAGAGCTGCTTAAGACTCTTCAACTACAAATTCTTTTTTGGAATAAATGAGGTAGGGTGAAAAGATTGTTTGGTAGCAACTTGAAGGTAAAATAGTGTAATATAGAAGCAACAGCGGAGCAGAGAGAGCAAAGGGTGGAGGCAGATATAGAACCAAGGGAAGCAAGACAAAGCAGATTTTCAATGTTTATGTAAACAAAGGGGAGCCTGATCTTCAGAACTCTCCACTAATACAGGCCTCAGAGGTAATCATGACATTCACCAGCAGTGTGATTTGAGGAGCAAAGTCATCCTGAGAGAATTAAGCTCATCCAGAATGACACTAAAACATCAAAGGAATCAAAGGTTCTTTAGAACACTAAAGAATCAAAGGGTGTTTTATGAGATGGGGGCGGGGGTTGGGGGTCCATGGCCACCAAGTGCTACAGCTGCAGCAGGGATGGTCTTCGGATTTGCGGAGCCTATGGCAAAGATAAAATGTGGGGCCGTTTCCCCTTGGCGACAACTTCTGCAGTGTCCTGAAGGGGGTCATGTTTGGGGCCACACTGAGACGGAGTGGTGCCCCCACAACCTGTCCTGGTAAAAATAGAGGCCACTGGAGTCCCAAAAAGAGCAGAACACGGGACGGCCGCCCCAGGTTGCCCTGTGGTAAGGCCGGCCCTGAGCTGCGGAGCACCCACTCAGGTGACGTGCATGGGGAGGGATTCCAACAGGGGGCTCCCAGCAGCCACTCACACTCTCCCTGCTGTGGACCATGGGGGAGGGAGAAAGCACATGAGGCTGGCCTTTGAAATGGACATGTCCTGGTTTGAGTACTGGGGAACCCAAGCTCCCTGGCACTCACAGCCACTTCCTGTGACTTGCAAAAGCCATGTCCCTCACCCACAGTGCCTATAGGTGGTGGACCAGTCTACTGGCATAGCTGGATGCCCAATATCATACAGGCAGCGGATGTACGGTTGGCAGTTGCCACGGACTTTTGGCTTGCCCTGCACAGCACACTCCAAATTTCGCAGCAGCCTAAACTCTGTCCTTTTGCATAGCATGAAGGTGTGAGTGTAAACACCCAAATGCATTTTTATTACTTTACCATTTCTATAAATTTAAATTTTATAAAGTTTATAGAATTTCTATAAATGTAAAGGATAGAGTTACGGCACTGTCAAAAAATTTCATAGGTGACATACTAATACATAAGTGACTAAAGAAATAATATCATAGTATAATTAGCAGCAAATCAAATACACTACGGTAATGAATTAAGTACCTATAGTGTATTAATGCTGATTTTATGTTACACAATGTAGATAATGAAGTGTAGATAATTTCCATGTTTTTTGGCTTTTAAGTTTTGTTTTATCGTATGTTAAATGTGTTTTGAAATGCAAGTGTAATTAATTTTCATGGTTTTTGGCATTTATATTTTGTTAAACTCTATTTTGTTAAATGTTTTTTTAAATGTAAGTTTTGGGGCCTTTTCAAATGGACCGGGGACCCCATGGGTGTGTGTGTGTGTGTGTGCAGCATGGTGGGTGGGGATGGGTGTGGGGCCTGCAATATAAAGCAGTCAGACTCTGTGTGTGTGTGTGTGTGTGTGTGTGTGTGTGTGTGTGTGTGTGTGTGTGTGTGTATTTAATTTTGCAAGGACTACTTTTTAAAAATGAAATTAAGTTTTTCTTATTAACTGTGTTACCTTAAAGAAGTCATCCTGAGAGATAATACTGCAATTTGGAAGCTGTTTTTTAAGACTTTTTGCCAGTGTTGTTTTTCCCCCATTCGTCACACTGAATCAGAGAATTGAATAAAGAATGTCAGCACAAAAATAGTTAACACAACACATAATGTACAAAACCAGCAAGGCCATTCTCAAAAATCTAGTTTCATTCATAATGCAAACTAGTGTCTGCATAGATTCCTGATCAGCATCAGCCTGGATGCTTTGACTGTTTTTAATAGCCTACACAGCTGTGGACAGAGTCAGATCACCAATGACTCAATCAGCAACAATATATTCTTCTTTATTAATTTTGTTAAGTTTAAATTCAAAACTCCTCTCCCACCCTCTCCCCCACACACTCCACAACTACTGATAGTCTAAAGAATCCTTTATATTTTTGTTTTAAGAGATTCGGCTTGTTTGTACTTACCCTCCCAGTCCAATAACTAAGCTTTTCATTGTTTGTGTTCTATCTTTTCTTTCTTCTCACTTTCTAAAAATAATAAAAAGCAAGTCAATGGACACGGCCACTTTGACGTTAATGGCATAAGCTACTACTGCAATGTGTAGTCAATTTTAAACATTGTGCACCCTGTGAGTCTGCTGACTCTGGGGAAGTGTGGGTTTGCCCTCCTTGCCCTGGAAATGTAGACGACCCTGGCCGGAAACCTAACATGACATTTTTCATTCTTATTCTTTCCATGCATCCCATGGAAAGCTTGATAAGATAAGGTGAGGATTTCTAACATTCGTCAATCCTGATTTATAAGTGAAGAATTAAATGCAGTTATACACTGTTTCTTGCTCTCCATCTTCCTCTCTCATTCATGGCTTGAGAAACCTTTTTCTAAAGATTTCTAATCTGCTCTGTTGATCCCAGCCGTTTTCTCTCGGACACAACTAGCTCACGAGATTTTCTAAAAGTTTCATGTCAGAGGCTTTAACGCCAATCTATAGAACCCAGAAAGTGTATCCCTTTAGCTTCTGACGTGTACAGGTAGATTTCCTAAAATGGAATTCAGCTTTCATGCTCTGAGCAGGGTTAGAGGAATTTGTTAATCTTTTCTCTAGTCCCAATGGTAATGGCTTTTTTCCCTAAATAACAAGTAATAAGAGTCAAAACATATGTTGTAAGTAGACTCAGTTTCCCCATCACCTCCAAAGTTAAGAGGGGAGTCCATATTTAGGACTTTTTATTGGGCCAATAGCAAAGGGTCCTCTGTATTTATTTATTTATAATAAAATTTGTATGCCGCCCCCTTCTGCTAAAAGCATCTCGGGGCGGCTAACAACATATTAAAACAATTTAAAACAGCAATAATATGATTTAACACATTATTAAAACACAATATAAAAAACAACATATCCCCCAACCTAACCCAACCCACCCATCCCCTCTCCCTCAGGAAAAGCACGGCGGAACAGCCAGGTCTTACATTGGCTACGGAAAGAGGGGAGGTCGGTAATCAGGCGGACCTCCAATGGGAGGGAGTTCCACAACTGCGGTGCGGCCAGAGAGAACGCCCTCCGCAAGGTCGAGACCTGAGAAACCCTGGGGACCTCGAGGAGGGCGCCCCCGGCCGACCGCAGGGGCTGATTCAGGTCCCAGAGGGTGAGGTGGTCCCGCAGGTACATGGCCATCAGTCAAGTACCCACTAAATCACTGCCCTAAGATGCCCAAAGAAACAAAATCAGAGTTTCTGATATTCTGGTATTTTGCTCTGAATAAGGAGTTAAATGAAATTAAGTTGAATCCTGGGATGAAAAAGGGTCAGGTCAAAAGAAGTATTTCAGACCCCTTGCACTGCCTACTTCCCATTTTTGTCCGAACACAGGCAAAGGCAGGAAAGCTCTGCAGATATTTCCTCCTGCTCTAACTGCCAGTTCAGAATTAAGATTAAGCGAAGCACTTAAGGTAAAATGGAAGGAGTACCAAAAGAAGAAGGGACCCCACACACCCCCTACACCCTGAAGGAATGAGTGGTAAAACCTGAGGAGGGGTGCAATTAGAATGAGGGCCCACCAAATATGTAGTCAGTTTTAAGTTTGGACAAAACAATCAGACTAGGTTTGATTGTGGATATACACCGCCTCTGCCTCTCTCAAGAATTAATTGCTCAGACAAGGATGTTTATTAGAAATAAAAGGGTAACTGATTAAGACACACATCAAGCAGATTGAATACGATTTGATTAAGAATAAGAATGAAGTAGTCTTATTTATTTATTTATTTATTTTATTTTATAAAAATTTTACCCCGCCCCTCCTGCAACGCAGCTCGGGGCGGCTTCCATCATTAAAATACAATAATAAAATACAATAAAATCAATTTAAAACAATCATAAATACTTTAAATATTAACAGGGCTAGAAAACAACCAAAAAAACAAATGGGTAGGGGACTAAAACCTCCCTACCCCCCCTCCCTCCCAAAGGCCTGGGCAAACAGCCAGGTCTTACAGTTTCGCCGAAATGTTAAAAGGCTAGGGGCCAGGCGAGCTTCCTCCGGAAGGGAGTTCCACAGCCGCGGTCCCACTACCGAGAATGCCCTCTCCATCGTGGCCCCCCGCTTAACACGGGGGACCTCCAGGAAGGCACCCCCGGCAGACCGCAGGAGCCGCTCTGGGG
>QEPC01012913.1:7666184-7676364 GCA_003113815.1 Sphenodon punctatus
AAAAAAGTGTATTGTTACAACCCAATTGAGAGCAAACAAATCCTAATCCCAATTTATGAAAATTCTATAAACGTCAAACCCCTCCTTATACAACCCCAAACCTTAAAAGGTTTACTGAACAGCTCCCCAAACACAAATGGATAAACATACCCTGCTGATATTGGGTGAAAACAGACATGACGCTAACCACCCTTTAACCACCCTTGGTGGTCATTTATGCATGTTTCAGGGTTTCATAGGACACCAATACAGCCCTGCAACATGCATAAATAACCACCAAGGGTGGTTAAAGGGTGGTTAGCGTCATGTCTGTTTTCACCCATACAGAAACTCTCTCCCTTCTTGGCAGTCTTAACAGTCTCCTTTAGGAATGGAGGTCACCTATTACCTATTATAGTATAACCATGACATACTTAGAAGGAAGGAAAGATAATACTGAAAGTCAACCCACCCATAAGGTTGACCCCTATGTACAAACAATAAACAAAATACACACGGCATGTAACCTTCCCTACAAAACCTTTTGGCCCCATACTATAATAGGTGACCTCCATTCCTAAAGGAGACTGTTAAGACTGCCAAGAAGAAAGAGAGTTTCTGTATATCAGCAGGGTATGTTTATCCATTTGTGTTTGGGGAGCTGTTCAGTAAACCTTTTAAGGTTTGGGGTTGTATAAGGAGGGGTTTGACGTTTATAGAATTTTCATAAATTGGGATTAGGATTTGGTTGCTCTCAATTGGGTTGTAACAATACACTTTTTTGGTTCAGACTTTGACATTGTTAATTTCAGTAATTTTGACTTTTTGGTATGTTATAAAAATATTATGTTGTTGTTTACAGTTTTTTCACTGAGTATTTTTTGTGCAGTGGGATACATTTCCCTCTCATCCTTCGCTTCCTGAAGAAGCATCCGCGAAACGTTGAGGAGAAGGACTGAAGAGAGGATTGTTTACTGCCTCTACTGCTCTTGGACTGTTTATCTTTGTTGTCTCCTAAGCGTATTACATCTACTATGTCTAGGCCCATGCTTTGTGATTAGTTTTTGCTTCGTTCTACATTTTCTACTATTGTATATCAAAGATCCTGTTTTTTGTCTATTATAAATACATATATTGCATTATTGCCAGTCTTTTGTTGCTTTTGGTTACTTTTGTTTGTTGTTTTCTGCGGGTGCTTCTTCCAAGCCACTGTGATTGGCCGCTATCGGAGACAGGATGCTGGGCTAGATGGACCATTGGTCTGACCTAGTATGGCACTTCTTATGTTCTTATGAGAACCAGTAACATAGATTATGAATCCATGCCCTGTCCTTGAGTGAATGCCTTCAACTCTGCTCCCTTCTCCCAGGTTCACTTTTTCAACACTTGAAGGTAGGGAATGGATCCACTGGCCAGATTCACAAACTGGATAGGGGCCAGATTTGGCCCATGTGCTGCAGGTTTCCCATCCTCACGTGCTTTGTTATTCAGTTTCCAGGAGGTGGATGAACCCTCGGATGCCCATTAGAAGACATTACATATTCTACAAAAGCTGTTACCCCAGAATGCTTCCCAATTTGATAGAGAACAAATTTTACCTTGAGTATCCTAGAAAATTATGGCCCAACACCTGCACTTATACATACATTTGAATATTACATGCAAAGAGCTGTACCTTAATTTTGCATTTCCTAGCTTTTTGGTGTAATTGAATAACCATGAAGTTCGCAGTACTGCAGAACCTCAACTCCATGCATTAAAAAGCATGATCCAGGGCTGCAAATATCATGAGAATATCATGCTTTCTGATATTCAATGCTGTTTCACATACCACTTTCTAAAGCTTCTTTTACTAAAACTATCTATGTCTACCCTTTGTCCAAAGGTTGGCTTTGTTTTGTTTTGTTTTTCTTTGGAGATTACAGAAAGGGAGAGAGGGGAGGATTGTGTACAAACATCACTTACAGTGTTTGTTTTGATTTATGCGAGAAAAAAATACTTCCCGTTCCCGCACTTAGAAACAAATTCTAACAATTTGAAAAACATACGTGGCTCACACTTGAAGTTAGGCAAAGACAGAATTAAATTAGTTCAAATGGCTCAAGGAAATACACAGGGACACTGTGAAAAATTGGGGGAAGGGGGAGAGGGGGGTGTTGTATGAGCAACTTGACATTGACCCTGCATTGTAATGCACTTTGAGGGACCTGTGTTCATAAAGAGTACAGCAACACTAACACAAATGGAAAAACTCAAAGAATCACAGATTTAATCAGCTCTTGCATTATTTATTTAATTTAAAAGAGCTAAATAAGTTCTACTTACTTTTCTCCCCAGCCCTGTTGGGAAACAATTTCCAATCTGTCTCTACATTCTGACCTTGTAACTTGGGGGTGAGGATGGAGAGCTCAGATATGGACCATTACAGTCAGTAACTGCTTCAGGACAAAAAAGTCTCCTTACACGGGTCGGGCAGGTTTGCAAGGCCTTACTGCACAGATTTTCTGAAGTTCTTCCACCATTACATTAGCAGTGGTGCAAACTGTCTACCAGGGTCTTTACCATCTAGGTCATTTTTATCAGCAGAACTGAAGCTGGTGGCAAAAGCACAAAAAACAAGTCTACTTTGGTACTCCCATCAGTCCTAGAGCAACGATGGGAGAAGTTCTATAGCATATATGCAGTCCACATAGCAGCACCTCCCTCCTGGTATGTTCCTGTATGCCATGCTCCATATGCACATGCCCAACCTGGTATTTATTTATTTATTATAAAAAATTCTTATCCCACCCCCTCCTGCCAAAGGCAGCTCGGGGCGGTGTACAATATAAAAGCATAAAATATAAACATAACTTAAAACAATAACAATAAAACCATCAATTCCCCCCCATACTCTATCCCATCCCTCCCTCTACCTGTGTCTCTCACCAAATGCCTGGCAGAACAGCCACGTTTTACACAGATGCCTGAAGGAGGGAAGGCCAAATTTAGAAGGTATTTCTGAACAACAGCTCAGAATGCTTTCTTTAAAAAGTGATATATAATCTTCACATGAATATTCAAGAGGCAAATATTTTGAAAATACATAATACAATTTCAGAATATTTGTTGGAGAGTATCTTCACTGCAGCAACTATTTTCTTTGAAGAAGAAAAAAAAGAGAAAAAAGGAGATTGACAAATATTAAAATCAGACAAGCAGAGTACACATTCAGAGCCACCATGTTGCAGGTGATAAAAGTCTCAGCCTATGACCCATTCACTCCTGAATAAGTCTTAGCAGGTCTGGAACTGTACATAGGAATACAGTTACGCATTCATGTTTTTGTAGTATTGGGGCTTGACTTAACCAATTTGATAGAGAACAATCCGCCACGGCCTCCAAACATTGGGACAGTACTATGACGGCAGGACCTGGGTCAGTTGAAAAGGAGAGGTAAAGCTGGGTGTCATCAGCATATTGGTGGCAACGCACACCAAACCCTCTCACAATCTCCCTCAAGGGCTGCATATATACATATTAAACAACAATGGAGGCAGAATGGAAACTTGCGGAACACCACAATCCAGGGCCCGGGGGCTGGAAGATTCAAGTCCCAGGACAACCTTCTGGCTTCTCCCTGAGAAGAATGATCGGAACCATCCAAGGACATTCCCGTCCAGACCCCCCAGGGCTCGCAGTCGCCTCAACAGCAGCCCATGGTCCACTGTGTCGAAGGCGGCCAAGAGATCTAGCAGGATTAGAAGTGTTTAACATCCTGCGTCCATCTTCCGGCGGAGATCGTCCACCGACGCTGTCTCTGTACCATAACCGGGGCAGAACCCCGATTGAAATGGGTCGAGGAAACTGATGCTGTCAAGATGATCCTTGAGTTGCAGTGCCACTGCTCGTTCAATAACCTTCCCTAAAAAGGGAAGGTTAGAGACAGGTCGGTAGCTGGCGAGTGCGTCCACATCCAAGGATGGTTTCTTCAGCAGGGGGCACACCACGGCCTCCTTGAGAACAGGGTGTAATCTCCCCTACCAAAGGGACGCATTGATTACCCTCGCCAGCACCATCCCCAATGTCTCCCTGGAGACTTTCACCAACCAGGACGGGCATGAGTCTAATTCACAACCGGTGGCCCTAACAGACCCCAGGACATCCACAGCATCGGCTGGCGTCACTTCCTGAAACTCATCCCAAGAAGATGGACCAGATGGGGCCTCCGTCACCTCGCACTCCACCTCTACTGTCCCTAATCCAGCATCGAAGTCGCTCTGGATCAGAGCGATCTTGTCTGCAAAGTAGGTAGCAAACTCCTCACAGCGGGCCTGGGACAAGTCCCCATACAGGCGGAGGGAGGCTGGACTGACCCCCGCACCACCCGGAACAGCTCCACTGGACGCAACTTTGCAGACGCTATGAGGGCAGCAAAGAACTCTTTCTTTGCCGTCCTCACAGCCTCACTATAGGACCGCAAGTGAGCCCTATGGAGAAGTCGGTCGGATTCAGCACAAGTCCGATGCCAGCATCGCTCTAGTCGCCTACTTGCCTGCTTCTTACACTGCAGCCCCTCAGTAAACCAGGGGGCCTTGCGGTGACGAGACAGAGGTAGGAGATATCTCGGCGCCACCCTGTCAATGGCCTCCACGAGCAAGGTGTTCCAAGCTCGGACGAGCTCATCAACAGAGTGTCCGTCAGGGTCTAAGGTTAAATCCCCCAGGGCGTCCTGGAATCGTTGAGGTTCCATCAGCCTCCGGGGCGGACCAACCTAACTGGTCCATTCCCCTTCTGGAGGTGGTGTGCTGAGAGACTGGTCTGTAGGAGGTACTGATCCATCCATGACAAGGGCGTGACCCTCATATCCCCCACTACCGGATCACCCATCTCAAGGCCAGAGCAGAACACCAGGTCAAGGGTATGTCCCCCCGCATGGGTCAGGCAGTTAACAACTTGGGACAAGTTCATGGTTGCCATGGCGGCCATGAACTCTCACTCCGCTCCCACAAAGCCGGCATCGGTATGGGCATTGAAGTCCCCAAGGACCAAGGTCCTGGAGGAGTTCAACACCACCGCCAAGACCAGCTCTGCTAGAGCGGCAAGGAATACTACTGGGCAGGAAGGGGCCCGGTACACCAGCAGCATCCCGAGATTGCCCCCAGCCAAATCGAACACCACATGGAGGGCCTCGATCTCTGGAATCTCCTGGATACCTCCTAGCAGGCCATGCCTCTCTAAAAGTCATAGCTACACCGCCTCCCCGGCCCCCAGGGCGGGGCTGGTGCTGCATGGCATACCCAGCTGGAACAAGATCAGCCAAAACTGGCCCCACCTCCTCGTCCAGCCAGTTTCCATAATACATGCAAGGTCCGCAGCCCTGTCCAGGATCTCGTCCCGGATTACCGGGGCCTTATTTGCCATGGACCTTGCATTTAGCAGCATCAGCCCCCCACTGGTGAACCTTAGACCCTGCTCCTCCATCACCCTCGGGGGGGAGGGGGGAGGCTCTTTTAACCTCCAAAAGGAACCTAGGTCTCCTGGGAGCCTGAACCACACACACACACCAGGGACCATACCGTCCCCGTCCCAGGACCACCCCTATAGACGCTCCTCCCTCCCCGTGCACACCGTTCTGACCCCTCCTACTAGCTGCTCTCCCAGAGTCCCCAGAGGTCTCTCTCCCCACCCTCCCCTCTCCCCCCAAAACACCCCCTCCAACCTCACCCTCCCTGTTTTCTCCCCCCCATAACCCTACTAACCTCCTCCAATCCCTTCCCCCCTGCATATCCCTCCCACATGCACCCAGTGCTCTCACCACTGGGGTCCCCTCTCTCCTCCCCCCCCAATCATTTGGGCACTGCCCCCCCGTCTCACCGGGAGGCAATGCCCCCCACCCCCCTCTGCCCGGGACTCCCTCTCTCACTGAGAGTCCCCTTTCCCTAGTGTTCAAGCACTGCCCCCCACCCTCACCGGGAGGCAACACCCCCCCTCCCCACGGGTCACCCTCCATACTCTCACCAGGAGCGTTTACCCTTACCTCCCGACCCCAATCCCCTTGCCCTCCACCCTCATACAACGTGCACCTCATCCCCTCCCAAAATCCCTTAAAAACACAAGACTCCAAATACAAAAAATGAAAGAGAAAGAGAGAGAGGCTGCAGTCTTATGACGTGCTGTAGAAATCCATTTATTTACAGATTTACAAGTTGAAGAGGAGTGGATGGGAAGCTTCCAGCAGCACTTGAAGTGCTTCTCCAGAGCCCAACACTACAGAATCCCCTCCACAACAAACTGCCCCTCTAACTGCAGCATCTTCCAAAATCTGCTTGCAGTTCTCCCTACCAGCCTCCCAAACTGCCTCTGCTGCTTCACACACCACCTTCCATTATTGTTTCTTCAAATGTCCTTAACAGAGGGCTGAATGGTCCCATAGCCAGGTGTTGCCATAGTCCCATAATACACCCAACACTTTATCCAGAGCATCATGGGGATGGGTAGAATGGCACAAGCCTGCCGTTCCAAGGGGACATAACTATATATATATTAGTTATAAAGTTACTTTTAAGCTTCTGGGTCTGAACCATTTAGTGTAGAGAAATTAAAGTTGCCATGTTGGTCCCTAGGGATGGGCGAACAGATCGTGGTTTGGGTTCGGTCATTCGGTTCAGTTCGGTTCGGCCGTTCGGTTGCCGAGTTTGGGTTCGGCCGTTCTGTTCAGTCGTGTTTGGTTCGGCCGTTCGGAAAAAGTATCGCGAGAGCCCGTGATCATGCTGGAAACCGGAAACTCGAGTGCATGCGGAGCTTGTGTGGTTGAGAGCGTGTGTGTAGTGGCTGGCTGGGTGTTCAGTTTTGATTCGTGTGTTTTGGCTGTGTGGTGGGTGTTGGTTTTGGTTTGGCTGGTTGGTGAGTGTGTTGGCTGTGTCTGTTTAAAAAAAAAAAAAAAGAAATGGAGAAGAAGGTGACCAGTGCCACCACCATTAAACGCTAGGCCTGCGGGAAGGCCAAGGTGGCAGAGCCGGTGGTGGAGGAAGAGGTTCCTCCTGCCGCTGTTGCTGGACCTTCGGTGGTGGAGGAGGAGCCAGAGCCGGCGGACACAGGAGGTGCTGCTGCCAGGTTTGTAAACTTTTTTTTTACTTTGAGGGCAAGAAACTTAAGGCTCTATCCATTAGAGCGAGCTCACTGGCGTGCGGGTGGGTGCATGGGTGGTGGGCATCACTCAGGCACAAACAGTGGGCATCAGCAGGTAGCTGCGCATGTCTGCCAGAGAGAGAGAGGGTACTGTAGTTTGGGGGGCTCTTCCAGCAGTCAGGCACAAGCATGAGCAGCACCCCCACCCAAACATGGATTGCCCAATGCCCCACCCAAACATGTGCCTGCCAGCCATCCCTAGCAAGGGTCTCCACTCTCCAGTTGCCATCCCTACCTAACACCCCAAATAATGACAGGATTTGCACGTGCCAACCAGGGTTTTTCCAGTTGCCATCTGTAGCACCCCAGGGAGGGTAGGATTTGCATGTGCCAGTCAGGGTCTCTCCATTGCTATCCCTCCCTAGCAGCACCCCAAGGAGGGCAGGATTTGCACGTGCCAGCAAGGGTCTTTCAAATTGCCAGCCCTAGCGCCCCAAGGAGGGAAGGATTTGCATGTGCCAGGCAGGGTCACCGTCTCCCATTGCCATCCCTAGCACCCCAAGGAGGGAGGACTAGAGGCATCACCATAAATGCATGATATTACTTTGGTGTTCTTAATGTATTCCCATTTCAGAGAGGAATCGGATGCCAGCCCCAGCGCTGGTGCCACGCCATGCAGGACAACAAGGCGGAGGTTGGACTCGCCAGTGCCACCCCCAGACAGTCAGCGGACAAGGTCCAATGTCTGGAAGTGGTTTGAGAAGCACAAAAAATACGCCATCTGCAAGGTAAGACACGGGGGCTGGAACAACAGGGAATGGATTGCCCAATGCCCTATGACCTGTTAGGAACAGAAGTCCCCTGCAGAGAGAGATTGGCCACCCACCCACTTGTGAAGGAGACAGAATGCAGGCAGGGCTTGACACCGACCACAGGTCTGATGCAGTATGGCACTTCTTATGCTCCTATCTTTTTATGTTCTTTAGATCTGCTTCAAAAGTTTAAGGAGGCAGAGAGAGGGGACCACATCAGGGCTAATCGCCCATATTGAAAAGCTCCATGGCCTGACAGTGAAGAGGCAGGAGGACTCTGGCGTGGCCATGGAGCCCAAGCAACAGCGCCAGAAGAAGGGGTGGTGGTAAAAGCAATCCGGAAGCGCCGGCATGTAAGCCCTTCCCCCTCTTCCAGCCCCGATGTGGAGTCCCCCGTTCCCCGGGAGTCTGATGAGGACAAGGCCTTTTGGGCGGAGGTGGAGAGGCCCACCTGGGACTTTGTGGCTGCCCTTAAGGTGCAAGCAGCCACCATGGAGAACCGACTGGTGGAACAGTTCCAGGCGGTCAAGGTGCGGGAACAGAAGGTGGAGGCGTACACGCAGTATGTCTCAAAATACGTCTCCACCGAGATGGCCGACTGGAACTCTTCTGCCAGTCGGTCTCCAACTGGCAGGTGGCCGTGGCAGGGGGCTTCGACTACGCCGTCGAGCACGGCTATGAAATGCTGGCGGGTGTGGTGCCCCCTGCCCCTACCTCCCGTGCACCCCTTCTGCCTTTCCCCCAATTACCGGGGGGCAGGCCCAAAGACTGAATAAATAGATAGATATGTTTCCTTTCTAGTGTAAAATGTTTGGTTTTTGTTTTATAATGTTGTTGTTGTTCTTGTTGTTTTGTTAATAAAAGTCATATTTGTTGATATCATTACAAGCTTTGTTTGAACTCTCCAATCTTTTATCCCTCTGTGCAGTTCAGGCAGGCAGGTGGCAGAATCTCATACAGGTTGTTGATCCCTACCAGCAGCACCTGGCACCACATGTAGCGTAGTTAAGGTATTAACCCAAAGATGTGCCAGCAGCAGGGTCTCAACTTGCAGACAGCCCCCCAGGAAGGGCAGGGCTTGTGTCTGTGTGGGTGTGCCAGAGAGAAAGAAAGACAGACTTCTTGGCAGCGGGCGGTGGGTGCTGGTGGTTAGACAGTGGATTGCTGGTTGCCAGGGTACAGAACCTGTTGCACAGACAGCATATAGGCCTGGGGGGTGAGGGGCCTTTGGCAGCAGCAAACATGGGTTGCCGGGGCAGGCAGGCAGCATGGCATGAGCGGCATTCAGACAGGATTTGAGCTTGGCAATCTGGACAGGCAGGCAGGCAGTCACGGCAGCTTGGCATGAGAGGCAGGCGGGCTGAGGCAAGTTTTGAGCTGGCAATGGCAACCTGGGCGGGCAGGCAGGCAGCGTGGCATGAGCGGCAATCAGGCAGGCTTTGAGCTTGGCAGCCTGGGCGGGCAGACAGACTACATGGCATGACTGGGAGCAGCAGCAGCCATTCGAGTTTCCCGGGTACAGACCCCTTGGCTGGCACAGACAACATATAGGCCTGGGGGCCATTGGCACTAGCAGCAGCAGACAGTGGGTTGCCAGGGTACAGAACCCTTGGCACAGACAGCATATAGGCCTGGCCTGGGGGCCATTGGCACCAGCATCACCAGACAGTGGTTGCCAGGGTACAGAACCCTTTGCACAGACAGCATATAGGCCTGGCCTGGGGGCTATTGGCACCAGCATCACCAGGCAGTCGTTGCCAGGGTAAAGAACCCTTGGGAACAGACGGCATATAGGCCTGGGGGCCATGGGCAGCAGCAGCAGACAGTGGGTTGCCCGGGTACAGAACCCCTGGCAGAGACAGCATACAGGCCTGGGGGCCATTGGCACTAGCGGCAGCAGACATTGGTTGCCAGGGTAGACAGGCAGGCGGCGTGGCATGAGCGGCAGCGAGGCAGACTGAGGCAGGGGTCGAGTTTTGCAACCTGGGTGGGTGGGCAGGCAGACCGCGTGGCATGAGAGGCAGTAGGGCAGGCGGGCTTAGGCAGGCTTTGAGCTAGGCAAGCTGGGTGGGCAGACAGACACCTTGGCATGGGAGGCAGGAAGGTGGACTGAGGCATATTTTGAGCTTGGCGGCAAGCTGGGTGGGCAGACAGGCAGCGTGGTATGAGAGGCAGTAGGGTAGGCAGACTGGGACATTGACAGCAGGGCACTCAGATAGGCTAGCAAAGACTGTGCAACATGAGAGAGCGAGAGCCAGTCAGTGTCACATAGGCAGGCC
>QEPC01012913.1:7687256-7727024 GCA_003113815.1 Sphenodon punctatus
TGTCTGGAGGCCGTGGCGGAATGGATGCGGCAGAGCAGACTGAAGCTCAACCCTGATAAGACGGAGGTGATGTTGGTGGGGAGAGCGAGGGAGATAGTGGCTCCCCTGATTGTGGGGAGTTTGCCCTCCCATAGCTCAGCAGGTCCGGAGTCTGGGGGTGATATTGGACGCAGACCTCCGCCTGGAGCGGCAGGTGGAGGCAGTCGCCTTCCGCCAGTTGTATCTGGTGCGGAGGCTGTGTTCGTTCGTCTCCGGCCTGGACCTGGCCTCCCTCATCCATGCCTTCGTCACCTCAAGGCTGGACTACTGCAACGCGCTCTACGTGAGGCTTCCCTTGTGCCTGTTCTGGAGGCTGCAGCTAGTGCAGAATGCGGCGGCTCATTTCCTTATGGGGATGGGTCATCGGGAGCACATTACACCTGTGCTCCAGACTCTGCACTGGCTGCCGATAGCGTGCCGAGCTAGGTTCAAGGTTCTAGTGTTGGTCTATAAGGCCCTTCACGGTCTGGGCCCCTCGTACCTCAGGGATCGCCTCGCCCTCCGCGCCCCAGAGCGGCTCCTGCGGTCGGCTGGGGGTGCCTTCTTGGAGGTCCCCTGCGTAAAGCAGGGGGCCACAATGGAGAGGGCATTCTCGGTGGTCAGGCCACGCCTTTGGAACTCCCTTCCGGAGGAAGCCCACCTGGCCCCAAGCCTGTTGTCATTCCAGCGGTGTTGCAAAACCTGGCTGTTCGCCCAGGCCTTTGGGGAGGGGGGGAGGGTTCCCCCCCCCCCCACCGTGTTCTATTGTTTTAATGTCGAAATTGTTTCTCGGGGCCCTGTTTTAAAGTATTTAATTTGTTGATTGTTTTAAACTGTTTTTATATTGTTTTATGTTGTTTTATTATTGTTGGAAGCTGCCCCGAGCTGTTTACAGGAGGGGCGGTGTATAAATGCTTTAAATAAATAAATAAATAATCACTCACAATGACAAGGTGTCACTTCCTAGATATATTGGCAACTGTACCCACACTCATGGTTGTGTAAAGACTGAAATGTGGAGCTCTCCACTGTGACATGAATTTATGAGGGATGCACATGACTATTATTTATATGTTTCCTTGCTTGACATGAGTAATTTTCAACAATAACGTCTCCATAAGAGTAGTTTCTCAGAGGTAGTGTTAATCGCCTTTAAACATGTTCAGAAATCACTTTTATAGTAGACTTTAATGGAGTGTCCTGCTTTATTCTGTCACTTCTGCTATAACATTGCATTGTGCAATGGGGATCCTGTGGATTTTCTTTTAGTGATTATGAATATTCAGAAGGGTATTCCTACTAACAAATAACAATTGCTATATTAAACTATGGGAACAACCTCAACCAGTGAAGAAGCTTTCACAGCAAAGCAATATTCTGCAGCAGAAGTCAGTAGAGTATCTGTGGATTGTGGGGGAAGCAGGATCTACAGAGTTGCATTGGTTTTCTTTTTTGTTCACGTGAGTGAAGTAAGTTAAAATTCAGGTGCTTATGCTTCTCATAGAAACATCAGCTACTAGTAGCAGCAAGCAAAACAGGCTAGAAGGGGAACCAAGTAGAAATAAAGCACATACAGAGGATGAGATGTTCAGGCAACAGTGCCTATGAGTGGAAGGGCATTTTCAGATGGCCAAAGTAATGTGCACTAGTTTGAAATAAGTACGGTGTTTGTTAGTCCACACTAAAATAGTGATGCCTTTTTAGATGGACAATGTACTGCAGACTAATGACTCTAAAAGTAGTATTGTAACCTACCAAACAGGACATTAGTGCAGACTATTTTAAATCACGTTCTTATAAAAACAAGAGTTTGAGATTTTATTAAAAACGTACTTATTTCTTAGTCCACGCAAGCACCGTTGACAGCATTCAGATGGACAAACCAGTCCGCACTAGATAGCGTAGACTGTCCGTGTGAAAATGCCCGAAGAAACAGAAACTGTGTGGCAGAGAAGTATTTGCAGTAGCAGATGGAAAAATAGGGCAGATAGGAGGGAATGTCTGATTAAACTTCTTCCAGAAAAGAGCAACAGATCACACTGACATTATCTAAAAAATGTGTGCTTTCTTAATGTTAGCCTGCCAACTGCAGTAACTGGGATAGCCACAGGGATGTTGTGTGATTTATTTATTGTTTTAATGGGAAGAAAGGTCACTCATGAAATTTTCTCTGTTAGGACCTGGTCTGTATTGTGGAGAAGTGAGATCCTTGATTTATATTGGAGGTGGGGAACAGTTTTCCTCTTGGGGGGTGGGGGTCACTTTTGAAAATTAGTACAAGCTCCATGGACCACAAAGGAGTTGGGGGCAGAGGTGCTTAATGCTCAGGATGGAAAAGGGTCCAGATCATGGATCTACGCCAAGAGTCAGCAAAGTCCCCAAGTACAAGAGCTGCATACCAACATTTTAATATCACCGAGAGCCACACGACACTTTACATTGACTATCCGCTCTCCTCAGTCCTGGGGACAGGGCAGCATGGCTAGTCCCGCTCCCTCACGTCAAATCTGTGGCTCCTAGGAAGTCTGGCAGGTTGTTCAGGCGGCAGCAGCAGCAGTATCTCTGGGCACTCCACTCCCGCGTCCCCTAGGAAACTTGAACAGTAGTGGTGGAAATGGCAGCTCAGTTTCTCTTGCTCCTGAGGGAGCTGCAAGGACATGTCCCCAGGCAGCTTCTTCTGGCAAGAACTGTAGTACAGGTGCCCGAGAGCCACATGTGGCTCCCAGGTCACAAATTGTTTCCCACATCTGATCTGTGTATTCCATGGATTCCTCCCCTATCCTTAAATGCTTGTTTTTGTCTTCACTTCCTTTCTCTGAGCGCTCTCTTTCAGTGCTTGAGAGGAGCAAGTGGATTCATGGGCCATATAGCCAGGCATTAGAAAGGATCCAAATTAAAAAGAACCATGGGCCTGATTTGGCCCATGGACTGGGAAGTTTCCCACCCCAATCTATAATATCTAATTTTATTGAGAGGAGGAAAATGCTGGTTACTTTAAGAATATGTAGATTTATTGCATGTAAGGCTTTTAGCCTGACATGTAGTTTCTTCACTGCTGTTTATTCCCTATGATCATTTTGAAGACTCTGTGCTCTGACACAATCGTCTAGGAAACAGGAGTTGTATAACATGCCCTATTCCAGTGATTGGGGATTCAAATGAAGTGGATGTGACTTAAAAATAAGAACTGAAAATATTATTTCCAGTAGTCAGCACTATGCAAGTGCGGACTTTCAATAGTTCCATTATTTCATCAAACCGCAGCACCCTCTTTAGAGGTCATTTTCTTAACTTTTTATGGCATGGCGGATGGTAATCCTATTTACAGGAGTTACTTATTAAATCCTTTGAACCTAACACAAATTGAGTTGCTTCCAAACAGCTGACCCCTTGGCCTCTGCTCTATGTGTTTCTGAATTACATAAAACGGCACGTTATGGTTCAGAAGTAGCACAGATTGGGCATTAACAAATGAGACAATAGCCCACTGCAGTCCGGGTTCAGTCCGTGCAGCCCCCACTCACATGCTTAGCGTGTCCAACCTAATAAATGGGCAGCCCCTGCGTGTATTTCATGCACTCGCAGTGCCAGTGAGAGCCGGGATGGGGGCAGGAGGCGGTAGCTCCTCAGACACTCTAGGATTTCTGCCAACAACTCTATGGTGCTGGTGGACCTGTACTTGCAGAGGTTCTGCATGCAACCTAATTGATGGGACACAGATATAGCACACATTAGCCTGCATTTGCCACACATCAGGCTCCACATTCTCTGAGACTCAGCTGTGAGTGGGGGCTGCAGGTCTGGTGGGAAGAGGCCAAGTGGCCGGTGGGGGACGAACACCTAATAAATGGTCAGTTGAACACCCACCTGGTGTGGGCTAATGTGGGCTAACCTCTCATTTGTTAACTTGTGTTGATAGCTAAATAAACTAATTCTTTCATATTTTCCAGACTGAGTAACTTTTATTGTTTATGCAGCACCAAAGGTACACATGCCATTCAATAAACTAGATTGAGCTGATTCCCACTCCAAGAATGTTACACTTTAAAGTAAGATATTTCATCAGGCACGAACAACTGTGAAATTGCCTTTGCTGTAATGAATAAGCAACATTATCCACTGTCAGAGTCAGGATATTGGCCTAGATGGACCATTGGTCTGACTCAACATGGCACTTCTAATGTACTTATGTATGTGTAAGGCTAGTTCCTATAAAACTTAATTACTGGTCCTCCTAGTGCAGACTGCCCTTTTCCTTGCCACAAATGCTTCTGGCCATCTCTGGTGTCCACATTGTGATTCCAGGAGTGTCAGGAAATGAAAATGAATTACAAGGACCAGTGTGCCAGGACTCAATTGGGAAAGAGACCTTGCAGGTCATTATCCTAGAAAACTGGCTGGCAGTCTGAAGGACCATCCAACACCTCTCTCTGCTGACTTGAGGCATCATGGAATACAGCTTTTGTCAGCATGGGCAGAGTGGATGCAGACCTCACTCCAGGTGGGTGTATATACACAAACAATAACACCAGTAAATTTAGAGGAAAACTGTAACTCTTGGGTCAACCAGGTGTAAACTAATATGCAGTGAGGCGAAAAGTACTGTAAAATACAGTGTGCACATGGACACAAAAAGTCTTTGCTGCAGAGTTAATTTTATTTTCTCTGCACTCAAATGCTCATGTACAGAAGCCCCTATAGAGATTGACAGCCTCCTCTCATTAGCCGGGGGTGGGGGAGGCTTCTCACTTGTCAGTGTTGAGCAAGCAGCTGGGCTTTATAAGCACTAATTAATGATGTGCCGTGTATTTACATATATTTATTTACATTAAGTGGCTAAATGTCTCTGATTATGACCTCCTAACACTTATTTCTAGGTCCAGTCCTTCAATTAGTTGTATTTGGGTCGGTAACTTCATCTATATAAAGAACCAGTGGCCTCTGTGCAGCTGCAGACCTACTTGTACACAGCAAATTGCAGATGAAGGCTTATGCTTGGAAAGAAAGTAGCTAATATTAAATAAATTGTGATGTCAGCTTATTTTCAGGTCAGCCTTAGCTGAAACATCATACTGCCACTATATAAATCCATGATTTACACACTCCATCTCAAAAAGAATATAGTAGAACTGGAAAAGGTACATAAAAGGCAAAACGATGATCAAAGATATGGTATGTTAACAAACAAGATGTTAGCCCACACCAGATGGGTGACCACCTGACCGCTTATTAGGTGTTCACCTCCACTGGCCACGAGGCCACCACCCACTGGACCCACAGCTCCCATTCCTGGCAGGTTCTCAGAGAATGTGGAGCCCTGCCGTGCGGGCAAATATGGGTTAATGTGTGTCTACATACTGTCAATTAGGTTGTGGGCAGCGCCTCCACATGTCCAGGTCTGCCAGCACCATAGAGTTGTAGACAAAAATCCTAGTGTCCAAGGAGCAATCCCTTCCTACTCCTCTCTCCGCTTTCGCTGGTGCTGCCAGTGGGGGCTGTCCGCAAGCACATGAAATACATGCAGGAAGCTGCCCATTTATTGGGCTGAACATAGTAAACATGTGAGTGGGGGCTATATGGACCAAACCCTGACTGCAGCAGGCTGCTATCTCATTTGTTTTCACCCATGGAGTGGCTTCTGTATAAGAAGAGTTTCAATAGATTACGATTCTTCATTTAAGGAAGGGATGTGATGACTGAATCAAAGTTTACAAGCTCATGAATGTCACAGAGCAAATAAACAGAGTTATTTACTCCTTTTCAAAATAAACAAACTAGGGGAATACCCTATGACATTAACTGGCAGCAGATTTAAAACAAGATTTTTTTTCACTTCATATACAGTTAACCTGTGGAACTCCTTGCCAGAGGATGTTGTGAAAGCCAGTAGTATAACTGGAATCAAAAAAGAGTTTGATAAATTCTTAGAGGGTAGGTCCATAAAAGGCTGTTAGCCAAACTGGTGAGAGGATGAGACTGCTGACTTCCTTGGGCTGGGAGTGGATATCCGGAAATAGATCACTCCAGTGACTTCATTATAACCTGCACTTCTTCGAAGCAACCAAAACTGGACACTGTTGGAGAGAGGATGATGGGCTAGATGGAGCATTGATCTGACGCAGTATGTCACTGCTTATGTTCTTAAGCTCTAAAATATTTTCATGAATGATTGGCCAGTTTTATGTGTTTAATCGAATTTTAAGCACTGACGTGGGGGTGCTCCCGCCCTGAGCAAGTCTAGGATGCATGCACACACAGCCTCACATCTGCCCACTTGCATCCCCATCTGGGTCCATTTTAAACAGACCTGGTAGCTGCCTTGGCCCATGATCCACCCATACAGTGCTGCCCCCACCACAGATTTGCAGGCGAATCACCCACAACTCTGTGGTGTTGCCAGAGCAAACCCCGGGCGAGAGCAGGGCTGCAGCAACCGTCGTCCGCTGAGCAGATAGACTGCAGGCCAGCCTCCTGCCAATGCCCTGGGGTTGGGCTGGCGGTTTCAGAGCACTGCTGGCAGGGCTTTCCCAGAGCAATGACAGCCTTTACTGCCTGCACATCTGGCAGGCTGCCTTTAAACGGACGGTCCTGAGGCAGGACAGAAGCGGGGCAGCTGCCCATGCGAAGACACCGATAGTGTTCATCTATAACTTAGTGTACACTTGAGCAAAATATTCAGCAGAAAATTCATCCAGACTTAATACAAAAAAATCTTACAAATCAGCTGATCCAAGTCTTAAATTCTAAAGTGGTGGCTGCATTAGCAGCACCTATGTCATGTAGGCTCTTGAGCTTTTTAGGTGGTAATGAATTTCACCAAAAGTGGCAGGTTTTTTTTAAAAAAAAAATGCAAAGCACATTTTTATTGTAGTTTTTAATCCTAAAGTCTTAAAATCCATAACTGCGATAGGATATTTTGCTGCCTTTTCCCTGCACGGTTTGGTGTGAACTATTACTAATAAAAACAGAAGACAAATAGCTTTTGAAACATCTAAGACAGACAAGCTCTGGTTTTTTTTTTAGCAAAATAGTCCAAATGGCCGGAGTTCAGATTGTCAGTATGACCATCTTATGCTGTGTATTTTCAGTGTGAATTAAAGTTTTGTATCAACAGAAACATCAACGCTTTTTTCCCCTGTGCACTGGAAGGCAATGCAAACTCCCACTCTTGCAAACATGGAAACCCCTCGCAGGGTGCTAGGCCCCATGTTGCCTACCCATCATAGTAGTGGTCTGGAATCCTAGAAACGTATCTATGGAAGCTGCTGCATCCCTGAGACTTGGGGCGGGGGGGTTGATTTGAGGATGGATGTATATACATAGAGGGAAAGGTATTCCTTCCTTCCCCCTAAGCCCCATAAAAAAAAAAAACCTCCCCACACAGCCCAGTCACTTGTTCTGGCACCAGGATTTAGCCACAGGAGTTCTGGATCAATGGTCCCAATTCTGAGTTCTACTTCAATCTGAGAAGGATGTTTATACGCCACCTATGTGGCTCCTGTATTCTTTGGGCACTGGCTTGGCCTCAAACGTAAACCGGATAACACAAAGGCTTTTTTTAAGTGTACGATTACCTACTCATGTCCCCAAAAGAATGGTACCTATACCAAGAGCTGAAATACTTGCTGTCTGTCATCTAGGGGGTACCCTTACATAAGTGAAGACAGTGAAGCTGGGGTTTCGTCTTCGTATTGGAAAATGGCCACAATGGGGGACAGAAATCTAGCCCCCATGGGGGACAACCTTATCCCTTGTCATAAAATATGAATATAAGGGCTAGAAGGAACTATCACAAGGTGAGTATACAAGCACGAGGAGAAGGTATCAAGTGGCATTCTTCAGGGGCCATCTTGGGATTGTGCTGTTCAACGTTCTGATTAATGACTTGGGTAAACAGCATAGTACACTCATAAATTTTGCAAATTACATAAAACTGGGAGGTATTTCAAACACTTTGAGGGCAGAATTAGAATTCAAAATCTTGATAAATTGGAGAAGTGGGCTGAAAACAATAAAAGGAAATTCAGCAAAGGTAAAGTATTGCATAGATATAGGTATGATAAACCATATTCACAAATACAAAAAGTCTGATGACTGTATTGGCTGTAGCCCTACAGACGTGGAGGTTACAGGGGACCAGAAACTGAACGAGAGTCAGCAATGTGATGCTGTTGCAAAGAAGGCAAAGGCCAGTTAGGCTTGCACTAGTAGAGGTATTGTATCCAACAAACAAGAAATAGTTGCACCGCTGTACTTGGCAGTGGTTACACCTCAGCTTGCATACTCTTGTCAAATTTTGGTCACCATTTTTTAAGAACAACATGGACAGAACTGGAGAGGATTCAGAGGAGAACAACAATGATGATTACGGTTTGAGTTACAAATCCCTACAAGGAAAGGTTCAAGGACCTAAGCAGGGTTAGCTTAGTGGAAAGAAGACAATGAAAGGGCATAATAGCTGTTGAATATTTAAAAGGCTGCCATAAAGAGGAGAACAATCGTTCTCCATTGACACTGAGGGAAGGACAAGAGGAAATGGAATTTAAGTTGCAGAAAAGCAAACAAGTTAATTATGAAAAGGTTTAGGCAGTGGGATGAGTTGCCAAGGTAAACCTTCTCTAGAGGTTTTTAAGAAGCTGCTAGAATAGTATTTGCTGCGGATGGTTTAAGGTCTAGCACAGGAGGTTGGATTTGATTGTCCCTGAGGACTATCAAATCCATTGTCTATTCCAGCCACAATGTGCTATGCCCACGATCATAAACCATGCCCTATAGGTAGAGGTGAAAGGAAAATCTGACAGGAAAGTAGTATCCATCAGATTTAGGTGCTTCGATCTGAATCCACGGGTTGGGTATATGACCTGTTCGATTGTTGTTTGGTTTGATTCAGGCAATCATTGTCTGTTCTGGTTCAGTCAGACAGTCATTTGGTTCTGTCTGAACAATCAGGATATTTATTAGGGCAGGGGCTGAGGTGCTGCGGGAAAGGGCAGGAACATGGGGTTTGTCAGGTCAAGGCCCGAGGTGGTAAGGGGTGGGTGTACCCCAAAGAAGGGGCTGAGGTGCTATGAGGGAAATGGGGGTCTGTCGCATCAGGGGTTAAGATGGGATGAGGGGCTGGAATGCAGTGCATGTCGAGGGGAAGCATGGGGCCTGTTGGTGCAGGTGGATAGGGACTCAGATGCAAGACAACCCCAAACCGAACCCCCAACCCTGCCTCCCATAAATTGAACCAAACTAGTACCGAACTGAATAACATGACAGTCCAATGAAGAGAATAACTGTGAATAAGAGATTCAATATTTGTTTCATCTCTTTGTATAGGGCTTCAATCGTATTACTCCAGAGTAAGTGGTTTGTGGACCACAGCCTTTGAGTCTAACTCCTCCTGAAGTTGGTGTGAGTTATTTATTATATTCTGCAGCAAGAGGTTTAGGCCACTGCATTTTAACAAGATCAACCAACCATAATACTACCTTGGCTTTTACAGTGTTGACCTTACAACATCTTCGTAATGTAATTTGATTTCATCAATCCATATTCACTTCAAAGTAGACACACATGTCTCCTCAGGCTAATTTAGTTATCTTTGAGTTACAAAGCAAATCTTAATTTCCCCAACCAGCAATCGATGTTGAAACCTTTTCCTCCCCGGACGTTCAGCCCAGCTTGGATGTTGAAACAAGTAGCTTCACACACAAGGGATGGTTGGTTTTTACTTTGAAGCGGAGAGGCAAGGGAGAAGAAAGAAGCAGGGAGTGCATTAGTATAGAATGTGCTGGAGGAGTAGCTAACAACACAAAAAACTGCAGAGTGGTACAGAGGAGTTTAGAGTAGGGGGAAGGAGAAGACTGGTTAGAAAAGCCCTACTGTTAGAAAACAGTAACCTCTTGTCAGGAAAACACTAAGCACTTATTTGAATACAGCCCTCCATTAGCACCGTTGGAATTAAATTAAGTTTCAAATTACTCTGAAAAAAACTCCTCTCCCTATATTGCCCAATATCTTGTCTTTTATTGCATCATAAAACACTGTATTAAGATTATGTACTCAGTTTGCTTTTTTGTAATAGAATATTAAAAGCAACATCTTCACACTGCTGTGAACTTTTGACACCACATGCCGTTAAGACTTTCATTTTTGTAAACTGCACGTAGCATTCATAACCTCCAAGCAAACTACTACTTAGCAGGAGGGGACGTATTAGAAATCTCAACGAGCAGCCTCTTTCCTTGCCTAACATATTTTCTTTAAGGGAGCAGTAATGGATGAATGCCAAAGCAGGGGCAGCCAAGAGGTAGCTTGCAATCTCCTGGTGGATCACAAGCTAGTCTCCAGTAGTTCACAGGATGGAGAGAGGGAACCAGCCTCCCAGAGATTACCTCTGGGGAGGAGAGTGGGCCCAGCACCCCAGGGTGGAGATGGGCTCTAGGAGAGCTTCTCCCAGTGCAGCGCGGAAGGTGCTTTCTAAAGGGAAGTGTTCCTCTTCACTCCTGAGACCAGTTGCTGAGGTGCCCTAGAGATGGGAGCCAGCCATCTGGGTAGATGACCCAAGGTTGAAACCTGGATCAAGTGGCTCACATACACCATAAGTCTGACCACCCCTGGTCCAGAGAGCCACATTTGCCTACTACAGTATCACCGTTGCCCTTGACTTAAGCACCAAAAAGCACTTCATTGGGCATAGTTAGTTAAAAAGAAATCATATGACATTGTGTGATGTCATTGAACAGAAAAAAAAATCTGCATATGTATACTTTAGAGAATTTTCCTACCACTGTTAGTAGGCATAATCCGTAACCTTCCTTTCATAGCAACTCTCTTCTGTTCAGAAATGTTTTAAAGATGGAAGTTAGGCGCAACACAGTTAATGCATGTCCCAGGAAAGGAAAAGAATTCAATGTCTACAGGACAGGATTGAAGGTCAGGAGACTTGTTTTATTTCCAGCTCAAACATGCATTTTTAATGCAGTCTTGAGCAAGGCAATTAGCCTTTCTATGTGTCTCTTTCCTTACTTTTAAACTTTGGAAATACTTTTTATCTTCCTCACAGAGGTAGTAGAAAGATAAATTTACTGGTGCTTTGGTATCTGCTTCTGGAAAAGTTACACAGTTTATCATTGTTTGTTTTATTATTGTCCTATCTGCTCCATCCATAGGATGCTTCTAGAAACCAAGGAGGAGAATCAAGGGTGAAACCAAACAAGACGTTAGCCCACTGGAGTCCATGTTTGGTCCGTGCAACCCCCACGCACATGTTTAGGATGTCAAACCTAATAAACGGGCAGCCCCTCCATGTATTTCTTGTGCAGTTAGGCAGGCCCCACTCACAGGTTAAGTGCAACAAACCAAACAGATGGGCAGACATTGTTCCCCACCAGACTCCACCCACCATACCCTACCCTCCCCTCTCTTTCCACAACAGACTATGGGAAGAAGAAGCTGGCCCAGCTGTTTCTTTCTTCCAGGCTATTCTGACTCCAGGAGGACACATAACCAATAGTGGCCAATAACGGCTCAAGTGCAGTGTGCAGCCCATTCTAGCTAGGCAGCCACCCAGCTTTATAACCTGTTCTAAACATTTGTCACATGGTCTGCAGACTTCACAGATGCTGGAGTTGCAGCCATGGATCCCAAGAGCTTTGGGGTGCTTGTTATCTGATTTTAGGTCTTTATTACTGCAACTGAGCAGAACCTGTGAGCGATCCAACAGATCCAAACCTTCAGTTGTTGTTGGCTCAATGACATGGCAAGGCACAGACGGGCTCTCGCGCAACTGTGGCTGTGGTAGTGGGATGCATCACATCGCGGAGGTGGCTCCTGCTTCAGCGCTGTAGACTTGCCTTCCTCCAGTGACACTGGACCAGGATCAAAGGCCTGCAAGGGGAGGTGATGTGTGCTGACAGTTACCTGTAAGGAAATGTGGCTTCAGTCAACGACACTTTGAGCCTGACTGTACCTACCAAGATAGGTTGTGTGGGTCAAGGAGAAAACCTTAGACCAGTGAGAGAATGTGCTATCCACTAGGTGAGTTGGTCAGTAGATCTCTAATTTCAGGTTGCCCCATCACCTTGTCCTGCAGATAGCTAAGATTTTCAGCCTGCAACTCGAGAAACCGAGTATGATGATGCTCATGCTTCTGGCCTAGGCCCTAAATGGTATCCTAGATCTCATCCGCCCGAAGCGCTTCTGGGTTCGGTGGCAGACCTGTAGCAAAGCAACAAGGGAAGCCAAACTGCCCCAACCCGCCCCAGTGTTTCAGCGTCCGCCTGCCCTTCCAGCCCAATGTAACTACTCTCTGCCTGCACGAAGGAAAACAGGAAAGACTATCTGGGATGGGTTGCTGCTGAGGAAGTTTGTGCAATGGGATTGAAGCAAAACACGTTTTTTCTCCCACAATCACCATAAAGGAGTGAAAAACATACAGAAATCAAGCACCGCCAGTAGCGCCTTTGCCCCTTCCCTCCATGCCCAACATTTTGGTATCCACCACCCCCAAGCCCACTATTCTGCCTCTTCCTGCCCCCCTCCCCCAGTTCCACCTTGGTGCCTTCCCATCTGCTTCCTGCACATACCATTCACCTCCAGTGCTGCTGTGTCCCAGGGAGTATCCTGCTGCTCCCCAGTGCTCTCTTGGCCACCTGTGAACACAATCAAGAAAAAAATCCACATAATTAGAAAGCAATAAACAGAAGCCTTTATCATGCAGGTGTGTAAATACAGCCTCCCGCACCCCCAGGTGCATTAACTTACCACTCTTGTCTTCCACCTCCTCTGTAAATGTGGCTTCTGGGTCCTCCGTTCCCTCCACAAACACCTCTGGTGGCTCCTCAAACAGGCTGGCTCTGGAGACTGAGGGGGTAGGCTGTCAAGAGTCATGATGTGCATGTCTTCATCAACCCATGCTGGCTCCAGGGCGGGGACATGCATGGAGGGATCTCTGCCAGCAGTCATGGCTTCTGTGGAAGGAATTGGAGTGATTTCAGCAGGTACAGGCAGTAGGGGAGCCATATCCACCCACTCCTTTCATCTGGCAAAAGCACAGCTGTAGAGGCAGGATGCCACGATGGCTCCATCGATGCATAGGAACCAGTCCAGGAGCTCGTAATAGGGGGTATTTGCTTCCTGCGGCCAGAGGTGAAGTTGTTGTCCCTAATCTCCTTTTACCCCCTGTGCAAGTCCTTGACCTGCTGCTGGCAATGATTCATGTCCCTGTGGTATTCCTAATGTGCCATCTGGAGAGATCTCTTATGGAACACCACTTCATTCCAAGAGCATTTCACAAGCTTGTATTGTATGCTGTGCTCCCCGCACAGAACAATGAAGGCCTTGGTCTCTTCCTCGCTCCAGGAAATACACCTCTGGTGGGTGGATCAGTAGATGGAGAGTGGAACACCAGAGGTAATAGTGCTGATAGTTGTCTGTGAACACATTAAAGAAAAAATTAGATAGTAAAAAAGAATTTATCATGTAACTGTGCAGGATATAAATATTTGTAATAAATAAACGCAGTCCCCCTACCCCATGGTTGGCTGTCCGTCATTCTGAGCCACGTTGTTCTGAATAATTGCTTGGGAAGAGAAAGCATTGGGTCCTGCTGCAAACCAGGACAAACTGGAACAATGCGTGTTTGAATTTGGCGCATTTTGGGCTTTAAAGGAGCCAGTGAAAGTGAGAGTGGAGAGAGGGGCTAAGTCGGAGCACTCTAGGCTTTTCACATGTGACTCTGGTGCTGGCGAACCTGCGCATGTGTGCTGCACGCACCCTAATTGACAGGATGTAGGCACGCATTACCCTGGATTTGCCACAGCAAATGTGGGCACGCATTACCCTGGATTTGCCCACAGAATGGGCTCCACATTCTGAGACCCCAACGCAAGCGGGGACTGCGGGACTGGTGGCAGCAGTGGGGGTGAACATCTGGTGAGCACCTAATAAATGGTCAAGTAGACACCCATCTGGTGTGGGTTAATGTGGGTTAACCTCTCCGACACCCTAAGTCAGCTTTTGACAATCAACTCCTTTTGACGACACGTATTAACTGTATTGAAGCTAACAATCTTCTACAGTTTTTCTCCTCAACCATGCATACTCTTGGTGTTGTGGGTTGCAACCCACTGACTGTATATATTCCACATCCCTCTTGTGTGCAAGATCCACTAAGGATATGTGAGCCTGTCACAGACTAGACACACAGCTTGTCTCTTTATTTCAAGCAGTAGCAACTCGTGCTTTTAGCTGCACAGACTCCTGGTTCAGATCCTTTCAGTCATTTTACTGAATGGGCAGTTGGGCCCATTTGAGAACAAGTAAAATGCCATCTAGTTATTTACACACATGCCCAACTTTCCCCCCCCCCTTTTTAATGAATTTTATTGTTT
Source organism: Sphenodon punctatus (assembly GCA_003113815.1). Taxonomy (NCBI): domain Eukaryota; kingdom Metazoa; phylum Chordata; class Lepidosauria; order Sphenodontia; family Sphenodontidae; genus Sphenodon; species Sphenodon punctatus. Next base: position 7,701,656 of record QEPC01012913.1, read on the forward strand.
TCTTAATCAGACATACAACCATTTCCATTGCAATATCATCACAATTTTTTGCAAGCTCATATTTACATTTTCTATATTCATTTGTGAAGACATTACATTCTTCAAACCAAAACCAACATTACAAATAAAGTCAGTTATTCATGCATCTTACATAGCAGTCTTCCATCTCAGATCTTGTGTGAAGTTGTTTACCTTTTGACTGGCTAGGCAATGCTCATTGACTAACCTCTCAATATTCAAAGAGCTTCTGAATGTCCTTGCTTTCCTTATGTTTATCTTCTAGTGCACTCATAATTGGTGTCCAGGTCTCTTTAAAGGACTTATATTTGCTCTGTAATTTCGCATGTAGTTTCTCCAAATTAAATAAATACCAAAGTCTTTGTATCCATTCTCCCATTGGGAGTTCTTCCTCTGCCTTCCAGTGCCTGGTTGTTATGTTTTGAGCCACTAGGAATAGCACCCTGCAAGATTTTTCATACTCCTTTACCTTCTTGGCCTCAGGGAATAATCCCAACAGACACATTTCTGGCCTAAAGGGTATCATTACCCCTGTCATCTTATTCACCCATTTCCAAACCTTCCCCCCAAATAAATTAACTTTACTGCATTTCCACCAACAGTGAAAGTAATTTGCCTACTCACCACATCCTTTCCAACAGAGGCCTTTCCCCCCTGTAGTCAAATACCAAACATGCATAGGATTTAAGTAAACCAAGCCAAGCACACGCATCTGAGACTTCGCATCCGCCTGAATGTTTGTCTTCTCCCCTGTCTCTCCCACTGTCCCCTCTCCCTGTCTCCCCCTCCTTGTCTTTTAGATTGTAAGCCACAGGCAGGGACCGCATCTATTTCTATGTTCTGTACAGCGCCAGACACATGACTGGCGCTATATAAGTGTTTTATAATAATAAAAATTATTAACCTAGTCGTGAGCTTAATTTGTATTTCTTTGACTTCCATGGAGTAGGCGCAGTCACGCATATGTTTCCAAATCTTTTTCTCATCCCCCTCACCCAGAGGCATTTCTAGATCCTTCCTCCATTTCTCCATGTAGGAGACTTTTTTGTCATAGCTCAGTCTTTTCAGTTCCTTATAAATTCTTCCTGATCTCCCAGCTAACTTGCTTTTTTTAAATAGTAATTCTTCTAATTTGAAGGGATCTCTGCTGAAGTCTCCCTCACTAATGGAAGCACTAGTGCTCTTCAATTGTAAATATTGGAAACTCTCTACTTTATGTTTAGTAATTTCTTCTAGCCTTTGTGGTGATAGGAAAATTCGTATCACATAAAGTTGTTGCATTCTAAGTAACCCACTCGCTGTCAGCTTAGCTCTCAATGTGTTTGCCAAATTCCCTTGCTTCATATATAATGAGTCAGTGGGTGAGTACCCAATTTGTAATCCCATTTTTTTTATGCTGCTGTCCAGAATTTTAACAGGGTTCCCGCAAATGGGTTCTCTAACCTCTGTTGTTTACTAATCGAGCCTTTATCTACTATTAAATCCTTTAGCGAATGAACCCGAAGGATTTCTCTCTCCAGGTCCACCCACTCAGGTGCATCATGTTCCTGAAACCATTCATGGATTGCAGTCAATGAAGCAGCCCTGTAATATAGTCTTATATCTGGGAAGTGTATACCCCCCCCTGTCATAAGGCCTCAATATAGCTACTTTCTTAATCCTTGGCTTCCTGCCATTCTAAATTAAATCTTTGATTAGGGCATCTGTATATCTAAAGAAAACCTCTGGCAGATGTATTGGAAGAGCCATCAACCTATATGAAATCTTTGGGAGAACCATCATCTTAAATAAATTAACTTTGCCCATCCAGGACACCATTCATTTCTGCCAGGGCCTAACCTCTTCTTTTAGCTTTTTGAACAAAGGAGTGAAGTTTGTGGTATATAGGTCTTTTAGCTTTTTAGGTATAATTACCCCCAGATATTTGATTCCACTCTCACTTACAGGAAAGGGAGAAATCTCTTTCAGCCATAAGGACCTGATCCTTTCCGAATACCATTGTAAATTATTTGTCCTTATTGATGGTATAACCTGATACCTTCCCAAATGGATCTATTACTCTGAGCAGTTCTGGGAGCGATGTTTCTGGCTCTGAAACATATAAAAGAAGGTCATCTGCATATAATGACAGTTTTTGCACATTTCCCCCTACCTTTACCCCTTTTTATAAGTTCATTTTGTCTAATTGCATTGGCCAACAGTTCCAAAGTCAAATTAAATAATAAAGGTGATAACAGGCACCCTTGTCTGGTTCCTCTCTCTAATTTAAAATTGTCCATCAGGATATTATTAATAATCAGCCTAGATTGTGGATCCTTATATATAGCCCTTAACCACTTCATAAAATTGCCTTGAAATCCCATTTTTTCCAGAGCCAGGAAAAGACATTTGAACTCAAGAAAGTCAAAGGCCTTCTCAGCATCAGCCTAAGATGACTATTGCCGGAAGCTTCTGTTGTTGTATGGCATAAATTATGTTCACTGTTTTTCTAATATTGTCTTTTCCTTGTCTCCTCGGGATGAATCCAGTTTGGATTTTATGGATAATTTCATTAATTATAGCCCTTAGTCTATTAGCGAGGATTTTGGCAAAAAAAATAAAATCTGAATTTAGGAGAGAGATTGGTCTGTAGCTGCTATGCTGGCCAGCTGGTCTACCTGATTTGAGAATTAAAGATATCGCTGCCTTATAAAATTCTTGAGGCATTTCTTCAGCTACCAAAATATTATTAAATACTAAAGCTATGTGTGGGGTCAGTATGCTTGCAAATGTTTTGTAAAACTGAAATCCGTCCGGCCCTCATGCCTTGTTTTTCTTTGAGGCCATAATAGCTTCCTGTTCAGAAAAGTTGTTATTCAAAAAGGCTCTCTGTGCCTCATTCAACTTTGGAGTGTCTATTTTATGCAAAAAAGCCTTTATTTCGTCTTCTACTGGATTCTGCGTAGAATATATTTTCTGGTAGAACTCCAGAAAAGCTTCCTGAATCCTTTCTGGTTCTTTGAGTGAAACTCCCTCTGTGTTAGTGATTTTTATTATATGTGCTCTTCTCTGTTTTACCTTTACTACATTTGCTAGCATTTTTCCTGTCCTATTGCTGCCCTCAAAAAAAGTGTAATTTCATTCTTTGTATCTGGCCCTTAATTTTCTCCAGCTCAACATCATTTATCATTTCTCTAATTTTAATTATTTTTTTGCTTCAGATGCTCTGATGGGGTCTGCTTATTCTGAGCCTCCAGTTTTTGCAACTCTCCATATCTCTCTCTAACTGCCTTCTGTTCTTTAAAATTGTAGCTTGCAGTACAATTACCTTGCCTCTTGTCACTGCCGTAGCTGCCTCCCAAACAACTGCCGGTGATGAGACAGAATTTACATTTATTTCAAAATACTCTATCAGCTAAAGCCCTTCTACATTTATATACATCTGATTTTGCCACCAATACTAAGTCTATTCTTATATAGCTGTTATGCAGAGGTGAGTAAAATGTGTAGTCTTTCAAGGTACCATTCAGAAATCTCCACACCTCTATCCAGCCCAGTGACTCTATTAGCTCTGCCAGACCCTTCTGGACATTCCTAGGTTCTCCTTTTCTTGCATAGTCCAGATCTGATAATGTTGTATTGAAATCCCCCTGTATTATTACCATTCCTTTAGCATTATCAGCTACCATTTGTAAGTATTTTTTAAAGAATGCCATTTTGCCCTCATTAGGTGCATAAATGTTTACTAGGGTTACCAACATATCATCCAGCGTGCCTATCAGACACAAAAATCTCCCTTCTTTATCCTTAAGGTTTTTTTTCCAGTGTAAAGACCTTATTTTTGTTGAACCCTGTCAAAACCCCTGCTTTCTTCTTCCCCGCACAATAAGCATACATGCCCCCCATACTCCTACTTGCAAACCTGTACACATCCTTCTCCATTAGATTGGTTTCTTGGAGGAAGAATATGTCTGCTTTCAATTCTGCTATCAAGTCCCTGACCCTCCTTCTCTTTTGAGGGGAATTCAAGCCTCTGATATTTAATGTCATCATTTTATATTCAGCCATCCGGAATATGTGACCCATTCTCTATTACAAGTATTTTCAATTTTTGTTTGGTTCCAGGTTGCTCTTCTATGTCTTTCTCTTTAAAGCTCTTTCTGCATTGGAAAAATTTCCCTGTTAGTCTTTTGCCTATTGTATTTTTGCTTGCCCGCCTGTTACTGTCCTTAACCTGAGTATCACATTGCCATAGATGTCTACCTCCCTGTCTTTCCAAACCCCCAACCCCCTTCCTTCTTTCTTTCCCTCCTTTCGTCTGTCAAACTCCCTGCTGTTCATTGGAGATCTTCTGGGAACTATCTACCTTGATGAGACACAGTTGTGCCACACCTGCTTTCCCCCCCCCAACACTCCTTTTGCATTTTATTCAACATATAAGCATCACAAACATTTAATAAAACATTTTGTCATCTGTAAAAATAAACCAAACGTTCACAGTTAACCTTACAGAACTGAGCCAAGTCTCCAAAGCCCTTTTAGCTGACTCTTCTCCTTTCATCTTTCCTCTGGTTGAGCTGTTGCAGGCACTGAAACTATAAAAGCCTTCAAATTCTCTGTATAGTCAAAGATCTTTTTCCCTCCCTGGGAAATCATCAGGCGAGCTGTAAACATCAATCTTGGCATTAAGTGTCTTTCAATCAAAGTAGAAAAATATTTCCCCCACTTCATTCTTCTTTTAATTGTTTCAGCCGCATAATCAGGTTGTATTTTAACTGTTTGCTGCCTGAAGGTAACCTTCTGTTTAGTACATGCCTGTCTCAGAATCTGCTCCTTTATTTGGTAATTTGCAAATTTGACAATGATGGGGCGTGGCGGATCAGTGTCTTTAGCCCTGGGCCTGCCCATCCTGCGTGCCCTATCAATATTTGCTGCATGAAACTGTTCTTTCTCAGGGAAATTTTCCTTTAACAGGGCCCAAATCAACTCATTTGCCTCTTCAGTTCCCCTGGATTCAGTGATCCCATTGAAACACAGGTTACCCCTGCGTGACCTGTTTTCAGGGTGCTCACATTTTTCTTTTAGTAAATCAGTTGCTTTTTTCACCTCAGCGAGCTGCTGGCCTGTCACCAGGGCCTGATCTTCCAGAGAGGAGATTCTCCCCTCTGTTACTTATAGTCTCCTGGCCAGGCTTTCCAGCTTCCTATTCCCTTCATCCACTGAGGCTTTTATCCTTTTTATATCTATTTTGATCTCTTTTCTCATTTGGGCTAGTAATCTATGCAAAGACTTGCCTGCTTCTGAGTCTTCCCCTGATTCAGATTAGAAAACCTCCTTGTCAGTTTCCCGGTCAATTTCTCAGTCGTTTTCGCGCCCTGCAGGCATGTTTGTCCCGCTTGCCTCTCTCTCTGCTTCTCTGGGCCGTGCGCTGCAGATCCCGCTCACAGAAGCAATCCAAGGAATTCTTTTGGGATATCTTTGCCTTCCCTTGTTCTTGCCAGCCATAGTTAACAGATTTTATGTTTGGGCTTTCTATTTTTAAACTTTGCGATGCAATTAGGAGCACGGGGAGCGGAGCCTAGGTAACCCCAGCTACCCGCTTTCGCACATGCGCAGATCTCCCCACACATGCCCAACTTTAAGCACACAAGTAGAATTGCCACTCGTTGCAGTTTGAGCCTGGGATTCCCATTTTGGCCTATGGGAGTCTCAGGGTCAATCCATGAGAGGCAACCGTATACACAAGTAGTTTCACTGGAGTTAATTAGAATACTAGCCTACACAACACTGGTTCCCAGTATTGCAAATACCGTGCATGTACCCAACACTTGACAAATTCTTAACCACTGACGGTCTGTTGGCAGCTGGAGGACTAAAATAAACAAAATGCAATGTAAGCACATAAAGAGTAGAAAAGTTACATTTATTTATTTATTTTATTTAATCACATTTATACCCCACCCCTCCTGAAACAGCTCAGGGCGGCTAACAGTCTCAAGTAAAAATACAATTATAAAACATTTTAAAACACTCCTAAAATTACAGCAATTAAAACATGACTAGGGAACATAAAAATAATTAATACAATAAATAAGGGTGGAGGGGGATAACCTCCCCCCTCCCCAAAGGCCTGGGTGAACAGCCAGGTTTTGCAAATTCGCCGGAATGTTTAAAGGCTTGAGGCCAGGCAAGCTTCCTCTGGGAGGGAATTCCAAAGGCGCAGCCCGGCCACCGAGAATGCCCTCTCCATTGTGGCCCCCCACTTAACACGGGGGACCTCCAAGAAGGCACCCTGGCAGACCAAAGGAGCCACTCTAGGGCGTGGTGGTCCCTGAGGTATGAGGGGCCCAGACGGTGAAGGGCTTTATAGATCCGTACCAAAACCTTGAACCTGGCTCGGCTCGCTATTGGCAGCCAGTGCAGAGTCCGGAGCACAGGTGTTATGTGCTCCCGACGGCCTGTCCCCGAAAGGAACCGGGCCACCGCATTCTGCACTAGCTGCAGCCTCCGAACCAGGAACAAGGGCAGCCCCACGTAGAGCGCATTGTAGTAGTCCAGCCTCGAGGTGACGAAGGCATGGATGAGGGAGGCCAGGTTCGGGCTGGAGACATACGAACGCAGCCTCCGCACCAGATATAACTGGCGGAAGGTGGCCTTCGCCACTACCTCCACCTGTCGCTCCAGGCAGAGATCTGAATCCAATATCACCCCCAGACTCTAAACCTGCTAAGCTATAGGAGGGCGAACCCCCCCAATCAGGGGGGCCGACACCTCCCTCGCTCTCCTCACCACCATCACCTCCGTCTTATCGGGGTTGAGCTTCAGTCTGCTCTGCCACATCCATTCCACCACGGCCTCCAGACACTGGGATAGCACCGAGACAGTAGGGTCTGGGTCAGTTGAAAAAGAGAGATACAGCTGAGTATCATCAGCATATTGGTGACATCGCACCCCGAACCCTCTCACGACCTCCCCCAAGGGCTGCATATATACCTTAAATAACAGTGGAGACAGAATGGAACCCTGGGGAACGCCGCAGGATAAAGCGTGGGGGCAAGATGTTTCAGCTCCCAACACCACCCGCTGGCTTCTTCCCGAGAAGAATGAGCGGAACCACTCAAGAACAGTCCCGTCCAGACCCCCCAGGTCACGCAGCCGTCTCAACAGCAGCCCATGGTCCACGGTGTCAAAAGCGGCCGAGAGATCTAGCAGGATGATAAATGTTGAGCATCCTGCATCCATCTCCTGGCGGAGATCGTCGACCAAGGCCACCAACGCCGTCTCGGTGCCATAGCCGGGGCAGAACCCAGATTGAAAAGGGTCCATAAAACCGATGCTGTTTAGATGCGCCTGGAGCTGGATTGCCACCGCCCGCTCTATAACCTTCCCTAAAAAGAGAAGGTTAGAGACAGGTCGGTAGCTGGCATGTGCGTCCACGTCCCTAGATGGTTTCTTAAGCAGGGGCCAAAGCTGATGAGAAGAGAAGTGAGGAGCTGCTGGTAGGTGCCCAGAGAGAGCCCCCTTCCCAGGTTTGCTGGGGTCAGACTCTCCCGAGTGACGCTGCAAACGCAGTCCTGTCCTGTTTAGCAAACAGGCCTCCTCAGCCAAGGGGAGAGCCCCATGGTTGACTTCTCTCCTTGATGCCTTGTTATTGCTTCTCCCAACCCCTGTATCCTGGATCCCTTTATCCAGGGCTGAATCTGAATACAGGTTTACTCAAGGTGAATAATGTGTTGGTTCCCCGTTCAGTTCTTAGCAGTGTGCACCACTGCACCGCACCGGCTGCAAAAAAGGCGAGTGCAATTTTAGGCCAGTTAACGGAAGCATTATCTCCAAGTCGGCAGAAGCAGTAATTCCGCTTTATTTGACACTGATCAGATTTCACCTGGAGTACTATTTTGTCCATTTAGGGGCGCCTTAGTTTAACAAATTGACAAATTGGAGCAGGTTCAGAGGAAGGCAACATTGATAAAGGGTTTGGAAAGCAAGTCTTCTGAGGAAAGGTTGAAGAAACTAGGTATATTTAGCCTAGCAAAGTGAAGACGAAGGGGAGATATGATAGCAGTCTTCAAATAGTTAACATCAGGAAAAAATGCCTAACGGTAAGAGCTGTTCGGCAATGGAACAAGCTGCTCTAGGGAGGCTGTAGGAGCTCCATTAGTGGAAGTTTGCAGAAAGAGGCTGGACGGAAGTCTGTCGGGAATGTTGTAGCTGTCGTCATCCTGCATCCAAGCGGGGTTGGACTAGATGACCCTATGGTTCTTTCCAACGCTATGGCTTTTCACCTCCAACCTGCTCCTAAATTAGAGAGCCAGGGTGGTATAGTGGGTAAGGGTTCAAATCCTGCCCTAGCCACGAATTCACTGCGTGGCCTTGGGCAGGTCACAGTCTCTCAGTCTCAGTTCCCCATGGGATGGGGTGACGAGAAACTATGTGAGATGAGAAGCAGGAGAGCGTCTGTCTCTTTATGCAATGGGAATGGGGGCTGGGGGGCATGTAAGTGTACACAGCGGGGCGGAGCTTATTGTCCAAGGTGTGGTGTGAGGCTTCTCTGTCCCTGACCAGACATGAGCCTCTGCCCTTAACCACCTTGTATCTGTGCTCCCCCACCTCTCCCCTCTTCTCCCTATCTAGACCCCCAAATCTTAAAAACCCCACCTCTGCTCTATGGTTCCCCTGAACATGACCTACCTCACCCCTGTCTCTGTGCTCTCACTAACAACTCCTCCTCAGAACCTACCTCTGTCCCAACTCCCCAACGCCCCCCTCGCTGCCTCCATGAAGTTGGTCCCAATCCCCCGCATCCCAACCAGCCCCTGAATGTGCCTCTGCTCTCAGTAAATGCTCTCTCCTCTGCCAAAACTCTCATCCACGCCTTAGTCATCTCACACCTCGACTATTGTAACCTCCTCCTTGCTGGCCTTTCCCTCCCTCATCCTCCCACGCCTCCCCTGCTCCCCCAACTGCCTTCGTCCCTTCTCCCTCGCTGCCCTGCATGCCTGGAACTTCCTCTCTGCCCTTGTCCGCCTTGCCCCCACCCTCCACACCTTCAAATCCCTCCTCAAAACCCACCTCTTCCGCTCCGCCCTTCCTAACTCCCGCTAATCATCTCCACCCAGGATTATCCCCCACCTCTTATCTGCAAACTCCTAATTTACTGTAACCAAGCCAAGAATGTGTACCTGAGCTCTCACATCCTCATGAATGTCGCATCCCTTGTCTCCCTCTGTTCCCCCTTCCCTGTCTCCCTCCCCATCTTTAGATTGTAAGCTCTTGGGCAGGGACCATGTCTATCTTATTCTCTGTAAAGTGCCAGGTACATCGCTGGCGCTATATAAAAGCTAATAATAATAATAATGACGCATTAACCACCCTCGCCAGCACCATCCCCAGCGTCTCCCTGGAGGCTTTCACCAACCAGAACGGGCACGGATCAAGTTCACAACAGGTGGCTCTCACAGACCTCAAGACATCCACCGCATCGGCTGGTGTCACTTCCCGAAACTCCTCCCACAAAGTTGGACCAGATGGGGCCTCCATCACCTCGCGCACTCCACCTACTGCCCCTAATCCAGTGTCAAAGTCACTCTGAATCTGAGCGATCTTGTCTGCGAAGTAGGTGACAAACTCCTCACAGCGGGCCTGGGACAAGTCCCCGTCCAGGTGGAGGGAGGCTGGACTGACCAGCCCCCNGGAAACGAGATCACCTGGGTATCCCATTGAATATGAGGGTTATGAGTGCGTAACCAAGGTATACCCAGGATCAAGGGAAAGGCGGGACTACGTACTACATCAAATTGGACGGTTTCTTGATGCCTCCCCATGGTTCCTTTGAAGGGGGGAGTGCAAGAAATCACTGGCCCTGAGCTTAAAGGGGAGCCATCAATCGCAAACACGGTCTCTGCTTGTTTTTTGGCTTGGATTGGAATTCCTTGTTGATGTACAAAACAGGTGTCTATGAAGTTTCCGGATGCCCCGGAGTCAATAAGTGCTAAGACAAATAAGGATTTGGTAGGGGATATTGCTAAGGTGAAGGGAACCTTCAAGTGGTCTCCCTCTGGTTTAGAAGGTGGAGGTTCTATGGAGTTCGTGATAGGGGCTTGATATTGTCCTACCGGGTTGTCCCCTGTCCACCCCCGGTGCTGGCCATTTCCCGGAAGCCGTCTTTCAGGAGGGAGCTGGGAGCAATTCCTGGCGAAGTGTCCCAATTTCCCACAATAAAAACATGCCTGCGTCGTTCGTCTTCTCTCCCGTTCCTCCGCTGTCAAAGGCCCTCGAGCGGCACCAAGCTGCATAGGCTCTGGCTCCTCAGTGGAATGCGGCTCCGGGCGGTGTGGAGGAGGAATCAGAGGGCGAGTCATCCATAACCTCGTTCCTTCTTGTCGTCTTTCACGGCGTCTTTCCGTAAGCCTTTCGTCGATTTGGCAGGTTAGATTAACTAACTCTGCCCATGTAGCAGGCATAGCAGTAAACAATAATTGATCTTTCAATTCATCACAAAGACCCTTACGAAAAAGAACCTTCAGTACGTTATCTGGCCACTCCAATTCCACCACTAAGTGTTGAAAACGCGTAATGTATTCTAGGAGAGGCCCTTTGCCTTGCCTCAGTGTTAGGATGGCACTTTCCGCATCCTTAACCCGGTGGGGGTAATCAAACAAAAATTCAAATTCCCTTAAAAATTTCTTAAGGTCCTTCAATAAGGGGCTGTCTTTAATCAATAAGGGTGTCGCCCAGTCTAGGGCCAGGCCTTCCAAATGTCCAATAATAAAGGCTACCTTTGTGGTATCAGATCTATAACTTTCAGGTTGTAATTGGAAGACCAACTTACATAGGGCTATAAATCCCTGAAATTTCTTTTTGTCCCCGTCAAACTTAGTTATTGGGGGGTGTTTGGGCTCTTTTACCCCCCGTATGGGGCTGTGAGTGAGGTCTAAGGATTCATGATCTTCTTCCTCTATTCCCCCCACCGCACCTAACTCCTGTCTTTCCTTCATATCCCGAACCTCCATAGCCAGGGATTGGACTGTTCTAGTTAATTCCTCCAACTGTTTAGCTGGGTCCATAATGCTGGAGATATTGTTAGGAAGGGGGACATCGTAGGGATGGACCCAACCGTAGGGGAAAGGGACTTTAAAGGGAAGGCCCCCTCCACGTAGTGTTAGGACTGGGACTCCTAGCTTACTCCCTCTATCGCCGGGGTTCACGGGTACTCAAGTTGGAAAACAACCCCTCAGGATCTTATAGAGCCCTAGTTTCCCAACAGGGAATGAGGCAAGATCATCATAGGGGGGATGGGGATCACGCTGCAGTACCTCGCCCCACCACGCACCCAACCACCACTGAATGCTTAATCCTATGTGCACCAGGGGAGAGAGAGAACAAGGTGGCAGTAGTGAGGAACACGGGGAAATAAAGGCCCAGGAAGGAAGGAGGGATCGCAGGTTTCTATACACAAGGGGAGGAGGGGACCCAGTCACGGAAGAAGGGCAGTGCCCACCAATCCCTCCCCCTATCCCCCCAATACGTGCCCTTCACCTAGTCTCACACAATCACTCACCAAAACCCTTCACCTAATCTAAGACAGTCACTCACCAAGTTCCCTCTCAAGCACGCACCCAAGCACTCTCCAGACACACGCACTACGATAAGCTTTCCCTTCAATGATCCTCGCAGGGGGCCGGTCTCACAGAAACTGATCTCCAGTGCTGTGTCTACCTCAATGTGTCTCTCTTAACTGGGTCGCCCCGCCCCCGCTGCGCCCACAGGTGAGCGGAGACATGCACTGGAACTTTGAGCCCCGCCCCCTCTAAGCCCGTCCGTGTTAGTGCTGGCCCCTCGCTCTCACTTCTCGCAGCTGCCGGGGATTCCCCCTGAGCTACTACAGCTGGGGGCGTGGCCTGATTTCCTTGCTTCTCCCCGCCTCTGGATTCTCCCCTACGGGACTGCCTGTGGCTCAATCTTTGCTGCCACCGCTGCGTCAGGTAACGAGTCCTGACAGCACCCCCCCAAGGACCCCCACCCGACGGCAAGGCAAAAACCCAGGCTTATGAGGGAAGCGAATATGGAAGCGGCGAAGAAGCCTTGGAGTATGAATAGATGTAGCGGGCTCCCAAGAACGGTCCGAGACATCATAGCCTTTCCAACCCACTAAATAATTTTTTTTTCCTCGGGAACGTTTTGAATCAAGGATAGCTGCTATTTCGAATTCAGGTGTAGTAGCAACAGGCAAGATAGGTGCTGGTGGTTCAGCGGTTGGAAAGAGAGGGGGGACATAAGGTTTCAGTAGTGAGGTATGAAATACTGGATGGTAGCGAATATGTGGTGGAAGAGCTACATGGTAAGTAACGGGATTCACTCAGCGGAGAATAGGGAATGGGCCAATATACTTATCGTCCAATTTTGTAGAAGGTCGATGGGAAGGGTAATGGCGACGATCTACCCAAACGAGATCACCGACAGTGAAGTCCGGTGTTGCACGGCGATGCCAGTCGGCGAAGTGTTTGTATTGTTGCCTGGCTTTATGCAACATAGTTTGCGCATAAGCATGGTTCTGTCTTAATTGTTGCAACATGTGTCTAGCGGCAGGAACGTCACTTGAAGGAAGTTCCGGAAAGAGGAGTCTAGGATGAAACCCATATGAAATGTAAAACGGGGAAGATCCTAGAGATGCATTAGGTGCATTATTAAAGGCAAATTCGGTGAGAGGTAAATGTCTTACCCAATCATCCTGTAGATAATCAGAGTAGCAATGGAGATATTGCTCCACGGCTTGATTGGTGCGTTCAGCTTGTTCGTTCGCTTGGGGGTGATATGCCGTGGTGGGAGTTAGTCGTACTCCTACAGCAGAAAATAGGGCACGCCAAAAACGGGCAACAAATTGAGAGCCTCGGTCTGAAACAATGGTTCGAGGTAATCCATGTAATTTGATAACATTTTCTATTAACAGTTGAGCTGTTTGTGGAGCCGTAGGTAATCCCTTACATGGGATAAAATGAGCCATCTTTGTGAATTGATCTACAACTACAAATATGGATGTATACCCTTGGGACGGAGGAAGTTCCACTATGAAATCCATATTTATTCATTGCCATGGTCCACGTGGCATGGGGCTTAACTGTAGAAGCCCCACAGCAATCTGACGGGGCGTCTTGGTTCTGTTGCATACCTTGCAGCCACGAACATAGGCTTCCGTGTCCTTACGAATTCCTGGCCACCAAAAATGCCGTTGGATCAAGGTTAAGGTGCGCCGTTGTCCGGGATGGCCCGCTAGGGGAGCGTTGTGATGGGCTCGGAGGACTTCTAGTCGTGCTGCACGAGGAACACAAAGAACATTACGAGGGCATAATACCTTATTACCGTTGGACCCTCGCATTATGGTCTGTGGCCCGGTCTCCTGACAGCTAATTTCTGGAATTGGGCTAGGGTCATTCCTACGGCAACAAATTTTTCTGGTTTTAACAGAAGTTCCCCTTTTCCATTTGGGCTTGTTCCGGATTCATAACTGCGGGATAGGGCGTCAGTGAGGAGATTATGTTTTCCAGGACGATATGTAATCTGGAAAGAAAAGCGGGCAAAAAAAAGTGCCCAATGGGTATGTCAAGCATTCTCTATTCGTACATTATGAAGGTACATTAGGTTTTTATGGTCAGTTAGTACTTGGACTGGGTGGATGGCCCCTTCCAAATGATGTCGCCATGTCTCTAAGGCAGCCTTGATGGCTAATAATTCCCTATCAAGAATTGTATCGTTTTTCTCTTCCAGTGTCAACTGGCGAGAGAAAAAGGCACAAGGGAGGAAATCAGTCTTACCAGGTTTGCATTGGGATAACACAGCACCAAGAGCTACACTAGAGGCGTCAGTCTCTACGCGGAAGGGGAGAGAAGGATCAGGATGTTGTATGGGTGCTTGAGTAAAGGTTTTCTTGAGCTCCGTGAAGGCGGTTTGTTGCTCTTCTCCCCAGAGGTAGGGTTGTCCCTTTTTGAGTAATCTGGTGAGAGGAACCGTAAAATCAGCATACCGAGGTATATATTGGCGATAGTAATTAGCGCTACCGAGGAAACGTTGAAGCGCCTTCACGGACTGTGGCGGCGGCCAATCAGTAATGGCAATAATTTTAGCAGGGTCCATATTAATGCCCTGGGGAGAGACTATAAATCCCAAGAAGGGGACTACCTCCTGGTGAAAGGAACATTTCTCTATTTTACAATATAAGCGGTTTAACATTAAACGAGTAAGAACGGTACCCACATGGTACACATGGTCCGTTAAGGTTTGGGAAAAAATAAGGTCATCTAAGCAAGCCACAATGTATATATCCAATATATCCTGAAATATATCATTAATGAAATGTTGAAATGTAGCTGGCGCATTGGCCAGTCCATAAGGCATGACTAAATATTCAAATAGTACATAGTGGGTGCGAAAGGCTGTCTTCCACTCATCCCCAGTCCTAATTCGTAGGAGGTTGTAAGCCCCCCGAAGATCTAATTTGGTGAATATAGTGGCTCCTTGGAGGCGATTCAGGAGTTCTGGGATGAGGGGTAACGGATATCTATTTTTAATAGTAATGGTATTCAACCCTCTATAGTCGATACAGGGCCTCAGACCCCCATCTTTCTTTGGCACAAAAAATAAGGGGGCCCCTGCTGGGGATGATGAAGGACGGATGAATCCTTTTTGTAAGTTTTCTTCCACATATTCTTTCAGTGTTAGTAGTTCGGGACTTGACAGAGCATATAGCCTACCATAGGGCGGCGCCGTCCCAGGTATCAAATCAATAGGGCAATCATAATTTCGATGGGGCGGAAGTTCCAGGGCCTCTCGTTGTTTGAAGACGTCCGCAAGGTCATGGTACTCTTGGGGGAGGATACTTCCTACTTCTTCAGCTTGATTGCTGTTAGATGTGATTGCAAGAAGCAAGGGGATGGAAGGGGGGCATCGATTGTGGGTAGCACAACGGGGGGACGGAAACGAGATCACCTGGGTATCCCATTGAATATGAGGGTTATGAGTGCGTAACCAAGGTATACCCAGGATCAAGGGAAAGGCGGGACTACGTACTACATCAAATTGGACGGTTTCTTGATGCCTCCCCATGGTTCCTTTGAAGGGGGGAGTGCAAGAAATCACTGGCCCTGAGCTTAAAGGGGAGCCATCAATCGCAAACACGGTCTCTGCTTGTTTTTTGGCTTGGATTGGAATTCCTTGTTGATGTACAAAACAGGTGTCTATGAAGTTTCCGGATGCCCCGGAGTCAATAAGTGCTAAGACAAATAAGGATTTGGTAGGGGATATTGCTAAGGTGAAGGGAACCTTCAAGTGGTCTCCCTCTGGTTTAGAAGGTGGAGGTTCTATGGAGTTCGTGATAGGGGCTTGATATTGTCCTACCGGGTTGTCCCCTGTCCACCCCCGGTGCTGGCCATTTCCCGGAAGCCGTCTTTCAGGAGGGAGCTGGGAGCAATTCCTGGCGAAGTGTCCCAATTTCCCACAATAAAAACATGCCTGCGTCGTTCGTCTTCTCTCCCGTTCCTCCGCTGTCAAAGGCCCTCGAGCGGCACCAAGCTGCATAGGCTCTGGCTCCTCAGTGGAATGCGGCTCCGGGCGGTGTGGAGGAGGAATCAGAGGGCGAGTCATCCATAACCTCGTTCCTTCTTGTCGTCTTTCACGGCGTCTTTCCGTAAGCCTTTCGTCGATTTGGCAGGTTAGATTAACTAACTCTGCCCATGTAGCAGGCATAGCAGTAAACAATAATTGATCTTTCAATTCATCACAAAGACCCTTACGAAAAAGAACCTTCAGTACGTTATCTGGCCACTCCAATTCCACCACTAAGTGTTGAAAACGCGTAATGTATTCTAGGAGAGGCCCTTTGCCTTGCCTCAGTGTTAGGATGGCACTTTCCGCATCCTTAACCCGGTGGGGGTAATCAAACAAAAATTCAAATTCCCTTAAAAATTTCTTAAGGTCCTTCAATAAGGGGCTGTCTTTAATCAATAAGGGTGTCGCCCAGTCTAGGGCCAGGCCTTCCAAATGTCCAATAATAAAGGCTACCTTTGTGGTATCAGATCTATAACTTTCAGGTTGTAATTGGAAGACCAACTTACATAGGGCTATAAATCCCTGAAATTTCTTTTTGTCCCCGTCAAACTTAGTTATTGGGGGGTGTTTGGGCTCTTTTACCCCCCGTATGGGGCTGTGAGTGAGGTCTAAGGATTCATGATCTTCTTCCTCTATTCCCCCCACCGCACCTAACTCCTGTCTTTCCTTCATATCCCGAACCTCCATAGCCAGGGATTGGACTGTTCTAGTTAATTCCTCCAACTGTTTAGCTGGGTCCATAATGCTGGAGATATTGTTAGGAAGGGGGACATCGTAGGGATGGACCCAACCGTAGGGGAAAGGGACTTTAAAGGGAAGGCCCCCTCCACGTAGTGTTAGGACTGGGACTCCTAGCTTACTCCCTCTATCGCCGGGGTTCACGGGTACTCAAGTTGGAAAACAACCCCTCAGGATCTTATAGAGCCCTAGTTTCCCAACAGGGAATGAGGCAAGATCATCATAGGGGGG
Source organism: Sphenodon punctatus (assembly GCA_003113815.1). Taxonomy (NCBI): domain Eukaryota; kingdom Metazoa; phylum Chordata; class Lepidosauria; order Sphenodontia; family Sphenodontidae; genus Sphenodon; species Sphenodon punctatus. Next base: position 7,718,222 of record QEPC01012913.1, read on the forward strand.
ATGGTGATCACGCTGTAGTACCTCGCCCCACCACGCACCCAACCACCACTGAATGCTTAATCCTATGTGCACCAGGGGAGAGAGAGAACAAGGTGGCAGTAGTGAGGAACACGGGGAAATAAAGGCCCAGGAAGGAAGGAGGGATCGCAGGTTTCTATACACAAGGGGAGGAGGGGACCCAGTCACGGAAGAAGGGCAGTGCCCACCAATCCCTCCCCCTATCCCCCCAATACGTGCCCTTCACCTAGTCTCACACAATCACTCACCAAAACCCTTCACCTAATCTAAGACAGTCACTCACCAAGTTCCCTCTCAAGCACGCACCCAAGCACTCTCCAGACACACGCACTACGATAAGCTTTCCCTTCAATGATCCTCGCAGGGGGCCGGTCTCACAGAAACTGATCTCCAGCGCTGTGTCTACCTCAATGTGTCTCTTTTAACTGGGTCGCCCCGCCCCTGCTGCGCCTGCAGGCGAGCAGAGCGACGCACCGGAACTTTGAGCCCCGCCCCCTCCAAGCCCGTCAGCATTAGTGCTGGCCCCTCGCTCTCACTCCTCGCAGCTGCCGGGGATTCCCCCTGAGTTGGGGGCGTGGCCTGCTTTCCCTGCTTCTCCCCGCCTCTGTATTCTCCCCTACGGGACTGCCTGTGGCTCAATCTTCGCCGCTGCCGCTGCGTCAGGTAACGAGTCCTGACAAGCAGCAGCATAGGCCCGGCCAGGGTTTGGTGGCTGGTACCCCTGCTAGACCAGGCATTGCAGGCTGGCTGTCATCAGCGGAGCGTTTGCACACAATGAAGTGGAACGACAGCCCTTCCTGCCTGGAACGTAGGGCCCAGAACCCTGAGGGTGGGACCTGGGGTTGGAGTGGCTGCTTCTTGATGCCAGGTATAACACCTAAATCTATCTAATCTAATCTAAATAATTGCAACTATGGAGGTAAATGTGTGGAAATGGGTGAAATAGGAGGAGGATGGCAATGGATTAGGCGGAACACAAACTGCTGGGAGAGGGAGAATTCTGAAAACGCCTGCTGACAGGATCAGTGGCTAGCTCAGAAGGAAATGGAAGTGGGGAGACCAATGACTTTTGTTACTTGCTGTACCCGCCTTACCACAAGCCCATTGGCTCTGTGCAGCCTAGCCCCATGCCAATAGCAGACTGCGAAGCCCATGGTCTGAGGAAAAGAGGGATGGTGATTGGACAAGCTGGCTGCTAGTCCAAGCCTCTCCAACCCTGGCACCAGGAAGTCTGCTCCTTAGCTGCCCCCTCCCCTGGGCCAGCCAACCAGGTTTTTTCTGCCTGAACGCGCCCGAACGCAGCCAAACTGTTCGGGGGTTCTGCCATTCAGTTCAGACGTCTGAACTGGCTGAGTTTGGGCCAAACTCAGAACTTCTGAACCGCGTTCGCACATCCCTACTGGGTGCTAAGCTAGGAGTTACCACTCAGGGAAAGGGTCTGTGAGTGATTGTGGACAATACACTGAAATCCTCAGCCCAATGTGCAGCAGCAGTCAAAAAAGCGAGCAGAATGTTAGGAGTTGTTCGCAGAGGGATAGAGAATAGAACTGAGGATGTCATAATGCAGCTATACAAATCGATGGTGCAACTCCACCTGGAATATTGTATGCAGTTCTGCTCGCCCCATCTCAAAAAAGACATAGCTGAACTAGAAAAGGTACAGAGAAGGGCAATGAGAATGATGAAGTGTATGGAACGGCTTTCATACAAAGAGAGGCTTGTCAAGCTGGGTCTCTTCAGCTTAGAGAAGAGGAGACTGAGAGGGAACATGATAGAGGTTTATAAAATCTTGAGTGGTATGGAACGGGTAGAGAGGGAATGGTTATTTACCCTCTCGAATGGTACTAGAGCTAGGGGACACTCCATGAAACTAGCTGCCGGCAGATTTAAAACAAATAAGTACTTTTTCACTCAATGTATAATTAACTTATGGAATTTGTTGCCAGAGGAGGTTGTCAAGGCCAGTAGCATAACTGGGTTTAAAAAAGGACAGGATATATTCTTAGAGAATAGGTCCATTAATGACTATTATCCGATTAGCTTACGGGATGAACTTCTTACTGTCGGGAATCATGAGTGAATGAGGAATGGATTGCCCATTGTGACTGTTGGTTCTTCTCCCATGTGATCGAGATTGGCCTCTGTCAGAGACAGGATGCTGGGCTTGATGGACCATTGGTCTGACTCAGTATGGCACTTATGTTCTTAACCTGCACCATATCTCTTATACCTGAAAATTAATATTGGTATATGCATGGATATCTTAAAGCTACGCCTGGTGAATTTTTTTGATGTATTGTGTGCATAAGTGTGACATTTGGGGGGAAACGACGACCTTGTTTCATGGGGCATACCTTTTTAAAAAAAATTAATTTCTGCTATTTTAGTTACAGGCCTACATATAACTCAGTAAGCAGAACTTTGATTAAAATCCTGTCAGTAACAATGTTCTGTTGTTATCCCTTTATCTGGAGACTTACAGAATTTTGGGACGTCTGCTAAGAAATACACTACAGTTTATTACAGAAAATTGCGCGTACAGATTAAACATAGAGCTGCATCACTTCTCGGTTTTGTTGTTGTTCCTCTTTTTGTCCTCCTCCTAAATCCACTCATTGTTTTACTCCACTTTGCTGTCTAGGAGTTTTCCTTCACCTTTTCTAATTGACTGAACGATTAGTACTGCTGTGAGGTTGCAAATGGCCTATTGCTAATTGTGATAGTATTATGAAAGATAACCCTTTCCATCCTTGCCTGATTCATAGCAGTAACTTCCTGTTTTTCTTAGCTGTCGTCTCCTTGCTCCGTCGTCTGCTGACTTCCCTCTCTCTGTCTCCTTTTCCCCACCCCTTTAAAAAAAAAAAAAAAAAAAAATGGTGAGCAGGCACATGCTGCAAAATGCCCTGATTTTTTTGTTTCCCTTCTTAGGATGTTTTCACAAGGAAGGGAGGCAGCAGGAAAGTGTGATGAATCCATGGGTAGGCCACGCCGCTGTCACTCTTGTGGGCAGCTGCAGGAGTTGTTCAAATGGGCAGACCCATGAGTGGGTCCTGTGGGCAGGGGAGCTACTGCCCTGGGAAGCCCATCACATGGACAGAACCCCAGCAGGATTGGGTCCCTGGAGGAAGCTGACGGCAATGCTGTCAGTCACTTGTTGCACTCCTTGGGCCACCCACCCATCAGCTGTTAGAAGCAACTCTGTGGAGAAGGAGGAGTTTTCTGGCTTGAAATTAACATGAAGGGGGAGACAATCCCTACCAGAATCAGCTGGGTTCAGACTCATGCTAGACCAGCACAGTGATGCAGCCAGGGGACACCAGGGCTGCTGCTGCTCCTCCACAGGGTCCCTTCCAACAGCTGATGGGTAGGTAGCCCAGGTAATGCACACACCCTGCTCCTCTAACAGATGACTGGCAGCAGCAGCAACTTCCTACAGGGACCCAATCCTTGCTGGCACCGTGGTCTTATCCACGGTGTGGGCAGCCCTGTTTGCAGGTGTGGCTGCCGGAAGCCTTTCACATGGGAGACAGCCCTACTTTGGCCTGGGTTGCTCCGCAGTGTGTGCTCCTTGATAATTTGGGTGACATCTTTGGTGAGAGCCCCAGCCCCATGCAGGGTGAACATCTGGGAGACCACATTCAGACAGGCAGTGAGTCCAGAGCGAAAGTGTGAAAGTGGGGCACCATCTCGTGTGAGAACACCCTTAGTCTCCCGTGGGTTCCGTCTAGTGGGGAGACATCCATGTCCGTCTCAACATAGAAATGACTAGGGAGAACTTGCCTAAGCTAGAGAAGTAGAAAAATCAGGATTTGCAATTTTAAGTTTATTGGTATAGTGAGGATGTCAAGTAATGTACTGAGGAGAAAAAGAATCCTGTCCTAAAGTGTTTATAAATTATATTCACTGGATCCCTCCCAAAGCTTGTAGGGTTTGTTGTTTCATGGGGACATATTTTGTCAATGCAGCTCTTTCCTGGTGAGCTTGAAGGTCCCTGTTACAATAATGTCTTGACCTGGAGGTTACACCTTTTTAAAATATTTTTTAAAACATGGGTTCAATTAGGCCATGATTTAGAATGGCTCCTGGTGAGAGCCCAAACCTAGTTCTCTGAAACCTTTGTTTAGTACTATGTAACCAACTTGCCAGATGAAAATATCCTTGCTTGTTTTATTACCATCTACCTGTCGGAGGAGGGGGGCGGGGTGCACAACCAGACTTCTGGCCCAGCAAAGCCAACAGCGGCCAGGATATTGATCGCAGACGGGCACGGTATTTTGGGTGGGGGGTGGGAGATGGCCTGCTTGTTTTGTATGGGTGAGGGACGACGGGACTGGGTTGAGGGGGGAGGGGCGGTTCCCCTTGGTGTGAGGGAGGGGTCAGCCTTTCCGGGATGGAGGGTTACCATCCTGTGGCAGAGGAGGGTAGGGAGGCGTGGGATGGGGGCGAGGGGACTGGGTATGGGGAGAGGGTCAGTTCCCCTTGGTGTGAGGGAGAGGGAACTGCCCTCCAATGCAAGAGGAGGGTAGGGGGTGTAGTAGTGGGTGGGGATCTCCCTTGGGAGGCTGGCGGGATGGCTCCCAGGGGGGTTGGGGGGCGGCCCGGGGGGGCCACAGAGATAGGGGTCATCTTAGGTTGGGGAAATTTGTGTGTGCCCCCTTCAGGCCGGCACCCGAGGGCTGGCACCTGAGGGGGCCAGCCTTGCAATAACTACCTGTAGAGGCAGGAGGGGCCAGGTGTTAGTAATTCTGAAGGGAATGGGATGCAGGTCCTCGCAACCTTCAGGGGCAGAGACAGCACACACAACCCCTAGCCAAGGTGGTGCGGGCAGCAAAGAAAGTTTTCTTTGCTGCCCTCGTTGCGTCTGCTAAGTCACGCCCGGTGGAGCTTTTCCAGGTGGTGAGGGGGCTGGTCAGTCCAGCCTCCCTCCTCCTGGATTTAGAGTCATTGAATGCCCGCTGTGATTGGTTTGTGGACTTTTTTGCAGATAAAATCGCTCAGATCCACACAGTTTTGACGCAACACTTTTAGCAGTGGGTGAACCACAGGCCGTAGAAGCCCTGCCTTGTCCTGTTTTGTGGGATAAATTTCAGAATGTGTCACCTTCAGATGCGAGGGATGCCCTGGGGTCTGTCCGAGCCACTTACTGTGAATTAGACCCATGCCCGTCCTGGCTGGTCAGGGCCAGCCGGGAGACATTAAGGCCATGCTGGCGGGGATTATCATTGTCTCCCTGGGAGAGGGCAGGGTGCCGGACTGCCTTAAGGAAGCTCTGGTGTGGCCCCTGCTCAAGAAACCGTCATTGGATGTTGGGGTCTTGGCCAGCTATCGCCCGGTCTCTAACCTTCCCTTTTTAGGGAAGGTTATTGAGCGGGTGGTGGCTCGGCAGTTGCAGGAGCATCTGGACCGAATTAACTTTCTCGATCCCTCGCAGTCAGGTTTTCACCCTGGATATGGCACAGAGACTGCACTTGTGGCCTTGGTCGACGACCTCTCCCGTGAGTTGGACTGGGGTCATTCGACCCTGTTGATCCTATTAGATCTCTCAGCTGCATTTGATACCGTTGACCATGAGTTGTTGGTGACTCGGCTGCAGAACGAGGCAGGGATTGGCGGGACCGTTCTTGAGTGGTTCCGCTCCTTCCTGGCTGGGAGAGTCCAGCATCTGGTCCTGGGTGATTTTTCATCTTCTCCCCGGGGGCTCACATGTGGCGTCCATCTTGTCCCCTCTCTTGTTCAATGTGTACATGCAGCCTTTGGGGGAGGTTGTTAGGGAGTTTGGCATACGGTGTCATCAGTATGCTGATGACACCCAGCTTTATCTTTCATTTTCATCAGACTCAGGCCCGGCAGTTTCGGTGCTTCCCCCACAGCTGCCAAGAACTGGGTATTGGACGAGGGCGAACCGTCTGAAGCTAAATCCCGACAAGATGGAGGTGATGGTCATGGGGAAGGCCGGGAGAGTGGTGGTTCCCATCATTGATGGGATCCGTACTGTCCTAGTATCTCAGGTTTGAAGTCTGGGGGTGCTCCTGGACCCGCAGTTCCGCCTGGATGCCCAGGTGGCAGTTGTGGCAAAAGGGGCATTTCTCCAATTACATCAGGTGCATCGGCTTTTGCCGTATGTCTCGGATTCTGACCTAGCCACGATTATCCATACTTTTATTACCTTAATATTGGATTACTCTAACGCACTCTACGTGGGGCTACCCTTGGTGCTGGTTTGGAGGCTGCAGCTGGTGGAGAATGCAGTGGCTCATCTCCTAACGGGGATGGGCCGATGTGAGCATATTACACCAGTGCTTCGCTCTCTGCACTGGCTGCCTATAGTCTTCCAGGACCAATTCAAGGTGTTGGTGTTGACCTTTAAAGCTGTGAACGGCCTGGGCCCCGCCTACCTGCGGGACTGCCTCACCCTCCGGGTCCTGGATTGGCCCCTGCCATCAGCCGGGGGTGTCCTCCTCGAAGTCCCCCGGGTTTCTCGGATGTTGACCTTGCAGAGGGCGTTCTCTGTGGCCGCACTGCGGTTGTGGAACTATCTCCCATTGGAGGTCCGCCTGGCCCCTGCTTATCTGCGGGACCGCCTCACTCCCCATGTGCCTGTATGACCCTTGAGATCGTCCGTGGGAGCCTTTTTGGAGGTTCCCCGGGCGAGGTGGTTGGCCACCGATGTTAGATCTTTTTCGGTGGCTGCCCCTGTGCTGTGGAATTCGCTCCTGGAGGAGGCTCGGCTGGCTCCCATTCTCCTGCTGTTTTGGCGTATATGTAAGACCTGGCTGTTCCGTCAGGCTTTTGGCGAGGGGTAGGGGTGGGGTGAGGTTTTTCCCCACATATTGTATTTTTAAATTGTTTTAAAATTTTATACTGTTTTAATTAATGTTGTTCGCTGCCCCGGGCTGCCCTGTGGGTAGGAGGGGTGGGATATAAATTTTAATAAATAAATAAATAATTACCGACCTCCCTTCTTTCTGTAGACAATGTAAGACCTGGCTTTTCCGCCATGCTTTTCCTGAGGGAGATGGAGGGTGGTGGGTTGGGTTGGGGGGGAAGGGGGTATGTTGTTTTTTATATTGTCTTTTAATAGTGTTTTAAATCATCATGTTGTTTTAATATGTTGTTAGCTGCCCCGAGATGCTTTTAGCAGGAGGGGGTGGCATACAAATTTTATTATAAATAAAATAAATAAATAAAATAATAATAATTATTATTATTATATGTTTGTTTTGTGAGCTGCCCCGAACTGCTTTGTCAGCAGGAGGATGCGGGGTAGAAAAAAACTAAATAAATAAATTTCAGCACTCAGGCTGTCACCCTAAATGTGCTTGTACCAGTGGAACACTGTTAAAGTCTGTTTGCCTCTGCTAGCGCAGGTGCTCCAAGGCTCACAGCCACCTTAGCCTTCTCACAATAGTTCTCCCAAACGTATTAACTTCCACACACCTTATAGAATACAAATATACCAAGTTATACAAGTCTACGAGGAACTGAATGTTGAGCACAGTACAGATTGCTCAGAAAAGTCATGTAGAAGTTAATAATTTAGGTACTAAAAGTAATGTCTATAAGTTGTAATGACCAAAACTTCTCTGATGTCTTAAACTAAGTACTTTAGGATTGTGTGAATAGGATGTTTTTAAATGAGTTCTACAGGCCACAGTAATTCTTTAAGCAGCTGATAAAATGTATTACACAAGTTGGCTTCCATACTTCCGCTACTGCAAATTCATTTTATAGTTCCTCCTTCGTTCTTGAAATATATCTACACTGTATAATTATATTTACAGGCACTGCTGTGTAGAAGGTTTAATGCATTTGTTTATTTGGAATTATGCTGTTATGCATCAAGAGCACCATTCCAGTCCTAGTATACCCTTCACACTTTAAAAAAACACCAAAAAAACAGTTAATAGGTTTTAATTCAAATCTCGACTCTCCAACCAAATGCCCAATGTACACAGTGCTACCAAGCCTCAGTCAGCATTCATTTCCTCACAGGCCAGTGAAAAGATGCAACAGCATAGAAAACTTAGATAGACTTAAGGGAACTCTTCATTAGAGAAAATGGACATCACAACTGTTTTGAAAAGTAGCACTAATCAGGGCCTTGATGTTTCTCCAAAGGGGCAGGTGTTCTTTAGTTTGGTAGACTACATTTTTGACTAAGGTTGGCTGGGAAAGCACTCCTATTAAGCCCTATTTCTGAATAGAGCCTTGTAGTGACTTCAGGCTTAATGTATGGAAATATAAGTACTCCACAGGAATTATTTTAAACTAAACTCAATGTGATTAGGGGAGCAATGTGGTTTGGGTTGGAGCAGTGGTGCTGATGATGTATGAGAGGTATCCTGTCATTAATGTTTGTTTTTCTCCCCTTGTTTATAGGACAGGTCAAAGTCTTCAGAGCCCTTTATACGTTTGAGCCCAGGACTGTAAGTATTTAGTTTTTTTCCCCTCTAAAAACATATAGTACAAGGTTACCTGAATTCTGACTGGGCTGGTGCCTTTGACGCCTCACCACCTCTTTTGTAACGAGGCCTGTGCATTTGAAGTGCTATATAATATTAGCTTTTGGTTTAATACTGGTATCACTAGTTTCCAACCAGGGTCGGCCCGAGACATGTGCCACCACAGCCCCGCAGCAGCCTCCGAGGGAGGAGCCTCGCACCGCGGAGATGGAGTCGGACTCCACAGTTTAAATTTCCCCCCCACCCCCATTGGTAGCAAAGCCCCGGCGGCCACCTGTCCTAGCTTGGTTTCCCCCCGCTTGCCCTTCCCCCCCCCCCCCCCG
>QEPC01012913.1:7732457-7747939 GCA_003113815.1 Sphenodon punctatus
CCCCCCATGTGCCCGCACTTGCCCCCCATGTACCAGCCTCCCCCGTGTGCCCGTACTCGCCTCCCATGTACCTCCCCCGCTCCCCCTCCCCCCGTGTGCCTGCACTACCCCCACCCCAGGCCCCGCAATTTACTTACACCCCTCCTCATTCTCAGCGCCGCTGCCTGCATCCAGGGAGGGACTAGGGAGAAGGGAGGAAGGGACTCAGGAAGGCAAAGAGCTGGACGCAGTTCTCGGAGAACTGCATCCAGCTCTTTGCCTCCCCGAGTCCCTCCCTGCTGGAATCCAGCAGGGAGGGACTCGGGGAGGCTAAGAGCTGTCCGCGCATCAGCAGCTCCCAACCCCCTGCACAGGCTGGGTCCCAGCCTGTGCAGGGGGCTGGGAGCTGCTGACGCATGCGCAGCTTAGTTCATACCGGGGGTGCCTCTATTGGGTGCCCCCGTATGAACTTCCCCCTGCCCAGCCCCTGCAATGCAAGAGTGCCTCCTGCAGCACTCCTGCATTGCAGGGTCCCTTTATGCGGAATGGACGGCTCTTCTAGCCGCCCGCTCCGCATAAAGGGAGAACGCCTCCCTTTTGACCCTGAAGGCTTCCTTAGGAAGGCTTCGGGGGGGAGGGGGAGGAGGTGAGTCACCGGTTGTGTGCGCGCGCAAACACAAAACCGGTGAGAATGTGCGTAGCCACCTCGAAGAACCTTGTTTAGCAAGGCAGAGACCTTCAAAAGGTCTCTGCCTTGCTAAACAAGGTTCTTTGAGGTGGCTACTCACATTCAGTGCGATGCCGACAGGGACGTTTGTGTTTGTTTGTTTTTCCTTAAAGGTGCAGCAGCTGTCGCCGGCCGGGGGGAGCCCTGGGGGGCCAGGAGGGACATTGTCCCTCCCTCCCTCCCTAGAGGGCCCAACGTCCCTGAAAATTACGTCAACTATTGCTTGTGACAGGCCTTTGGACAGTAAGTTTTAAAGCTGCAGCTACTGAATCTGCTAGACTTTAAAAGTCAGTCTAGACAGTCAGCAAGTGGCTATGAAGAGGATAAAAATAACGTGCTAACCCAATCTGGTACACAGTAGGGATGTGCGAACGCGGTTCGGAAGTTCGGGGTTTGGCCTGAGCTCGGGGTGTTCGGTCCGTTTGCGAACACCCAGAATTCGAACCGACCCCCGCCCAAACTGACCGAACAAAGTTCAGGTTCCAAATGCATTTGGGCGGGGAGGAACCCAGTTTTCCCTCCCCACTCGTCTGCGTGGGTGGAAGAGGTGCCCCACCCCACCTCGCCCACCCTGGGATTTATTTATTTTTAAACCACCACCCCACCCTCCTGGGATCGCCCACAGCCCTACCCTGTCTCTTATACACATCTAGATGTGTATAAGAGACAGGTACACAGCCCAGGTCCGCTGGCAGCAGCGCTCCGGAGCACTTCAGGCCGCTACTAGGCCTTCCGGGTCAAACCGGAAGGCCCAGTAGCGGCCTGAAGCGCTTCAAAGTGCCACCGCTGCCGGACCCGCTGCCGCCGGTGGACCCAAGTCGACCAGAGCCCGGCACCACCAGGTAGGGCAATCCGTGGGGTGGGGTGGGGTGGAGTTTAAAAAAATTATAATTCCCAGGCTTGGTGGGGTGGGGGGGAGGTGCTCCCCGGCGCTCCTTCCCCCTGCGCAACCTGGAGGGGGGAGGGAAAACTGCCCCCCTGCCCGAACGGGTTCGGCCCCCCCCAAACAAGTTTGGCCGAACCGAACGGTTTCATATTCAGCTGAACCCTGAACAGGCCGAACCCCGGGGCGTTCGCACATCCCTAATACACAGAACACAAGACAGAAGTGATTGATTATTTCCATTCTTCTGTGGAGGCAGAAGAGCCACAGATCCATCCCAGAAGATCTTCCACTCCTTGCAGCTTCTTGCAAGCAGAAATTGCACTTTTTTGTTAAAGCAGGCTGGGAGTCTGCTTGTACTCATAAAGATGGTGCGATAATGTGTTATCTATGTTTTTTTATCTGCCTGATGATTTTATACAAATCAATCTAAAGAAAATAACCTTATTGCGAGGTGATATGTTAAAAATATCACCAAACTTCCCCTTAAAATTTTAGACTGTCATACTCCTGCCAGTTCAACAATTTTTTTGAATATCCTTCGCAAGCCAGCTGCAGTGGAGTCCTTGCAGAAACATGTCCTTCCCTTGCAGATCTCCCAGGCAAGGTTTGCAGCATAAGCAAAAAGTATTTATAGAAAGGATTGCATTGCACTAAATAAGATGACTGTACTTGGTTTGTTGTGTTCCTTTTATCAAGTCTGCATTTTGGGGGGGAAGTCACCATAACAAAGGTGTTAAAACAAACAAGTAATTTTGCACACCCCGTTTTTTAGGCTCCATCCCTGTTTTTCTACACATTACAGCACCCACGCATATTCCACATTTGTAAACACAAGCCCAGGAATGGGAACCTGAGGGTGCTGTTCCAGAAAAACTAGAGCAGCAATCCCAGATTTTAAACCACACGTAGACCCCAGAGTTTAAGCCCCCACCCCCGGCTCCTTTTGTTGTGGAGGACTAGGAAGGACTGCTTTGTTCCCCAATGAAGAGGAAGCAGCCCAGCCTTATTCATCGTAAATCCTTGTGGTTAGAACTATCTTGCTTCCCACCTATCCGCTGTCTGGCAGCACACATGTATACCCTACTGGAGTTTACGTGTGCTGTTCTTCATACTCTAGCGAGACTGGTTCTGGCACCGAGTTTTCGCAGCCCCAAGACTACAGTTCCCAGAATGCAATCGAACTCACTCTGTGCCAACTGCGCAAGCGCAGTTTAGCGTAGGTGGGAATCGACGTCAATAGCCAGGGTGGGATCGTCATCCGGCCCCCCCTGATAATAAATCACCGTTTCAGTTGTCTGCTTAAAGTAAATAGCTACACGGTAAATGAGCATTCCAATTAGAATGCGAACAGGATAAAAATGATAAAAGGTCTGTGATAACGCGAGGGGGGTGGGGAGAGAAAACAGGAACGGGCTCACTTCCGCCAACCTCACTTCCGCCCGCCATTTTAAGCGCTGCCCGTTGGGACCGGTTTCTCTCTACTGTTGTCGCCGCCGCCGCCATGACGGACCGCTACACGATCCACAGCCAGCTGGAGCACCTGCAGTCGAAGTACATCGGGACGGGGCACGCGGATACCACCAAGTGGGAGTGGCTGGTGAACCAGCACCGGGACTCGTACTGCTCCTACATGGGCCACTTTGACCTGCTCAACTACTTCGCCATCGCCGAGAACTAGAGCAAGGCGCGCGTGTGCTTCAACCTCATGGAGAAGATGCTGCAGCCCTGCGGGCCTCCCGCCGACAAGCCCGACGAGTCCTAGCGCCGCCGCGGAAGGACGGGAGACGAGCCCGCGTGAGGGGAAACCGAGACTTCTCCCCGCGCCCCCTTTTCACCCAGTGACTCTCCCGCCGCCTGAACCGGCCCTACCCCCTTCCCCGGCAAAAGTGACTACGATCATCGCGCCGCCGGGGGCAGCAGACGGGAACACCCGGCCACCCACCCTTGTGTGAAGCCCCCTGTCGCGGGGGTTACCGCCTGAGGGCGCCTCCTGGCGCAAACTTGGAAAAGGGGCTCGTTTTGTTTTTTTCCCTCTGACTCTCCTGGAGCAGGGGGGGAAGAGAGGCGCCTCCGCAATCGCTTTCTTCCCTGTTGGGCCAGAGACCGATGTGTCTGATCTCAGAGCGCGATTCACCCCAGCCTGGGACTCCTGCCTCTCCTGGCTCTGATCTCCTCCTGCTTTGAACTAGTTACGATTTTTCTGTTTTATTAAATAAACCTGTTCGGGGCAGTTTCAAAATCGCTTCTCTCGGTGCCGATCTGTTGTTACTTGGGGTAATGGCTCCATAGGCGAATGAGGGAATCGGTAGCCGCTGGCAAAAGAATTGCTAAAATTTGCTTGCGTAGCCCCGTTTCCAGATTCCATGACCCCAAAGACTGACATGCCGCATCTTCTGGGTATGGGTTGATAGTGCAACCCGACCTGCTAATGGAGGGACCCCATTTGTGGGCACAACCCACACTTTCAGCATGCCTCTGCATGAACACAGGATTGCATTTTCGCAATATTTTCTGGTGGTTCTTTGAATACTGTAGCTGAACTTATTTCTTCCACAATGCAGGCAATGCCTTATCAAAATTCAGATTCCAGCTTAGGGGAGGCTGGAGTTATTCAGTTACCACATGTGATCTGTTACATGTTGCCATCTTTTCATTAAAGTGAAATGTTAGTTTTAATCTGTTGTCTACTCTAGCTATGGGCTTGGAGAATGTGTGGAATCCCCTTTTGAGTTGTCTTACAAACTTTGTCCTTGCAAACCAAGGCAAATGGCCCTCTGCTGCACTCCTGACAAACTACCTAATAAGCAGCACATGGTTAACACCTGCTCTGCTGAGTAGCATTTCATGGGGACCCTGCAGCAGTGCAGTTATTGTTCAGCAAATAACTGGCAAAGTTGCTGTGCAACAGGATCATTGTCCTGAAACTGACACTGAGCAGTAGCTGTGGGTGTTGACGAGGTGCTAGCAAGCCTGTTTGTTCCTTTGCCTCCATGAGCACATTATTTACTTTACACCAGTTGCAAGATCAAAATTTATGCAAGGTAAGTGGTTTGGGTTTTTCATATAATCATCTGAAGACTCTTTCATGGATAACAGACTATGCAAATTTCCTACAGAGAAGGTAGTTTTCCACATGCAATTTGAGCATGAATTTTCAATGCTACAACAGACCAAGCTGACTCTTCCTTTGCCACATATGCCCATTATTTCACATAAATAAAATATTGGAGGTGACTGATGGTTATATATGAGCAAATCAAATCAGAGAAGGAAGAATATGAAATTTTTACCATATTTATTTTCTCTTTCCCCACTTCTTATTACCATTTATTTAGCACTATCAGTGTTTCATAGCGCTTTACAAATCTTATCTCATTTGCCCTCACAGCAACCCTGTTATTAGAGTGAAACCAGATGGGGAAATTAGCCCACTGGAGTCAGTGTTCGGTCCATGCAGCCCAGTCACAGGTTTAGCATGTCTGACCTAATAAACGGGCAGCCCCTTGTGCATATTTCCTGTGCTTGCAACAGCCTCGGTGGCGAGAGAAGGGAAGGAAGTGGTCCCTCCTTACACTTTCAAGCTTTTTTCCATCGTCATAAGAAGTAGAAACACTGATCTGCAAAGCATTCTGCCAGTACAAACACCAATTGCTTCAGTTGGGCTTGTGCCAAAGGACTACTTTGGGTGCAGGCACACAAGATGCCCACCCCGTTTTGGGCAGCCTTACCCCACATAGGTCATTGTTGCCATGTGATGCAGGTGCTGCAAAAAAGAAAACAACACAGAGCAATGGCCCAAACAAAACTGCGAACCAAACAAAAAGATCCACTGGTGGATGAATAAAACAAATTTAATGAAAATATGATATAACAATGGGAGAACAATAAAATAATGGAATAAAACAATATAAAATTGCATGAACAATCTCCAAACGCTAGCACAAAGAAAATGAACACGGCACTGTGGAGGAGTCACAGCGCATGATAACTAATCCCAACGCGTTTCGGAAAACAAATTCCCTTCAGGGGTGTAATATGAATGCTGGAGTCTTCTGGTGGACACACTTGACCACAAAATTTAAATAGATGTCTAGACCAACAATCGTTTTCAATTGGCAAGAGATGTAATCCCTTTATTCTATGAAATATGTACTTGCATGTAGGCAAAACATAAAAGAACTTTCTCAACATGGAGATACATTTGTAAAAGTTATCACTCAAGTCCCCATGTAGCATTCAATGTATCCAATCTCAAACCTTCCTTCTCCCAGGTTTCCCAGAAGGAAGGTTTGAGATTGAATACATTGAATGCTACATGGGGACTTGAGTGATACATTTGTAAAAGTTATCTCCATGTTGAGAAAGTTCTTTTATGTTTTGCCTACGTGCAAGTACATATTTCATAGAATAAAGGGATTACATCTCTTGCCTATTGAAAACGATTGTTGGTCTAGACATCTATTTAAATTTTGTGGTCAAGTGTGTCCACCAGAAGACTCCAGCATTCATATTACACCCCTGAAGAAGGGAATTTGTTTCCCGAAACACATTGGGGTTAATTATGCGCTGTGACTCCTCCACAGTGCCGTGTTCATTTTCTTTGGGCTAGCGCTTGGAGATCGTTCATGCAATTTTATATTGTTTTATTCCATTATTTTATTGTTCTCCAATTGTTATATCATACATTTTCATTAAATTTGTTTTATTCATCTTACCAGTGGCTCTTTTTGTTCGGGTGCTATGTGATGCAGTGCATTATGTGCCCTGTGGCCACCAGCTGTTCACCCCACCACGGGGCAGGCATCTGGCTGGCTGCTACGCCCTGTGTCCTGTTAACACATGACCCGGTTCCACGCGTGATCACGGGAGGTCCTAAGAAGGGGAAGGTTCTGTTGATCAGGCTAGATCTCAAGTTTGGGGATTTTATCAAAAAGGGTCCACGCGTGTTAGGGATTGAGTCTGATGTCATGGCGCGCTACAACCTCTGAAGCACCTCTTCAGAGATAAGACAAACGGGGGTGGGTTTCAAGTAAGTGGGTATTTTTATTAAGGGTTAACAACAAAAAAGGGGAGGGCAAAACATACACATACTCACAAGCTAATTCAGGATACCATTAAATGATTTACAAAGGCAAGCCAGTCTGGCTGGCTTAATAAACATAAGTGGCAGAGGGAGGAATAGCTCAAGGAAACTGGGAAGAAAGTAGGGGCTGAGAGATAGCTATCCTTTCCTGTTGCTAAAGGGGACAGGCACCCCATGGATCCAGCGACGATCAGGGAAAAAGGAGGGCAGACTGTGGTCTGGGAGATCCCCTCGGGGTGGTCATGGGCAGAGAGGTCTGCACATGTCCACAACCAAGAGTAGCTCACCTGGGGAAGACGGGGAGCAGTTATAGAGGATTGTACAAAGGATCTGGGAGCAGGTACTTGAAAGTGACAAAAGGATTTTCGAGGGTCTCCAGGGTGGGACAAGAGGAAAGTTCCAAATATAAATGTGGGTTTCAAGGAGTCTAAAGGAGCAAGAAAGTATCAATCACAGGGTAGGGGGAATTTCTAAAGACACAAGAAGGGAACAATCTTGTGCATTCAGGTGGGTGGAAGGATTCAGGTGGGTTTTTGAATGAATAAACTTTATTGTGCGAACTATATAGTTATGACATATAAACACAAGATAAATGATAATTAGAATAAAATATATAAAATAATTTAAAATATGTAAACTATAACAAACAGCGCTGGTCCAATTCTACAGTTTTCCAAGACACAATCCAAATATCCCAGGTTCACGTGAAATCAAGGAGTTATCCAATTTTGCTATATAAGTAATCATCAAATTTCAAATATCAATTTCCCATTTCCAGATATTTGTTTCCAAATATTTATTTTATTTTACTTCTCTGCACCATGAAGGAAGGCATAAGCCATACTGCCTACTTTCTTAATAAACCTTTCTTTGGGGTTTGCTAGCAAATATGTTATTTTCATGCGTACATCCCAGCCTACCCTCATTTGTAATAGTAGGTGGAGATACTGTGTTCTTGCTTTGGACAGCAATGGGCAACAGAATAAGTAATGAGGTAAATCCTCAGGCACCATAGCCCCACATGGGCAAAATCTCAATTCCTGGGGGATCTTAGCATATCTGCCCTCTAAAACAGCTGTGGGCATAAGTTGAAATCTTAGGAGGTTAAGAGCTCTCCTTTGTGTGAAATTTGTCACGGTTCCAGGTAACATTCCTACAAATGATGTTGTTTTATAAATTTATACCAGGGTGTCACTTTGTTTGTCCTGATAGCCTCTAGATCTCTTTGCCTACAAATATCATCCAGCCGTTGTTTACACAACCTCTTGGTCTGGTCTACCGAGAAGCCCAATGGAAAAGGGAAAGAGAGACCTATTTCGTCTGTAAATGCTCCCAACTTTCCAGTTGTGCTTGTGGTCTGAGGTCATCATTTCGAGCCAGCATAACTTCTGCAATCTTCCTTCTGTCATTAACAATATTCGTTTCCAATAAATTATTTGTCTAACTCGAGCTTGAGACTCAACAGGGATGGTCCCGGTTTCTGTTGTTAGTAAGCATGCAGATGTTCCCAGGTGGGTTTTTAGAAAATATGGAGCACTAACAACCTTTTGTGTCCATACTGAAGTCCTAATCTTATACCTTGAAGGGTGTTGCTAGTTAGGAGTTTCTCAGAGTCACCGGGGGAAGTTTATCAAAAAGGGAGGATGCCCTTGACTCAATTGCTCCATGTTTACTCAGGTCTCCTCCTAGATTCCCTGTCCAAGACTAGACTGGTTCTGCAAGCGGGGCTTATCTTTACTTCCTAGACTTCAACTCAGTTTGACTCGGAACTCCTGATCTCTTGACTTGGGCTCCTTAATTCTCCTGTGCATCCCTCGAACTCTCTTCCACGGGGTGCTGCTTTGCCCAGGGAGGGGGGGGGGGGGGGGCATCATTTTGTGGGGAAAATCATCACTGGTAACAGTCCTCAGAAAAAGGCCAAGGACGCAGCATGTAGTAGCCTTGCCCAAATTCCCTTGTTTGTGGATTATTTTGTGGATAAAATCGCTCAGATTCACCACGATTTTGATGCCGCAATTAATACATATGGGGAACTGAAGGTTATGAAGGTTATCTTGTCCGGTTTTGTGGGATCAATTTCAATCGGTGACACCCGCTGATGCATGCGTTAGGGCCATGTTTTGCAAATTAGATCCTTGCCCGTACTGACTGATTAAATCTTGCCGGGAGACAGTGGGGCCATTGCTGGCTGGGGTGGTTAACGCCTCCCTTCGGGAAGGTAGAGTACGGGGCTGTCTCAAAGAGGCAGTGGTTCGGCCTCTGCTCAAGAAACCATCGCTTGACGTTGACTCCCTTGCCAGCTAATGGCCTGTCTCTAACCTTCCCTTTTTAGGGAAGGTTGTTGAATGGGTAGTGGCTCAGCAGCTCCAGGGACATGTTGACTGGATAATGCAGTCAAGATGTCCCTGGAGCTGCTGAGCCACTACCCCCTTCAATAACCTTCCCTAATCCACGTTGGTTATCTGGACCCCTTTCAGTCGGGATTTCGTCCAGGGTATGGCACTGAGACTGCGCTTGTGGCTTTGGTGGATGATCTGCGCCAGGAAATGGACCAGTTCTTTTAGATCTTTCGGCTGCATTTGATACAGTTGATCACAGGATGTTGGTGACGTGACTGCGGGACTGTGCGGGGTGGGCAGGACTGTTCTCGAATGGTTCCGCTCTTTCCTGACAGGTAGAACGCAACGAGTGGTTCTTGGGGAGTCTTTTTCATCATACTGAGACCTCTTGTGTGGAGTTCTGCAGGGTTCAGTTTTGTCCCCTCTCCTGTTCCAACGTGTACATGTAGCCACTCGGTGATGTGATCAGGAGGTTCAGCGTGCAGTGTCAGCAATATGCTGATGACACCCAGCTGTATCTCCCTTTTCAACAGACCAAGGCCCTGCAGTCTCGGCACTTAGTTGGTGTTTGATGGCTGTGGGGGACTGGATGAGGACTAACCGACTGAGGCTGAATCCCGACAAGACGGAGGTGATGTTGGTGGGTAAGGCGATGGAGATGGTGGCCCCCGTTATTGGCAGGGTCTGCACTCCATTAGTACCCCAGGTATGGAGTCTAGGGTTGCTCCTCAACACGCAGCTGTGCCTGGATGCCCAGATGGAGGCTGTGGCGAGGAGTACCTTTCACCAATTATATCTGGTGTGACGGCTTCAGCTGTTTGTCTCGGGCTTTGACCTGGCCACCGTCATCCATGCTTTCATCAGCTCCGGAGTGGACTATTGTAACGCGCTCTATGTGGGGCTACCCATGGTGACGGCTCGGAACCTGCAGCTGGTGCAGAATGCGACGGCCCATTTTCTGGTAGGACTCGGCCGCTGGGAGCATATTACACCAGTGCTCCGCTCTCTGCACTGGCTGCCAGTGGTTTTCCAGGCCCGATTCAAGGTGTTGGTTTTGGCCTCTAAAGCTCTAAACTGCCTAGGCTCTACCTATCTGCGGGACCGCCTCACTCCCCTGGTGCTGGACTGACACCTGCAGTCATCTGGGGGCATGCTGCTTGAGGTCCCCTGAGTTTTCCGGGGGGCCATGCAGGGAAGGGCTTTCTCGGTGGCTGCACCATGGCTGTAGAATTCCCTTCCAGTGGCAGCTCGTTTGGCCCCGGATCTCCCCTCTTTTCGGAGAAGTTGCAAGACCTGGCTGTTACGCCAGGCATTTGGCGGGGGAGATGGGTGGGGGTTATTTTTCCTTTTTTGGGGGGGGTCCTCCTTTTAGTTGTATTTAAATTGTTTTAATGTTTGTTTGCAAATTGTTAGCTGCTCCGAGCTGCCTGTGGCAGGAGGGGCGGGGTAGCAAAACTCTAAAAAATAAAGTTAAAATAAAATAAAGTGCCTGTCTTCCGCATGGGGGTGGACCATCTACCCTACTCTTTGCGCTGGTCCCGCAGTGTGATGGCTGCGATTGTCCAGCACAGGCCACACGGGATCGGCCCATCCCAGTTCATGTGGGTGCACCCTTTGAAAATTGGGCTGTTACTTTTAGGGAAGAAAGTAAATAAAAGTTGTGATTTTCACAATTTAATTATGAGTCTCTTGATTTTAGACTTTATAAAATGGTAAAGGTTGGTAATCCTTTCTGCATACTATATTCAGGGCTCCTTGCCAGATGCGGGTCTGCGATTCGTGGATTTCCTGTAGAATCCCCATCCCCCATGGAATTTCCTGCCCCGCTTCCCTCAGCACAGAATTTCCAGCCTGCGCTCTGGAGACGTGGGGCAGGAGATTCCACGGGGGAAGGGGGATGACTAAACCGTCAGGACTTTCCCTCCCTCAGGTTGTGTCAGGTGGGGGCTGCCAGGGCTCACCTCCTCCGCCCACGCTTCACAGCCTAGTAAATGAAATCAACAGACCTAGCAGCGGTGGCAGCAACTCCTTTAATAATTGCTCTTCAGCCCCTCCTTCTGGCCACTTCCTGGCCCCTCCCAATGGGGCCTCCCAGAGCGATGCAGGTGGATGATGTCATCTGGGCACGTCACTCTCAGAGGCCCTGTTGGGAGGGGCTAGGAAGTGGCAAAAAGGTGTGGCTGAAGAGCGCTTAGAGGAGCTGCTGCTGCCGCTTACTAGGCTGTGAAGGGTGGGGGAGGAGGCAAGTCTTGGCAGCCCCCCTCCACCTGATGCAGCCTGGGGGGGGAGGAAGGGGGGAAGCCAGCCCGTGCTGCATCTGGGAGGCTGGGGAGCCCAGCACAGTGAGGTGCAGAATCAGGCCCCGAGCCTCCCAGACTCATGCAGAATTTTTAAAACAAATTCTGCTAGAGAATCAGGACCCTGACTATATTCTGACAGACTTCATACTCTAGTTTTTGTTTGACTCTCCAGAGATACAAAAGTTTGGCATGCTACATTGTTGCTACTGGAGAACTTGAAGGAGTGGGGCGTGAGTGACTACAAAGCTTAAAGCGTTTTACTTACTTCATGTTACAGCTCTGGGTACAAATTCAAGTGACACATTTTATTTATTTTTTCTTTCTCCAGCCAGATGAATTGTACTTTGAAGAAGGGGATATTATCTACATTTCAGATATGGTGAGTTGATATAGCATGATTTATCGGTAGATCTGCAACATAGGCCCTTTTCACACAAGACGCTCTCCACCCACCGCGCACCCGCTATACATGTTACAGAGCACCCATAGGGCAGCACTGCGGCCCTGCAACATGTATAGTGGGTGGGCGGTGGGTAGAGAGTGTCTTGTGTGAAAAGGGCCATAGTCCGAATACATTTAAAACAGTATTGTGCTTTTTCTTTTAAATGTTCTTTTCCTTATTCTCCAGAGTGACACAAATTGGTGGAAGGGAACTTGCAAAGGCAGGACGGGACTAATCCCAAGCAACTACGGTACAGTCTAAAATTACTTTAGAAAATAGCTATGGATGAATTAGAAGGCAAATTAGTTTTCTTAGATTGACATGGATTTCTGGACAGGTAACGTGCAACGGTTAAAAATATCCAGTAGCAAGGTGCTGTCCTGCTCAGCAATTTTAATGGGCCTATTTCCATTCTGAGGTGAGAGACCCTGCACATGAATTATAAAAACTCTGAGGACTGTTCTCAGGCCTATTTCCTACTTTATTTTTAAATTTTATCTTATTTTTTTGCTTTGTTTTAATAACTTCTTTATTACTTTAAAACTGTCTTAAACCCTGCCCATATTAAGCACATGCTGAGCAGTATCCTGGACTTTGGTAAAATTGCTTCTTTGACAGTATTTTGTAACTTCCTCCAAATATTGGTATTTTGATTTTCACACTTCAGCTCCAATGTGGGTGGACCTTCATAACTGACAATGCAATGTGAACTCATTTTTTTTTTTTAAAGCCAAATACTTTCTACAAAATAACAGGGGATGCTATATTTGTAGCATAGCAATGTCTATATTTAAAGTCACCACCTGACCGCTTCTGTTTTTCAGTTGCTTATAATTTTGCCAAACTTTAATTTTTTGGGTTGAAATCTTCTATGCCTCAGGATTTGTAAACTGTATTGAGGTAGAGTTTGTTGGTCCAGACTGTGGTGTAATTTTGCTTGGGAAATTGGGGATGGGGAGGAGTGCTACAGAGCTGCAATTCAGGATTTATGCCTTTTAACAGAAAGGATGGCTGTGTAGATGCTCATGTGCACCATCTGCTGGACTTATAGAAGCAGATGTTTAAAGCGAGTATCCTTTGGAAAGCTTTGTTAATGTCAGTGTATAAAAGGGGAGATGTTAAAAAGCAGATTCATGGCATGTGAGTTAGAAATAGCATGCAAGAAAAAAAAGTTTCTACTCAGAAATAGTAAAAGAAAACAGGAAAAGAATGGCCCTTTTAATTCTTTTATAAATCATGGAGAATTAAGTATTATACTTCATAGTCCCTGGTGCTGTCAACATACAGTATAGCTAAGTTTTGATTGCCACTGCAGAATATAATACAGCACACAACAGATCAAATTCTGCTTCTCCTCCTGTGCTTTGGTGTGATTCATAACTGCATGTGGCGGTTTCCTTATCCAGAAATAACACAGAAGAAAGAAATCTAGCATTTTTATCTGCTCTGGACTAACTGAATATATGTTCCAGTGTGGGTGGGGAAAGGGGGAAAAGCTGAATAATTTTAGATCAATATTTCTATGATTACATCAATACATTAAGCCAGATATAGATGGGTTGAGGTTTTGATAATGGACTAAAAAGCTTTTTACTTCAAGGTTACTTGTCCAATCCAGTTTGCATTCTTTGCCAATGGGGTTCTGAAATGAGGGAGAAGGATGCTCAAAAGCAGGAAAAATATGCGTTAAATGAGGAACAGAATTAGTGACATAGGGTGGTGATGACAGAAGTTACGGTGATGCGCCACCATCACAACCCGGCATGGGTTGGGAACATGCTGCTAACACGGTCCTGACTGGGTCGGACTGGCGGCCCGCATAAATATGAGACTGGTCGGCCTCGCCCCTGCGCTGTGCCTAGCACCTGTCATGATGGACAGCCATGATAGCCAATGACAGCTGCCATGGCTGACCCAACCTGGGCCTGATAATGGTGACCTACAACAGATGCGATAGCCTACTGTAGCCTGCTCTGTCCTGGTTGTGTGGACCGTGGCCCTGCTTGTGATCCCAGCGGTGTCTGGGATCACAGCCTCGACTTGCTGCTGACATACCCGGGAGCAGTCCTTGATGAACATCTAGTGGCACACCAAGTGTGCCAGTGGCTCTTAGGCCAAAGCAAGCAGCTGTTATGTTTGTTAACACCCATAATGGGGATGCCCTGCTTGAGGTCCCCCGAGTTTCTCAGATGGCCACGCAGGAGAGGGTGTTCTCGGTGGCCGCACCGCGCCTATGGAACTCCCTTCCGGTGAGGGCCAGGCTGGCCCTGGACCTCCCCTCTTTTCGGAAAAGTCGCAAGACCTGACTGTTCTTCCAGGTGTTTGGCGGAGGAGTGGGGTGATGGGGTGGGGGGCAGTTGTTTTATAGGTTTCCTCCTTTTAATGTGTTTGAATTATTTTTATTGTTGTAAGCCGCCCCGAGCTGCCTGTGGCAGGAGGGGCGGGGTAATAAGTTTTTGAAATAAATAAATAAATAAAGGAATGTGCACAAAATTGTGTACGTCTATGCAATTTAGTGTAGCCCATTTTTGCCCAACTTTAACATTGGATTAAAAAAAAAAATACTTAAAAAAAAATAAATCAAAAATCACAGATACATAGAATATCCCATTGTATAAACCAGATTTGAACCCTTGCCCTTCTAGCCTCCTTTCAGATTTCTATCCCTTGAATTGCAGGAGCAACTACTGATTGCCCTTTTTAATTCAGCCACTAGAGAAGGGTTTTGCATATTGCCTATGATAGCTGTTTGTTATAATGTTCCAGCAGTTTGTTACAATGTGTGGCTGCTTAGGTAAGGAACTAGGGGTACATATGCTTTGTCCTCAGTCATCATTTCTCAATTTGTCCTTATCTCTCTCTTTGCTTATTTAGAAAATGAGGGAGTCACTCCTAGTTCTTTACCTAAGAGATCAGGGTATTGGTTAATGGGGAGGGGGGGCGTTGTGCAGGAGACAGTCCGTAAAAGGAAGATTCAAACTCACACCTATGTCTCAGCTTAGCTTGGGAAACGTTTCTCCTAAACCACAGAAAAGCTCTGTTTGAGATAGCTGCCAAAGTTGAGGCCACATGTGAAATGTCTTGGATAGGGTGTCGTTAGATGCAATGGTGATCGGATCCTTAAGACATTTGCCACACATCTGTGCATTGTGTCTAAGCACAGTCGGTCTTTTTGACCACTGGTTTGCCCCCCATTAGCCTCCCATTAACTCCTCCTTGCTTGCCGGGATATCTCGGGTGCAGCAGTTGAGTGTTTTCCCTCTCCCTGTGGCTAACGTGTCTAAAGACATTGGTTCGTGTGTTCACAGCCATTTAAGAACATAAGAAGTGCCATACTGGGTCAGACCAATGGTCCATTTAGCCCAGCATCCTGTCTCCGACAGTGGCCAATCACGGTGGTTTGGGAGAAGTGCCCAACAAGTCACACTGTGGGATTCATTCCCTGTTGTTTTTCCCCAACTCCCATCACGTTCCCCGATCCTGTCTGGCTAATAGCTGCTAATGGATCTATCTTCCAGAAACTTGTCCAAACCTCTTTTAAACTCAGCTATAGTACTGACCCTTACCACAGCCTCTGGCAGTAGATTCCACAACCCAATTATATGCTGAGTGAAAAAATATTTTCTATTATTTGTTTTAAACTTGCCACCCATGAGTTTCATGGAGTGTCTTCTAGTTCTAGTACTAGCTGAGAGGGTAAATAACTGCTCCTTGTTTATTAGTTCC
>QEPC01012913.1:7752363-7766614 GCA_003113815.1 Sphenodon punctatus
GACCTGGCCTCCCTCATCCATGCCTTCGTCACCTCGAGGCTCGACTACTGTAACGCGCTCTACGTGGGGCTTCCCTTGTTCTTGGTTCGGAGGCTGCAGCTAGTGCAGAATGCGGCGGCTCGTCTTCTTACGGGGACGGGCCGTTAGGAGCATATTACACCCGTGCTCCGAGCTCTGCACTGGCTGCCGATAGCGTGCCGAGCCAAGTTCAAGGTGTTGGTGATGATCTATAAAGCCCTACACGGTCTCGGCTCCTCATACCTTAGGGACCGCCTCGCCCTCCGCGCCCCAGAGCGGCTCCTGCAGTCTGCCGGGGGTGCCTTCCTGGAGGTCCCCCGTGTTAAGCTGGGGGCCACAATGGAGAGGGCATTCTCGGTAGTGGGGCCGCGGCTGTGGAACTCCCTTCCGGAGGAAGCTCACCTGGCCCCATGCCTGTTAACATTCCGGCGAAATTGTAAGACCTGGCTGTTCGCCCAGGCCTTTGGGAGGGAGGGTGAGTAGGGGGGGGGGTTTAGTTCCCCCACCTATTTTTGATTTTTGGTCCTTAGACTGTATCTTAGCCCTGTTTTTTAATATTTTATAATATTTATGATAATTTTAAAGTGATTTTATTGTATTTAATGTTTGGAAGCCGCCCCGAGCTGCATGGCAGGAGGGGCGGGGTAGAAATTTATAAAATAAAATAAATAAATAATAAATAAATATTCCTGCTTCCTTTTTTAGCTTGTAGGATGCATTTAATCTGGGCTTCCAGAAGGGTGCTTTTAAACAGCCTCCATACCTCTTGCAAACTTGTAGCCCTTGTAGACCTCTGGTCTGTTTGCCGGAAATCCTCCCTGTCTGCCCAGAATCCTCCAATCCGTGACACTGTCCAACAACTTGTTCCTTGCTGCACATTGTCTTTGCACTCTCCAAAAGCGTTCAGGGTGGTGGTGGTGGTGGTGGGTGGTGAAGTGAGCGGTGAAGAAGGAGCTATTTAGCTGCAGCACGGAGTGGAGGATTCAGGGCAAACCCGACTGCTCTCCCACATAGACTACAACTCCCATAATTCCAAGGGAGTGCTTCTGCAAGGAGAGCTTCTAGCACAAGCAGCCTGATTAGCCCCTGGATGTGGAGAGGCAGCCATTGCATCTAAGCACTGCAACATATTAAACATGGGGAAACGTGGCTATACAATGGTGGTAACACACATTCAGCCACCCCTTTTCATTGCGTCTGAAGGCAGCCATTATGTAGGGCATATGAGAGAGATGCCATATTGCATTCAAGATGGGGTCTGAAACTGCCCATTGTAACCTGGATGCATTTTTAGAATATGAGTGCTTCTAGGATTTGAGAGAAGTGGGAAGCAGCTTTGGACTGTCTCTTTCCGCCACCTAGCATGACCAGTATCTGATTACTTGGGGATATGTGTTCCATCTCCCACCCACACCAATATAACCTAACATCTGCTTCCAAAAAAGTAAAGTCTTCTAATTGCATCCCTTGTTGTCCATACTTGCCAGCTGTTTCACCAGCTTTATCCTATATCACAGCAACACCACAATCCTACAGGTACCAAGGTGAGAAGGCTGCGACCCTTTCTTTCAGATACTGATCTGGCTCCAGTCATCCATGCTTTTTGTTACCTTGAGGCTAGACTACTCCAATGTAATGTATGTGGGTTGCCCTTGAAGACTGTTTGAGGGCTGCAGCTGGTGCAGAATGCAGCAGTCCACTTCTTGATGGAGGTGGGTCACTGGGAGCACATTACACCAGTGCCCCAAAATCTGCACTGACTGTAAATAGCATTGCAGGTGTCCTGAATGGCTTAGGGCCTATATATTGTTGTTGAGCAACTGAAGCACCCTTATCTTCATCAGCTGCTGCTATACTCAACACTTAATGCCTTTACTCATTCCAACTCCCATGTCAAAAAATGCACAGGAAGTGCAGACTCCACAGTGTGTCTCATTAAACATCTGTAGTTAATCCAGCACAGTCATCCAGTAGCCATTTTACAAATTTGCAACAGACAGACACAATAGATACGTAAAAGATCAAGGCTTAGGAAGCCCATTGTCTCATCGCAAAAGAAACTCTTAGTTTGGCTAGCAGCATGGAAAACTAATTGGAAAAATACTGCAGGCCTTCAACATAAAGTGCAAATTCCACCTCTATGTCTTAACCTTTTCTCGGATTTGAACCAGAAGAACTTATGCAAAATAAATAGTCCATTCCTAAGAGGAGAATAGAACCAAAATACTTTGTGTACAACCTACTATATTAAGGAGCTCCAATACTCTGGTGACTGTAGCCATGTAAGAGCCTAGAGATTGAACTGTGTGTCATGATAGGAAGTGTGCTCAGATTACCGGTGCAGAGCAAATCACATACACAAATAGCAAATCATTTCTATTGCAGCAGTATTTAGCAGCCCCCATCAGGACTGCAAGTGGACTAGGCACGATGCACATGAGTAATAAGGAAGTTTTTGTTCCTAAGGGCATACAGTCCTAGCATATGACAAAATCGAGTGGTGAGACAATGGACAGGTGGCAGAAGACCTCATATTTATTTTATTAAATCATTTTGGGGGCAGTGAGGAATTGTATACAGAGTTTGGGAAAATTAGGGATTACTGATAGCAGCATAGTATTTTAATAATAATAATTTTTATTTTTTGTAGCTCCCCGCATCCCCCATTCCCGCCAAATGGTGCTTGGAGCGCTTCACAACATAAATGTACAATAGAACACCATTTTGCCAGTTATTGAGTAGAACAGATACTGTGAAAGCTTCCTTGCTTCATCCCCATCTGAAAGACAGAATTCTGCCAGTCACCTGCATTCTTTTACTATTCCACTCAGCCCAAGCAATTTGCCAAGCCAATTTTCCTCTTTAGAGGATAAGTCCATGATCAGAGGATAAGATCTTTGACTGTCTGGGACTGGGAGCAAATATTCTGTTATGACCAGTTGTGCACTTCTTTGAAGCAACCAAAGTTGGCCATTGTTGTAGACAGGAGATGCAGGCCGTTCTTTGAGTAAAAAGAGACATGTGAGCAGCACGGCAGCTTCCCAGTCTGGGCTGGGGCAGAAAACCGTGGCTGACACTCTCTGGTTCGGCGGGTTGCATGGTACGGATGTGCCTGCAACTCCTGGTGCCCCCCAAACCCTAGGTAGAATGGGGGGGACACAGTAAATTATTATTATTATTAGACATTTATATAGCACCAGTCGTATGACCTGGTGCTGTACAGAACATAGAATTAGACGCGGTCCCTGCCTGTGGCTTACAATCTAAAAGACAAAGACAAAGGGGGGGTGATTGTGAGTGGTTATTGTGTGAGATATTGGTGATTATATATATATATTCATGCGGATGTGAAGTCTCAGGTGCATGTGCTTGGCTTGGTTACAAAGAAGTTGGTAGCAGCAGTCAGCAGAGGAGGGCCGACAATAAGAGTAAGGGGAAAGACTAGCGGACATTGGGAAAGGCAGCATGGGAAAGGTGGGTCTTGAGGAGGGATTTGAAGGAGCGGAGGGAGGAGGCAAGGCGGATGTTGGCAGGGAGGGAGTTCCAGGCATGGGGGCAGCGAGGGAGAAGGGACGAAGGCGGTTAGGTGAGCAGGAGAAACGAGGGAGAGTGAGGGTGGGTACAACGGAAGAGCGGAGAGCGCATGCAGGAGTGTGTATGGTAATTAGGTCCGAGAGATAAGGGGGAGCTTGGTTGTGGAGCGATTTGAACGTGAAAACCAGGAGTTTAAACAGGATACGTTCAGGAAGGGGGAGCCAGTGAAGGGAGAGGAGGAGAGGCTGCACATGGTCGAAGCGACGGGCAGGGAGAATGACTTTGGCGGCTGATTTTTGTATTGTGACAAGGGGGGACAGGTGGGAGCGAGGGAGGCCAGCAAGGAGGAGGTTGCAGTAGTCGAGGCGGGAGATAACCATGGCATGAACAAGGGTTTTGGCCGAGAAGATAGATAGAAAGGGGCGGATGCGGGCCATGTTGAGGAGAGCGAATCGGCAGGATTTGGCCACAGAGTCAATGGAAGGTTTAAAAGAGAGGTGCGTGTCAAAGATGAAGCCCAAGCTGTGTGCTTGGAGAACAGGATGGATGGTGACCCCATCGATGTAGATGGTCAGGTTAGAGGGAGAGGAAGGGGAGGGAGGAAAGTTCACCCTGCCATGATGGGCAGCCATGTCAACCAGCCATGGTACATGGTCATGGAGGGGCTGAACAGATGCTTTGGCTCATGTCGGCCTACGTGAGAGGCCCATGGACCAGAATAGGAGCCTGGGATCTTCAGGAGGACTCATTCTGGGCCAGCCGCCTACTTGCCCCAGGGCAGCTGCAGGCCCACATCTGGTGGCGTGGGACCACACGTACGGGTGAGATGTCACATACATTTTTTTATGCATAGAACTGATACATGCATATATCTATGAATAGAACAGATTTCTGGTTTTCTTTCTTTTCCTAAAGGATCTGCATGCACTTAGGAAAGAGAAAATAAATATTTGAGTGGACCTTGTTATCATGAGGCAGTAACTGGTTGGTTTTTTTAAAAAAAAAAAATTTAAATACCAGAACCGGTTAGAATTTACTGTTCTTTGTTTCATTTAGTGGCTGAACAAGCAGAATCTATTGATAACCCATTGCATGAAGCTGCCAAAAGAGGTAGGTGTGGGTGTGGATCTGACATGAACTTTGGCCAAATTCTCTGGAGGACTCTCTTAGGGAAATGTTTTAAGTTCTGTTATGCAAAAAGAAGGGGGGGGGCGGGGCGTGGGGGGCGGGCTGTGGAACAGTTGGTTTTGTTTTCTGTTGTGCCAACAAAGACCTCTTATTTCAATTGCTGCATGTTTTCCCTTGCTGATTTGAATGTTTGGAATAAATTATTTGTGGCTGTCAATTTTACAACTTTGATTAGGTGAATATTTTTTTCCTTCTTTTTCCTACAACATTCCTGGAAGAGAGGCTGGGTCTCATTTAGGGCTTTTCACATGAGCATTTTTTCCAAACTACCAACCCTCTAACTCGTTCTGCCCTCACTTTTGTTTTCAACAGCAGTGGGATTAATGCAGAGGTTCCCAAACTGTGGGTCGGGACCCCAAATGGAGCTATTCCATCTGAAGATGATGTCATAGTCCTGGTTGACATTTGATGTACTCTGCATGTCTTTGGCTGTTGTCTGGGATCATGGGACTATATTGAAGTCTCAAACCAGGGACAAGCAGACACAAAGTTTGGGAACCACCTGGTTAATGTGAGCATAAAGTGGGGTCAGTCACCACAGAAAGGAAGTGGGGCAGGTTACTCTGAAGGATATCATAATGTCAACGAATGTAAGGGAAGCAGCTCTGTTTGCTTTACTTAGTGTAGACTTCCTCTTTCCCAACACCCGGCAGTGCTTTCAGTTTGTTTGCCCTCGGAACCTGCCCGTACTCTGTGACCACTTGTTTTCCCTGCTCCTTCTGCAACTGCCTGCCTCCCAGTCAGCTAGCAGTACTGAAGTTAAGTGGCAGAAGCAGCTTGTCTCTGTATGCACACAGACATGGTGCCCAGAGCAGGAGCAAGTGTTGACATGAAACAGGAGAGAGCAGAGGAAACAGGAGCGAATTAATTCCTGCTGTGTTTGTGAGAATAGAACTGGAGGGAGGCAGTTCCTGCACAGCAATTTCTCTGAATCGTTTATCCCAGAACAAACATTTTTTGTGAGAACACCCAGTTAGTGACACCGGTCATGCAGTGACTTTAGAATTACAGTCATAGTTGCCAGATTGTAAATTTATGCAGTTATGTATGTGTAAGTCAGACTCCATAAAGTGGTATGGAAAACATATTTTTGCCCACTAGGTAAAGTGTTCAGTAGTGGTAAGCATTGGGACTAGTTCCATTTCCAGTAATAAGTAGTAATTACTGCTTACCACTTTTTTCTATTGATACATTGTCAATTAAGATCTAATGCTTCGCAGCCTAATAACCTTATTGGTTCTGTTAACCAATTGCACTTAAATATGTGTGATCAAAACACTGACTTTTTAGCCTTTCCATGTATTTATTTCAGGCAACCTGAGCTGGTTGAGAGAGTGTTTAGACAACAGAGTCGGTGTGAATGGCTTAGACAAAGCTGGGAACACAGCTTTGTACTGGGCATGCCATGGTGGACACAAAGGTAGAGTGGAACTCAGTCAATTTGACTGATAAGCTTATCTTTTTCTGTATTTGCTGGGTTAATGGACCAGTTTAGTTTGAAAAGAAATTAAAAGTTGAAACTGTAAGATGAACTCATTAATCTGCAAAAAATTTAATATACTACTCTTTCTTTCTTTTTTTTTTTTTTTTAAAAGGATGTGTCTAAATATACGTTTGGCTATAAAAATCAGATATTCTTAATCATAAAATGGCAGGGAATTAAAAAAAGATGAAATGCAATTTGGAAAGAGGGGAAGCAAAAAATAACATTGGCATTTATCACTGAATTTTTATACATTTAATATATTTATTCTTAATGTATGTGAAGTGCTTATTCAGCACAGTGTTCCCACACTCTAATGATATGGATTTTTTAACTGATTGAGTCTCTGGATCCTTTCTTCATGCAGTCCTGATTTCAGTGTTGTGCTTAGAATACAAGAAAGCAAAGTTTGGTTTCTCTGAGCTTTTCTGTTTCCTCTTCATTTTCTTTAGATATAGTGGAAGTGTTATTTGTGCAGCCAAATCTAGAACTAAACCAACAGGTAGGAATTTTATACTCTCTCCTTTTAGACACTCGATTTACAATGTTATCCATCTTTGTTTTTGGCACAAACTTAACCTTTTTTTTCTCTACTTTTTAAAATCTTGTTGCCTTTCATTTTAATTCCACAGAACAAATTGGGAGACACAGCTTTGCATGCTGCTGCATGGAAAGGTTATGCAGATATCGTAGAGATGCTACTGGCAAAGGGTAAAGTCCTTCACTAAGACCTCTGCAATACTGCGTGTAGCAGCGATGCACTGTGTGTTCAAATTGCTGCTCATTTGGTGAGCTGTATATTTAGAAACTCAGTGTTTTCTGTAACCTCGCTATTATTCTTACCTCACCCAACGGACCTGTGGCTCCCTATGCAAAACTCAGCAATGTCAAGGAAGCTTTCCTAAGTATTCAAATAACCTAGCAAGTGTATATTTCATTCTAATGGAAAGAGAGTGAAAAGAAATCCATGCAGACCTAGGACCTCAGAAGAGTTCTTCCCTGGAGAAAGAGAATTCTTCAGTGAGATCCACAGTTCATGACTGGTGAGCTTTGGCTCAGGCCCCTAAAGGCAACGACTTCAACAAGATTTGGATTAAGACCCCCAATGGGCTTTCCATTGTCTTTTAACCTGGCCAGGGCCAGCAATAGGGGATGCCATTCTATCCATGGGCTTAGGGTGCCATATTATCAATGGTGCCAAATGGGATGGGCAAGGGGTACAGTGACAGCTTGTTTCTCCGAATGCCATGTTCCCCCTACACCGTGCAAGCCAAATCCCTGCCCACACACCACCAAGCCAGCTGGGTGGGCCCTCTCTTCTGCTTCCAGCATACTAGAGAGGAATGCTGACTCTATGCTGGCTGGGCCATTTGTAACGTTCCAGGTGCGTGAGCAATAGTTTCACTTACTAGAGATGGATTTGCTAGAACAATGTGGTTGAACTTCATACCAGTTTCTAATTGGAACTTATCTTTGTAAAGGGGCAAGAACAGACCTAAGGAACAATGAGAAAAAATTGGCTCTGGATATGGCTACCAATGCTGCATGTGCTTCTCTGCTGAAAAAGAAGCAAGGGCAAGGTATGGTTTTACTAATTTACTTCTTTGTCTGATACACTGGCCACATCGGAAGAATTTTTAAATGCTGCATAAAAAATCAGAATAGATTGGTGGCTCTAGAGCACTTTGAGCCAGTTTGCTACAATTAACAATGTGTCCAGAGGGTGATAGTGATGGGACTGTGCCTAGGGATTTTTGTTGTGGGCAGACACAATGGTAAAGTGGGGCCAAAGTAGAAGAGCTGTAGACTGACAAACCTGTGGGTCACTGCAATAGCTTTGCTTTGGTGAACTACAATGAGCTCCTTCTCAGCCATGGCTCTCAAGTCAGGAGGGGGTTAGTGGTATGTGGAAGAAGCTCCTTTACGCCGGACTCATGAAGGAGTGCAACGTGGGAGAAGGGAGGATTCCTGTGTAGGAGCCAGCCTAGTCTGGGGTGGTAGGGAGAGGAGTGGTTAGTGGGCCACAGAAAAAAACAAGTTATAATTGTTCAAGTGTATTTCTCCATGACTACTAAAATATACGCTCTGCTATATATTTGCCTCTATCCTAGACTAAACCTATTTTTTTATCTTTTTAGGCATTGTGAGAACATTAAGTAACGCAGAGGAATACCTCGATGATGAAGACTCTGACTAAACTTAATTCATAATGCCTTAGGATCTATAACCTCTCTTGCCTATGCTGTTCCCCAATCATATCTTCATAACTGTAAAAAGTACCTTTTATGTACAGAGCAATGACGTCTTGCAATCTCTCCATATAACATAGAACGAAAGAGTGAAGCCACTCTGAAAAGAAAGCCCCCATAGGACTAGGAAACGTCAAGTGCTAAAATTCCCTTAAAATCACCAGGTTAGTTGGAAGAGCAAAATGTGCACTGACCACCCTCCTTCCCTATCCCATTAAATGGGGAGGGGGCCATAAACCCAGTATGTCCCAAGAGCTGGGTTCCTACACGCAGCCAAGGAGTCTGCCTTAATTAAAGCTGACAGTGTCAGTATTATTTTACAGAGGGAATCTCTGCAGGTATAAGATATGGTACCCTTGTGAAGAATAGCCACTCTCCACCTCCATGTACGTATATATATTTTAAATCCCGCTTTTATTTGGGCTTAATGGTGATCAGGACCTGACAGAGTCATTTGTTTACTATTTTAGTGCCCAGTCCTGAAATTCTAACACAGGTAGAACTCCCACTGAAGTCACTGAGAATTTTGCAAGTCACTTAAAGTGACTGGGTTGTCTTATAGTTGCTGCATTCATATCATTAGCATTTGGGGAGGAATTGTTTTTCTATTTATCCTGCCTAAAGAAAGCTAGTCTTTTGTTTCCCCCCACTCCCCTCCCAAACATTGCTGTTGTGTTTTGTTTTTTCCCCCCCAGAGTACTTTACCTCAAAGTTGATGCATTTCTGGAAGGATTTTAGAGGGAAAGCTTGTATTATATTAAACCAAAAGTATCTTCAGAAAATGGCCTTAATCTGAATAAATATTTTAAAAAAGACTTTTAAAGTTATTGCCTCTTCCTATTATTATTATTATTATTATTATTAAACATTTATAAAGCGCCAGTAACAACCTGAAAAGAAAGCCCCCATAGGACTGAAAAGAAAGCCCCCGGAGCATAGAGCAGCCGGGGTAACAGAGTTGGAGGGCGCGATCCAGGTTTCCGTAAGAGCCAGGAGTTGAAAGGGGCGAGAGAGGAAGAGATCGTGGATGAAGGGAGCTTTAGCCACGGACGAGCGGCAGTTCCAGAGGGAGCAGGAAAAAGGCAATTGGTGTTTGGGAAGGCAGGGGATGCGGATGAGGTTGGGGGATGGGGAACGGACGGGTATGGGCCTAGGGGGAATGGGCGTGGGTGAGGATAAGGGGTTGGTTGGCTGGAGAAAGGCTGCTGGTGTAGGGAGAGGGAGATGGAGGGGGTGCGTGAGAGAGGCTAGAAGGAGGGAGGTGATAGAGGCCGCGGAGGTATAGGGTGGCACCATAGGTGTTACCTGTTCAGGTATCGGGGGGAAGCCCGGCCTGCTGGAGCCGCGTGCACCTTATCCACAACACCACACTGGCTCTTAGGCTTCCTATAAGTGCTATAGTTACGATGAAAGCAAATTTAACTTTTGTTTCAAATCCTTCTGTTATCAACTTTTAAAATGTTTCTTTTAACTGACTTCAGAACAGCAACAATCAAGCCAATGACCAACCCAAGGAGTCCTAAGACAATATATACTGCCATGAAATTAAATCTAAAGACTCATCAGCTTTCCTGTGCTTACTAGTCATTTGAATGATTCCCACAGATGTAATTTTCACTAAGAATAAGGGCTATGGCGAAGAATCCTGCAGAAAAGAACCCCGTGTGACGTACTTACAGTGCATATGTGTGGGTTTAGGATTAGCCCCTAAGTTCATATCAGAATAATAAGGATGATTAAAGCTACCCACACAAGAGAATGATGGTTACACAAATAGAGAATACAAGAACCTGTGAAACAGGAAGCTTTCATATGCTACAGGGGATGGGTGGGAACTTTTGCAATTGCCGCCACAGCTCACTAACTGCGAAGATTGGCACCCGTCAGAATGCACTAATCTCCTTTTAACACATGAGAACACTCACCGTTGTAAAGGTTACATTTGGGGACCCACTCATGTGTGGGTGTTCTCACATGCTGAAAGGGGATTCGTGCATTCTGACGGGCACTAACTCATCCCTTGCAATTAGAGAACTGCAGGGGTGATTGCAAAAGTTCTCGCCCCTCCCCGTGTAATGTCTGAAAGCAGCCTAAGAGTTGCCCTCAACTAGCCAGGATGAAGAATCTCCCCTAGTTCCAACACCTACATTCAAAGGCTTCTAAAGTGAACATCATGCCAATAAGAGAACTAAGTCTGAGCAAGAGAAGCAACTAAAAGACGGAGGCACCTGTTTCCCTCTTCCGTCATCCTGCTGAGGCCTGGATATTCATGTTCGTTGGTCAAGACCTGCTAGTAGAATTGGGTTTTAGTTTGGTTAGTGAGTCACCACACGTTGCCTCTTATCCATAGCTGTGGCCGATATACCTAGCCTTGAGAGATACTGGGGTATGTTGCCCTGTTCTCTTAGGAGTGCCTTATTTCCTCTTTCTGAGGGAACACAGGTTCACTCTCATCTACCAAATTTCAAAGTCCATACGGTATTAATCTTCTAACTCTAAGAAGTCCATATTCGTTGAAATTTCAAAGCCTTGACTGCCCTCCTCTTCAGCAAGTACCAGTGTGGGAAGCAGTCTTCTGTGCCTAGTTAGTGAATTCTTGATATATATTTACAGCCCTGGAGGTAGCGTATGTGGATGGTGAGGGACAAGAATGGCAGCACAAGGAATAATACTAAAAAATTGGACCTGGGCACAATTTAAGCTCATATTTCTAAACAATATATTTTTCCCATTTGTCCTTTTAAAAAATAATCATGTCAGGAGACATCCAGCCCATAACACACCCACTTACATTTCTGTGCTCCTTTCTCTGGGATTAAGATACTGCCATTTCTTTTAAGTGCATGTACCAACTC
This sequence comes from Sphenodon punctatus, assembly GCA_003113815.1. Lineage (NCBI taxonomy): Eukaryota > Metazoa > Chordata > Lepidosauria > Sphenodontia > Sphenodontidae > Sphenodon > Sphenodon punctatus. The sequence continues at coordinate 7,763,691 of QEPC01012913.1, forward strand.
CAGTAATAAATTCAGTAGCTCTGTCACCTACAAAACCTTAAAACAAAGGTTCCCATACTATGGTTTCGAACCCCAGATGAGGTTACAGTTCCAGTATCTCTAATATAGGGGATATATATTGCACATCTTTGTTGCTGTCTGGAGTCACAGAGTTGTAGGAGGTTACCCAAAATAACGCTACCTATTTATTTGCAGAGCAAACACGCTGCAGGTCAGTATGACTGTTTATGGCCATTTATGTGTTTGCTACCCAGTTCCTCTTTGTTGGTTGCCCTCAGTTCTTGGAGGCAGCGAATGTGGAACTGGCCCTTGCCTCAAATTGCTATTATGTCTGAGGGGGAGAGGGGACAGCAAGGCTAGAGCTGAACTTGGGACCCTGTCATACCTCTGGTGCCCTTCTTGATACCGCTGCTGCCACCTCTCTGTGGGAACTCGTTGCTGCTCCCAGGTTCAGCTGCTGGTAAGGTCCCCTATTGGGTAGCTGTTGTGGATGCCAATAGCTACCTGATACTTCTACGTGTGGCAATCAGCCACCAACACATAACAGGAAATACAGGATGGATTTCTCCCGTCTTTCCTGTTACATCTCGTAAGGCCCATACTTAAGCCTAAAATGGGTTCAGAGAGGCAAAAATCTCAGGAATGAATGGTCTAAAAACTTGATTTGCAGAAGTGTGTGCTAATTATTTCAGCTTTTGTTTTCTTGGAATCTTTAAGCTTTGAGTTTGTTTCAAATAATCCATACGTCCAAGTAAAAGGGAAGAGGCTGCCATCAAGAGGAAACAACCAAATTTCCAAACAGCTGTCATCCTAAAACCACAATTCTCACTACAGGTTTACTGAAGCATCTGAGAACTTCTGCAAAACTGTCTGGTTTCAATGTTAGAACAAAACAAGAAAAACCATTGAATTCTGGTGAATTTAAGTCTCAAAAATCTTATCTGTCAAACAGATTTGCTTATCTGTCAAGGATCTTATCTGTCAAAGTACTTCATTTATTTTAAACTTGGAATAAATAAATGAGAGGATATTTTTGCAGCACTCCTCCTACAAACGTGAACACCATTGATTAGTGTTTGCTTTCTTACTTCTCACCTGTTGAAAGGCTCAGCACACTTCTCATCCCAGAAGCTTGTTCCCCGAGCGTGGCGCAATGCCTTGCTGAGGTAAAAATATTTAGTCTTTAGAATTTATAGTGTCACAGAAATGGCACTACTTTTTGAAATGTAAATCAAAACAAAGAAGTCAGACTATAAGTTCAGATGGAGAGCTGCTTTCCTTGAACATTGCCTTCACCTCAGAGGCTGGGTTTTCGAAGTCTCAACGTTGTTTTAAGAGGTAATGAACATTTCACATTGAATTTGCAGTCCCCAATTAGAGATATTGCATCATTGTCTTCTGGTCTGTTAGATTCAAGGATTTTGATTCAAATGGAAGCAAAGGTTACAAGGCTCTCATCACTAGGCAACTTCTGAAACAGGCTACTGTTGAGGTTTTGAGAGGAAGAGCTGAATGCATGCTGACCACCAATTTGATCAACTGAAAAATTGTCACTTGTAAACAGGAGTCTTTCTCAGCTCTCTTCACTATAGGATTCTTCCCAGGAAGGGAATAGTTAGTGCATCTTTACTTCCTAAGCAAAATAAGGGCCAACACGCTGGATTTGGTCAGTTGCCATATATTGTTAGAAACATGTCAAATATTTTAACTGGTCCATCAACAATTTCCTTAGAAATTCATTTCTGCTTGAACCTTTCCTCAAAATATTACATGCAGAATTTAGATCTGAAATCTTAATTTCTATGTAAAATGAATACAAATTCTTACTCCAATTAACTGCCAGCTTCAAAAGTAACAAGATTTGCATTTTACACTATGGGTAGAGATGCCAGTGAGTTGAGTGTCCATGATTTTTCACATCCAGTATGTTGTTCTATAGCACTTTAGAAACCAGACTGGCTTCTAGTCAGTGTTTCCCTTTCCACCCTGCCCATATGCCAGTCCAATTCCCCAGACAAGGCTTTATCTGACCTAGAGAACTAGGACCAGGGTCTAAACTAGTCACAGGGAAACTGTTTTCTCAATGGCTGAGTACTGAGAATGCTTTTATCTTTCCATAGAAACACTAACCTAGGAGTTGATGCCCTTCCCCTATATTTCTCTGCAAGCATGGAAGAGTACAGTGAGGGTTATACTTGTGGTTTTACCCCTGGGAAGGTACTTATTCCCACCAAAGGAGTGTTTGTGTGAATGTTGAATTTGTGTGTGACTGGGGGGCGGATTACTAGATTTAAGACTCTTTTGTACTTCCTCATTTGAGTAATTCTAGACACTTTTCTCTGTAGTCTTCTGGATAAGAATTAAATCCATGCTTGCTCTCATCACAAAAGCAAGCCAGTATGTTTTGAGGAAAAGGAAATGTGTATTATTCTGCCTAGATGTTGCTATCCCAAGCAACATTATTGTCAAGAAACCCTGTGTGCTATTCAAGCCCTAAAATGTGAAAAGAGTGGGATGGCAACAGCTATCTGGGGAAGGAGAGGAGGGGAGATATGTTTCCAACATCCCTTTTTTTAGGAGATGCAATGATTAATTCATCCCTGCGGCAGGGATTCTCCCCTCCTCTCCAACCCTCCCCCACCTGGACTTACCTGCTTGCAGGTGGTGCCGGGGGGGGTGTGACTCCTTGCTGCCGCGGCTGGCTTTTTCATCGCCGCCGCCTCCATCACCGCCGCCGCTCGCCGCTGGGGCCGCCGCCGCCGCTGCTTCGTCCCCGCGGGGTTACCTGCGGGGACAAGAAGACAAGAACTGTGAGTTGGGGGTAGGGGGGGGAACGCAGAGGGCAGCCACGTGGGCTGTCCTGTCCCCTCCCCCCCCACCCGGAAGTAGCGGGGGCTAAAAGCCCACAGGCAGCGGCTGGAGCC
>QEPC01012913.1:7773231-7803138 GCA_003113815.1 Sphenodon punctatus
CAGCTCCAGACTAGAGCTCCAGTTATTACCCAAATAACTGCCTTTGGGCTCCACCCCATTTGGGGATCAGGCCCACTCCCTCCAGCACCACCATTCCTGGGGAACCCTTTAATAAAGTCCTGAGGAAGGGAAGTTGTGCCCCCATAATCAGTTCATGCTGCCTCCACCCCATAACCAGTTCCTTTGCACCCCTGCCCCCATATAATAAATTCATGCTGCCCCCCACCCATAACCATTTAATTTGTGCCCCCAGGGTGGCGTGAATTCATTATTGGGGTGTGTGCAAATGAACTGGTTATGGGGTGTGGGTTTAAAGACAGTATTCCTGTTAGCAATAACTTCATTAAGAAAAGTTAGTGAAATAGCAGCCATAATAATCTCAGCACCATATTTGCAGATTTATTTTCCAAGATAGAATAGATATTGCTTTACAGCCTAAATTCCTACCTAAGATAGTATAAGTAAGACAGTTGTGAGAATGTGGCCCTTTTTACACAGGCCTCTCCCACCCATGAAGACGCAGATTTCTGTGTGTTCATGGGTGGGGGAGCCCCATGTGAACAACGCAGTGCATGCGCCCATGGTGAGTGGGGGTGCATGCGCGTCTGCCTAACACGCATCCCCATGCACCCCCCCCCCACTTGTCCCCATGCACGGAGCAACTGGGGGAAACGGCGGTTACTCCGTAGGTGTGGATGAGTGGGGATGCATGTCAAGCCGTGTGCATGCCTCGTCCATGCACTGGCATGCCCACGGACCCCCCACCCGGCAGAGTCATGTAAAAATAGCATGTGAGGAGCCACTCAAATAACAGAAGGTTGCTACCTTGTAAACAAGGTTCTTTGAGATGGCTCCCAACATTCTCACAACACCCACCCTTCCAGTCCGCATGGAATTTTTTTCTTATAGTTCCAGAAAGGGTTGAAAGGAACTGTCATTCTGAGGGGGAGAGTCATTGATTTTTATACTAGAGGAGCTTGAGACCATTATTTGGATAGGATGAGCGTGCACAACCCAGTTTTGAGAATGTTGGGAGCCATCTCGAAGAACCTTCTTTACAATGCAGCAACCTTCTGATCAGCAGGTGGGGAGGAGCTGTTTGTAAACAAACAGCCTTATCTCCCAGCCCAATCGGTGTCCCTGTGTTCTGCTGCTGCTGAAGCTACTAGGAGGGAGAGGAAGGTGAGGGATGGGGACAAGAGCCAGGGAGGGGAGGCAGAACAACTGATTGGGGGAGAAGCTGTCTGCAGCCTACCGCCCAGCCATGCAAACTGCAGCCCCAGCAAGCTGTGTTGACTCCGCTTTGCCTGGGGGGTGGGCAGGTATGCTTGCCTTCCAGCACAGTGCACAAGCCAGGGGGAAGACTACAATAGTCAGTGTTTACAGAGTTCCGCTCCTCAGCGCCTCACTAATTACAGAGCTCACAGGGGGACGGATGCAGTTGCTTCCCCGGCTCTCCGACAGGAGAGGAGCTCAAGTGCTCATGCCTGAACCTGCAGAACTGATTTTATTTATCACTAATAACTCGGTTTTGGCTGCATCAATCAGTATCCTATTTCAGAAGCACTTGTTATTGATCTCATTCTCGAAGCCTGTGAAGTTTGGGGGCTCAACTCATTCAGGGGGAGGAGATATTGATGATTCAAATACGTGAGGATGGTGTGCATTTTGACCACAACCAATTAACGTTTAAGCAGTTATAACATTTTATTTTCCTAATGCATCTTTTTCAAACTTTGTGGATATGATGTTCCTCACAACTTACAGCCATGGTTAAATTTTCAGAAATGTAGGTCAAGCGGTTTCCTCAAAATCAGGGCTTCAACAGTCCCCTGTTTATAATGAACAGTGGATGTACATTTAAGTTTCAGGCAGCTACCGCTGCCTGAAAATCAAGCACAGGAGCAGTGAATGATTTTTTAAGCAAGAAGTTTCTCTCTCCCCCCCTTTGTTTCTACAACGATGTACTTGTTAGTTTTGCAAATTAAGTAAGAATAAGTAGATAAAATGGACTTCCAGATATATACTTTATACCACCTACAAGTGAGCTAGATAATTCACAAGTGTATAGAGAATCATGACTGGTCAGAAGGTGCTCTTGTCATCTAAATAAAACCAAGTGAAGATATGGACACAGAAAAATTGAGAAAATGGGGATTGGATCTTCAAGCCCTTAAATCCTTTTCTTTATTTGGCTGCTTTGCTTGTAATACAGGATTGGGGCATAGCTTTATAGTAGTGTTAATCACTATTTCACATTAATTCATGTCCACCAGAAAAATCTCATCACACTGAAATTAGTTCTTTGCCTGTTTTGCAGACATACCTCATAAAAGTATAATTAAATTCTCAAAATTTAAACATCTAATTTTACTGGGCTGTTTCTGCTCATGACAAGTTTACAATGCATCTAGTTTCACATATTAATAATTCACCCTGGACTTTACAAGAGTTTCATTTTATCATATATTAGCCCCTTATTAAAAATAAAGGGGAAAGTATACTTCACAATTTGCAATTCATACAAGTAATGTTTCTCTGTCTTGGTCTATCAATTTTTACTTCTCTATGAAAGTTAATTGATTTTTTCCTGCGAGCTATTTTTCCATGATTTTATTTATTTATAAATTATCTTACTACACAATCCTCTAGCAGTTGTGTGACACGTTTTCAAGGGATTTCAAGCAATCCAACCACGGAAAATTCAGGACTGCACATTTCTACATGCACCAAGAGACAGTCTTAACAATGTTGAAAAAAGAAACAAATAGGGGGTGATCTATCCTGAAAACACCTATGCACAGTTCCATTGATTTAATTACAAGCAGGATATTTTTTTACAATAGGGAAGTGTCCTGTTAATACTGGTTCACCTGAGGTCCCTCTACAACTAGTTCATAAAACAGTTTAACTGCTGCTGTAGAGGGGACAAAGCTGCTTTCAAATCATTAAAACCATCCAGAGTAACCATCCAAAGCTGCTTGTCTACTGTGCACCTACTCTAGCAGAGTTGGTATCAGGGGTGGTGTTGAGGTCATCTGTATCTGACTGACTTCAGAGAAGTTAGTTCTGATTGACACCAGTGATAGTGGGAGCAGAATCAGTCCCTAAGTAAATATTGTCTTGGGGGACTTCAACATCCATGCCGACTCTGACCTTGGGGGAGCAGAGCATGAATTCATGGCCACCATGGACCTGTCTCAGAAAGTGATTGGCCCAACACATCGTGGGGGGCATACCTTGGATCTTGTGTTTTGCAATGGCCTTGAGGCAGGGGATCCGTTAGTGGGGGAGATATCAGTTATACCTTTGTCTTGGATGGACCATTACCTCCTGTAGGCCTCGCTCCTGGCACATGTCTGTCCCCGGAAAGGTACAGAACCAATTCAAATGATTCACCCCCAGAAGTTGATGGAACTGGAGCAATTCCAGAGGACTCTGGGTGAGATACCCTCTGATCTCAATGACCGTTTCATTAATGATCTTGTCATACTATGGAATACTCTGATAACTGGGGCCATCGATCGGACGGCTCCTAGGCGTCTGCTACCCACGTGGCAGCACCTCAGACCTCCTTGGTTTGCTGAAGTGAGAAGGACGGCGGTTAGAGTGACACTGGCATCATTCTCGTGCTGAAACCGACAGATTGAGTCACAGAACCAGTTTACGGGCCCATGTTGTGGCTGTGCAGGCAGCAAAGAAAGAGTTCTTTGCTGGCCTCATAGCATCCACAAAATCCCATCCTGTGGAGCTTTTCCGGATGGTATGAGGGCTGATCAGTCCTGCCTCCCTCCACCTGGGAGTGGAGTCATCTAAGGCCCATTGTGACATGTTTGTGGATTATTTTGTGGAGAAATTAGCTTGTATTCACCAGGACATCGACACTATGATGGTATACACGAGGAACTGGAGGTCATGAAAGCCCTGTCTTGTCTAATTGTATGGGACCAATTTCAGTCGGTGACACCCACCGATGTGGTTGATGTCCTTGGGATGGTTAGGGCCACCTCTTGTGAGTTAGATCTGTGCCTGTCTTGGCTAATTAAATCTTGCTGGGAGATAATGGGGCCAGATATGCCAGTGAATTCCCAGTCCACCTGGGCCCTCCTGTCAGTCAAGCCGGTTGGCTGCACCGGTGATCTCCCTGTCCCCCCCGGAGCTGCCTGGCAACTGATCACTGACAACCAACTGGCCCAGCTGACAGATGGCCCCAGAGGGACAGAGAGATTGGTGGTGCAGCCAGCTGACAGGCGGCCCAGGGGGGTGGGGGGAGATTGCTAGTGTGCTGCCCCGTGACAGGCGGTGGGGTGGGCGGGATCGCTAGCACCACTGTTTGGGGGCTGTTGCGTTTCCCTTGCAAACACATGGAATGCAGGCGGGGACTGCCTGTTTATTTTGTTGTACACACTAAACATATACGTGACAGCTGTGTGGGGGTTGCACAGACTGAACAAAAGTTCTAGTGGGCTAACTGCTTGTCTGTTTTCACTCATGCAAATTAAGCCACCCACACACTCCTCATGTCATTCCCCCTGTTCTCCAGAAGCTGGGGATAGAGAGCATTTCCCACCACCCATCCGCTGCTGAATCTGCATGCTTTAAACATCCCACGGCTACATTAGCAATTAAACATAATGTTAAAATTAGGGCCAGCCTTAGAATTTGCACGGCCCAGAGTGAAGATAAAATATGGGGGCCCTGGTGGCCCCCTCCATGTCCCCCCTTTGCAGGGCCCTAGAGGTGGTTGTGTTTGGGGACTCACTGGGGGTGGGAAGTGAGTCTCTCCCACCAGCTGTGGGACCTCGAGAAAAGCGCAGGACCCATAACACGGATCACTCTGTGGTAAGGCCATCAGTGGTTTAACCTATGTAGCTTGATACAAAGGAAAAATGATTCTGTGTCCTCACATCTCAGCAAAGATTTAATTGCAAGATATATTAGTCAGAGGACATTTTAAAAACATTCACTGTTCTTGTACAGTCTCAGACACACCCCCCACCCATACACCAATTAGGACACTAGTACCCTATGCAGTATTATAAAAATTGTAAAACACACTTGTAAACAATTACATCTTTGAGGCATCCGTTGTCTATTTGTATCAAGTATATTTACTTAGGGACTGATTCTGCTCCCACTATCACTGGTGTCAATCAGAACTAACTTCTCTGAAGTCAGTCAGATACACTTATGTAGAAATCAATGACAGTTCAAAATCCAACCCGTATGGTATATACACATATAATGGATTTTCCAGTCATTACTGGTTCAGGGGGATATTCTCCAGCAGTTGCTAGATTTCCCTAGCATTAGAATTGCTAGGTAGTAAATTGGTTGATATCCAAATTCCCTTTGAGAGTTATTGGGTGAGAACATACGGGTGATGCTGGGCCAGTTAGGCCTGGTTGGCCCGGCTGGGCCGGTATCACGGTGGGCTGTTTGCAGTCTGCCAGATGTGGGCCCGGACCCTATCCCAGCCGGGTAGGGGCCGGGCAGGAAATGTGGGCCCAGTATGAGTCGGGCCCGCAGCCCAGCTGGGGCAGAGCAGGTGAGCTGGGCAGGAACATGTGTTCCCTGCCTGTCTCCTACCGGCGTTGGGGAGGCCGCCATGGCTGCCTCTAATAGGCAGCCATGGCTGTCCGTCCTAGCAGGGGTGCAGGGTGACATCAGGAACACAGCTGAACAGCCGCATGACTTTCCCCACCCCCTGCCTTCCCTCCCCAGGTGAGGGGAGGCTGCGGAAACGTTTGTTCCCCTCCCCAGGGTGGGACAGACATCACCGTGCGATGTCTGTTTCTACCCATTGTCTCTTTATGTGGTGCTCTAAACTATACTTAAACGTTTGCTATTTAAAATCCGTCATTTAACATATGGCTGACTGTACTCTGATGACTGATAGTAAGAATGTCATGGCACGGTTCCATATTTATTGCCTCATCGATTTCCGTATCAAGCATGCTCAGCTTGCAATAGGTGGCTTATGTTTTTAAACAGTTAACCCTGAAAACTGAACTTTGGCTTGGGGAATCATGTTTAATTTTCTCTCAGATGTTGACACGAGAACCAAAGGTTCTGTGGAACAAATCCAACTTATGTTGACATATGCATCAACACAAATGCTTCCTCCGTGTTTTATGATACATGAAATGGAATAGAATCCAGCAATCAATCTAGTTTTGAATGTGCAGTTGAGTATACACTGTTAAAAAAAATATATTGAGTCACATACCTGCCCAGGTATATCCATTTCTAACTAGTTGACACCACATAAAAGAACCTAATGAATGTAATCTCATAGAAGCAAATAGATGCCTGACAGCAAACCAGTTAAATAACAAAGATCTTAATTCTGTATTCAGATACGTGCACAATTTACATTGATTGTAAATGGAGTTGTGTGCATCATGTCTATAAGAGCACTATTTGGTACTCAGCAGAGAATGCTAAGGGTTGTATTATTGCTAAGAGAATGCCCAGAACACTTCAGGACACCAATTCCAGCACTTGTGGTGACTCCCTGGGCTAACTCACCTCACCACATGGGCTGCTGCTCTTTTGGTCGGGAGGACTACTACCTGCTCCCTGTTTCTCCCTGGCCCAAGTGCCGCTCAGTTGAATGGGAAACTTCCTTGCTGGGCTTTTTCTGAGTGGACGTGGAGCAAAGAGGCCTCTTCCCATCTGTGTGTGCCCTCTAATGGGTCCCCCATTCCCAAGTGACCCAAAATGGGGGAGCACACACACCTGATATGGGTCCCTCTGGGGAAAGGGGGCTCATTCAGGGTACGCACACAGGTAAGAAGAGACCTCCTCGATCCCCACCCCCACCCCTGGCTCAAAAAAAGCTGAGCTGGGAAATTCTCTGCTCAGCTGAGTGGTGCGTGGGCCAAGGGGAAGCAGCCAGGAGTCCTCTGGACCAAAGGAGCCCAGGTGGTGAAGTGAGTCAGCGCAGGGAGCCACAGGTGCCAGGATTAGCATCCTGGGGATGCTACAGTAATACCCGTATTTCCAGGTGCCAGGTACCCGATTGCGGGGGGGCGGGGAGTACCTCGTTGGGTGCCCCCTGGGGGTGCCTGAAAAATGCAGGTATTACCCACAGGTTACCCGATGTAGCTCTAGTCACAACTCTCCCACTGAGCTCTCGGCTCAGGCTTTTACTTTGGGCTGGCTCAGCCATGCCCAACCTCAGGTGGGAGGCATTCAGATGCTATCCTTCATCCCACATAGTACCTGTGCCTCTGATAGCACCTGCAGCCTACACTGGTGCTACCTCCCTTAAAGGGCCCACAGTCCAGATAGCCTGCGCCCTGCTACGCTCTTCGGTCTCCTGTCTTTAAGAAATGATGCTGTGTGACCACAAAGCTGCTTGAGGGAAGGGACTAGACCACAACGCTGCTTGAGGGAAGGGACTAGACTGAAGGAAAATTGGCCTCACTAGTTGTGGGTGTTAAATACCAGCTTTTGGATGTCAAGAGACAAATGTTGCCCTTGGTTTCTTATGTGAAACTCCCACCGTCTGTATGCTCTGTTCAGAGTGCAGAATATGCCAACTCTCTATCTTTATAAATACTGCTCATTTAGTTGTTTGTAGACCCTCACTTTTGATACTACCAATATTTCTTTTCCTTTTAAAAAAAGGAAAAAGCAGCCTAAGAAAAGAATATAATTGTAGGTTATTTTTATTTTATTTTATTTTTTTAAACTTCTTAAGAATGTCTCATCTACCACATCTTTGTGCTTTTCCCCCTTTATATCTTCTCACCTTCTCTTCTTAAGGTTTTCAGTAGCGTTCCACCAGTACCAAAGAGTTTTAAAAAACATTTCTATTAATTAAAGTTAAACACGGAAGGAGTTAAACACTGAGACAAGAAGAGGTGAATTGAGAGGTGATCTCAGTCAGATCCCCTTAATTGTAACTGCAGAAACCTTTCTTGATTCCAGGAACAAGCTCTGCAGAAGAGGAAAACAGAGGCACTTGGGACCTGCACTGCCATATAATGACTTGGGGCCAATGCCATTAGAAGAGTGCATGAATGCAACCCAAAAAGATGTGTATGGGAAGAGGAACTCAGGAAACCGTTCACATGTACAGAGGCCCTTAAAAAAGAAGCTTAGATTCACTCCTGTGAAAAACAGGGTTTATGTGACGGCCAGACTTTGTGCTGAAATATATACACCAGAAGGAATTTCACTGTATATCTAACTCCTTTTCAGCCCTGATAGGATTAGGTTTTCTTCCTTTCCCAATATCAAAAAGAGAAAAATGATTTCCCCCCACCCCATCCCTCATATCAAGCAGGCACTTTGAGTAGTGGCCCTCTTTAGTGGCCCAGAAATCTGCTCTTGCTTTTTCAGAGAACAGCCAGTCTCCCAAATAAATGTACTGTTCTAACTCTAAATCATTATTTCTGCTTATGCCAAAGCAGAGGGGAAGTATATAAAAGTAGTCATTCCACCCACGTGGGTCTCTCGGATGATAAGTACATGTAGTAGCTAATTACTCCGCCAACAGCAGCAGTCCTAAAGCAGCCCAGCATGGTTATATAAAGCCATAATCTTTGCTTTGTCACTTTCCAGTTAAAGCAAGTCATTTTTATTAGCTGTCTCTGTAGGGTGTGAAAAACTAATGGCCTTCATGTTAAATTTAGATGTCTTTGTGATGCACATGTTTTAATGTCTGCAAAAGCACAGTACTATCACAAGCAACAGAAAACATGAAACATCAGAAGGTCATAAAAGCCTTGCAACCTAAAGAGGAATCATTATTTTGAGACTCTTTTACTTGAGACTATTTTATTATTTATTTTATTAAAACTACTTATTAATATACTGAATATTTTTAGGCTGCATCTGATCAACAAACCACTTACTCTAGAATGGTCCCAATGAAGCCCAACAAAACTACCCTGGAGTAAGTAGTTTGTGGATCATGGGTCTGTAGCTCCAATTTTCACAACAGAGTTCAGTGAAGCTCCACCAATTTAGGATTGAAGCCGAATTATTAATTATTCTTATTATTATTTATTGTTTATGTAGTGCCTAGGGTGGCCATATCTTCCCTTTAAAAGAGGACACTTATGAAAAATACATGGTGCAGGGCTGCACTGGTTCCATGGTCCCTGCCCCAGGGGGCTTAAAATCTAGGATGGACAAAACAGGGGAGACAAGAGAGAGGGAAACATAGGGAGATACAGGGATACAGTCGTGAAGTTGAAAAGTCACAGGTGTACACGCGTCGCTTAGCCTATGTATAAGGGAATGATAGAATGGGCCTTGAGTGATAGGACAGTACAGGGCGCCTTAGTGAACAGCCTGAGGGGATGAGGAGCTATTTATTTAATTTTATTTATTTATTTATTTATTTTGATATTATATCAAAGAAAACCTCTTTCTTCACATCTTGAGAGTGAGAACCAAAAATGTATTTTTAAAATGAAAATAGTCAGAGTTTCAGTCACTGAAAAACATGACAGTGATTTTAGAAATGGAAGATTTGGTAGTGAAATAAGTCAACATATCAGCAGTTGCATCTTTGATGCCTGTTCAGTGCTGCTGCTCAGTTCAGGTGTTTGAACAAGGAGGAGGCGTGTTCTATATCTGGGGAGTCTGCCAAACTAAAAGAAACCTCTAGACCAAGGAAATAAGTTGTTTTCTTTCCCCAAAGCCACAGAAGCTTATGAGTCTTGAGTCTTAAATTGGTCCCCCCCCCCGCACCCCGGTGCATATTTGCGCTGGGAGGGGGATGCGCAGCCCAAATATGCACGGGGATCAGCCGGTCTGAAAGGCCCCCCCCCCCTTGCGATTTTGCCGGCAAAGCCGCGCAGGATGCAGAGTAGGAAATCGAGCTCTGGCAAAGCCGTGGGGGGGCTTTCAGACTGGCTGATCCCTGTGCATATTCAGGCTGTGCATTCCTCCCCACAGCCCAAATATGTGCCGGGGGGTTGGGGGGCGCATTTCTGAAAGTGGTCTAATTCTTACCTCTTGCATTCCCAAACCTATCCAGAACACATGCACCTTTTGCTGAAGTGAGGAATAACAGTTTAAAATCTGACAGAAAATAATCTAACCAAACTGCATAGTGTATCAGGTGGGATAGGAGAACAGGAGAGGGATGGCCTTGTATTGATGTTTATTTTTTTTTAAATAACTGGGTGCAGCCAGATGAGACAGGCTGAGGAGGCTACCATGCTTTGGGTAGTCTTACGCCTCCTGGAGCAAACAAGCTACATGATGCATTGACTTGTGTGCCCAGACCCTGCCAGATGTTTCCCCAACCCCGGGGCGGGACAAGCAGGTGGCTGATATGTGACATGTCCTTGGAAAAATCCTGAGAACATGTCACACAGTAGCCTTACCCCAACTGAGGTAAGGCTGCCCAGGGTGGGGCAATTCATGTGAAAAGGCATGCTTGCCCCGCCACATAAGGTGCACCGCTGTAGGACCGTGAGTGATGGGTGCTAGTGCCATGTCATGGTCAGGGGCGGACTCTCAGTCCAGCCAGACTAACAGGGGGAGGGGGAGCCCAGAGAAGTGCTCCCCCCTGACAACAGATGATATGGGGAAGGCAACCAGAGGAGCATGTGCATGCGCTCCTCTGAGCTCCCCCTCCCTGATCTGGATCTGTGGGAGAAGGGGAGCCCATGCTCTTCCGAAGCACCCCTCTCCCCTGATCCACCCAACTGACAGCTGATATGGAGGTGGGGGGGAGGAGCCTGGGAAGAGGGTGCATGCTCCTCCATCCCCCCAACATCTGCCTATCAGTAGTGGGACCAATCTCATGCACCTCAACAGGAGTCAGAGCCTCCAGCCCTTGGCTGTGGCTCCAACAAGGGCCAGGCCACCCATTTCTCTGTCATCGTGTGGCCGGCTCCCCACACTTGCCCCATGGTGTGGCAGCAGCAATTGACCGCCATGGGACTACATGAGGATTGGGACCCTGCTGCTCTTGTAGCTGCACCCTATGTCTTTTTGCTTAAGAATAAGTATTTGCTCCTAAGTAGGGCAGGTGCCTCTAGGCTGACTACTTTTTATTTGTTGTTAATGTGTGTGGTGTACACAGAACACAGGAGATAACACCGTTCCCAAGAACTCACGGTTTATTCATTTCTATGGGAGTTATGTATTTCACACACTGTTTGCGTGTGATTAACCTGATTCTCTACTGTTATTATAGTGTGCAAGACATTTTGATCTGTGGAAAAGTGGATGCACAATGCAAGAAGAATATGGAGTTAGTAACATTTTCACATCTGTTTTGCAGAACAGATATAAGCAACCACAAAAGCGTAAGGAAGGGGAGGATCAGATCTATGTTCCTGGTAGGGATGGGCGAACGCGGTTCAGAAGTTCAGAGTTCAGCCTGAACTCGGCCTGTTCGGATGTCCGAACCCGAATCCGAACACAAACTGACCGAACCAAACTCAATTCCGAACGTCAAAATGACCGAACAGTTCGGTCAGTTCAGATTGTGTTCGGGTGAGTTCAGGTGGCAAAAACGTGTCACTGGAAGGCAAAACGTGACAGGGAGGGGGAGTCAGCTGAGGAGCAGACTTCTAGGCACCAAGGGTGGAGAGGCTTGGAGCCAGCCTGCCCAATCACCATCCCTTTTCGCCTCAGACCACTGGCTTTGCAGTCTGCGATTGGCCATGGGCTAGGCTGCACAGAGCCAATGGGGCTTGCAGTGAGGCAGGCGCAGCAAGAAACAAAACTGATTGCCGCCCCCCTTCCCAACACCTTCTGAGCTAGTCACTGTTCCTGAACAGCAGGCGTTTCAGAAAACTCCCTCTCTCCCAGCAGTTTTTGTTCCTTCCTATTCCTAATCCATTGCCATCCTCCTCCTATTTCACCCATTCAACCCATCTACCTCCATATTATCATTTATTTAGATTATATTAGACAGATTTAGGTGTTCTTTTTTGTTTTTACCCCTCCCTGTGTTCCCTGTGTTCAAAGTTCCTTCCTCCCTCCCCACTCCATTGAATCCTTTTCCCTCTCCCTGTTAGGGCTCGGGGACAGGCGGGAGGTACACGTGGGAGGAGGATGCTGCAGCCGCGCCCCGAGGAAGTGCCCGCTAGACAGGCCCAGCTGTCGGGCCCTTCAGGACAGGCCCCGCTCTCCCCGGCAAACCAGGCCCCGCCCCTGGTGACGCACGCACGTTCGGCGCGCGTCCCAGGGCGAGAAACCACACCCCCTTGCCATGTGCCTAGTGTAGGGCTGCCCCCGCCCCTGGTGCGCCGCTCTGAGCGATTGCGCGCACGCACGGGGGCGGGGCCTTAGGGTCTTAAGCCAGCGCCGCCAGACAGTCGGCGCTGGTGATTGGGAAACTGGCCGACAAACTTGGTGGAGAGCAAACGAGCGTGTGAGACTGAGAGTGGATTGTGGAGAGCGTGTGAGCCCCGAGAGCTTGAGTGAACCTTCCCTTATTTCTCCTGGTAAGTGTGGTGTGCGTGAAAGGTGAACTGCTGTGTGTGTGAGAGTGTCCTACCCGTGCCCCTCCCCCGCCGTGATTTCAACCCTGTGGACCCTTCCTCTTGCCTGCAAGCCCCGTGTTCCTTCTCCTGTGGGGTCCCCCGCACCTACCCCCCACGGGGTGTACCTCCCCTTCCGTCCTACCTACCTCCTGCCCTGCGTAAGCGTGATCGTGCGTGTAGGGGGCTGGCCTTGGAAACCCCACTCAGTGGCGCCCTATGATGATAGAGGCCTGTTCTCCTTCATCGGAGGTAATGGCCACACTTCTATCCTGACGGGCATTAGTCCACGAGTGTTCCTAACCCTGTGTGGGGTGACCGTGGGCAACGAGCGAGTGAGGTGTGAACGANTTTCCCTCTCCCTCTTATTCCATCCCTGATTCCCTTCCCCTGTTTTAAGTTTTGGATTTATTTAGAGTAGGAATATTATTAGATTGATTTTCATTTCAGTTTTGTACCCGTCCCTGTGTTCTTTGTGTTTCCCCCTGTGTAATATTGTATATATAGATAGATAGTTATTAGATAGACAGTTACTAGATAGATAAACATAGTAGTTAGCTTAGTTATAGAGATAGATAGAGATACAGTGTGTTTGTAGGACAAGGCCTTTGTAGTTAATTATTAGTATATTCCATTTAGTTAAATAGGTTTTAGAATAGTTAATAGCAGTTAGATTTAGTGTAGAGATAGATTTATATAAAAAAGAAACAGCCACACCAGTCTCAGGACCCACCATCAGACTTCTGGGGCCTACATTGCTGGCAGGGAGGGCTGTGGCCAATATGTATCTAGAAGCTGCCACTCTAGCCCCAGGACCCACCATCATGGGTCTGGGGCCATCAATCCTCGCACAGAGGTGATGTCATTCCAACGCACCAAGAAACAGCCACTCTAGCCCCAGGACCCACCGTCATGGGTCTGGGGTCATCATTCCTCACACAGAGAGGATGTCATTCCACTGCATCAAGAAACAACCACTCCAGCCCCAGAACCTGCTGCCAGGGTTCTGGGGCCAAGTTACTGGCAGGGTGGGCTGTGGCCAATATGTATCTAGAAGCTGTCACTCTAGCCCCAGGACCCACCGTCATGGGTCTGGGGCCATCATTCCTCGTGCAGAGGTGTGTCATTCCACCGCATCAAGAAACAGCCACTCCAGCCCCAGGACCTGCCATCAGGGTTCTGGGGCCAAGTTAGCAGCAGCGAGGGCTGTGGCCAATATATTTAAGCTGCCAGTCTAGCCCAGGACCCACCATCATGGGTCTGGGGCCATCATTCCTTGCACAGAGAGCCTTTTTCCGAACGCCCATACCGAACTGACCAGGACCAAACCAAATGGCTGAACCCAAATGCGGCGAATGAACCAAATGGTCGAACCGAACGGGTGAACCGAACCAGATCGAACTGAGCGGCCCAACTCGAGCCATGATTTGTTCGCCCATCCCTAGCTCCTGGCATCAAGACAACTAATATAAAAACTCCTGGCAACTGTTAGCAGGATCTTTACCATTATACCCCTCACATGTATATATATAATTCAGTCAGCTCTACTTACACTGATAACTGGAATAGCCACTCAGATAGAACAGAACAGCTCTGGGAAAGGTTTTTTCCACCATTATAATTGTGGCTATGATCATTGTCTCTCTCTTTTGTTTATTTTTACAAATAAGCAATGAGGTGCTCCTATAAAGAGACTTCTAGAGTAGACAATTAAATATTTTATATTTGAATAGCATTGGAGAGCCCAATTGTACACTGAGTGGCTCTGGAAACTCAGCTAACTTCATTTTAGCTGTGCAGTGGGTGTAAATCAGTGAAGAGTTTGCCCAAATGATACAAGTTTGACAAAAATGTTCCATTCCCAGGTCATTGTTACTTCATCCACTAGAGGTCGCTAATAGCAACAGTTAGTAGCTCCTGCTTTGTCAAGCTGCAGTTTACTGGATTGAGTTTTGGTTCTGCTACCTTGTATCTATTCCTAAAGTTTGTTCAAACCTTAACCCCATGTACAAGTTAGTTTCAACCAAAATTATTGTGTAAAATTAGTTACACAATATCATGACTCATGCATTGATCTGCATCAGCCATGAAGCAAAGAAATAGACTTATCTGGACTCAGGCTGTAATAAAGTTGCCTGAAGGGCACAGGATTTCTTGTGAAGTAGAGATGACTCAGGGTAATTTCAGACGTTACACACTCCCGGGTCACCACAGTGGATTCCCAATGTAGCGAACCGGCTAACCCCCTCCCGTGGTCCAGGAAAGCCCCGAACAGATGTGACGGGAGTGGGAACATGGCAAGGAAATGGATGGAAGGACCATGGCCTGGGGTAGTGCAATAAACATTACACTGATTCTGGACCGTGGTCAGAACACCTAGAAGACACCAGGGCGGGGCAGGGCAGGAGGAAGACATGGCTGACTGAGGGCAAAGGAAGCCAAACATGCCAGAAGGCAATGCCCACACAAGGGAAATGGGAAGGGAGGGGGAGGAGGGAGAAGAGTGGCAGAGGCGGCACACACAACAGGCACAGGGAAGTTAAGGACACAGCAGGACACAGACCACACACACACGCCCGGGCACAAACACACCCCAATGGGAAAGGAAGGAAGGGGGAAGCACACTGGGAAGGCCAACACACACAGCACCATGGACAGGGGGGGGAGGGGGGAGCCCCGGACCAAGGAAGGGGAGGGGACCGGGTCAGGAACAGGCCAGGACATGGTGAAAGGCACCCATAACCCCACTGACAGCACAGGCCGCATGGGCCACCCAACAGCAACACAGACAGATCAAGTCACAGGGGTCCCCACAGGGACGGAGCAGGGTCACAGGGGGAGGGCCCACAAGCCGGGGAAGGCACCGGAGCAGTCCGAAGCAGGTCCAGACAGCAAGGATCCCCCTCGCTGATGCTGAAGCATGGCTGGGGACAGAGGCGAGCAGGAGCCTGTGGGAAGCACATGCACCACCACCCCCAGGAGGAAGCCGGGAGGCACTGTCCAGTGGCCCCAAGTCCCGCATAGTCAAGGAGGCACCCAGGGGGTGGGGGAGGGGGCCTGGGCATGGACACAGGTGAGCGGGCGGCTGTGCAAGGGAGGGATACACCATGGGGAGAGCTGGTAGTGGTGTCAGGCAGCAGGAACCAGCCAAAGGGGGCAGGGGATGGGCACGGAGAGGAACACCACAGCGCGAAGGACAGGGGGTGCCCATGGAGGGAGCACAGTGATACAGGCGGATGGAATGGAGGCAAGCGAACCAGCTAGAACAGCCGCGAGGCCGGAACGACGTAGAACAAGTGGCTAGTGCCCCGAGCTGGAGGTGCAGGGAGCACACGTTGGGGCTGTCATCCATGACATCGAAGAAACAGGGGGTCTCACAGCCAGCTTCATGGGGTCGCGAAGGGGGCTGGGATGGGTTGGCCCACCAGATGCATGTAGTGGCGCCACTGAAGCATGCCCTGGCATTAGCCCAACCCCGCCATGTTGTGGGCAATGAGGTAGTAGGCCTCAAACAGATCCGGCCCAGCGAGCCCCACCTGAACATCAGCACGGGACCACACAGCAGCCAGCGCCACCAGCTCTGGTCCGGTCGGCTCCGACAAGGTACAATCAGCAGCAGGGGGCTATGGCAGGTGCTCAAGCTCCAACAGGCGGTAATACGCCACCCTAAATGACCACCGGTAGCCATGGGACCCATGGATGCAGCCGAAGAAGGAAACAGTCAGGGCAGGGGGCCCCTCCTCCAGACAGCTTGTGAACCTAGCCAGGCTACACACCGAGAGGGCTGACACGGTCTCTGCTGCAGACCATGCCACATGCGAGCACCTCATCTCCGGAATGCACCCATCGGGAAAGGAACAGAGACCCAGCGCCTCCGCATGGAGCCGGCAATCGCGAGCGCCGGCCTCATAGCCATAGTACCGAAGGCCAGAGCTCAGACTCACATAGGCACCAGAGAGGGTATCCAGGCAGCACAGGAGCAGTTGCACGTCCGGGGACTGCCACAGGTCACATAGGGCCATGGTCTCCTGGACGGTCCAGCTATGGGGGGCGCCAGGCGAACCGGGACGCGGGAGCCCCAGGGTAGCACAGCCGGCCATGGTCCAGTGGGCAGAGGGTCTGAGCAGCAGGGAAAGACAGGCCCCATGATCCCGTGTGTGCTGGGGAGGGAAGCAGGGGAGCTCCAAGGACATGCAATAAGGCTGCAGGCTGCAACAAGGCACAACTAGGGAGCAATGCGTGGGGAGCGGACCCAGCACAGCTGCAGGAACCAAGCATAGAGAATGTCCAGCAAGTACTGATAGCAGAGAGGTGATGACAACAGGCAACCAGCTGCGGACCGCACCGATGGGAGCGCAGGTGCACCTAGGGGAGGGATGCTGTCTGCAGGCACACACTGGCCTGCAGCCGATCCGATCCCCTGCCCCCTTCTTGTTACCATGAAGCAGACTATAGAGCTGTTGTTGTAGCTACACCTCGTGTTTATTGTCCATACAGTGCCCCCTGTGCCCTGCCCCTCCTTCCCCCCAGCCTCGCTCTCCCTCCGCTCTCCTCTCCTTTCCATCTTCCTCCATCTCGCCACGTTCTCCTGCTGCTGTGTGCCCTTTAAATCTCCCTCCCCGGTCTGTGTGTTGCGCGTTGCCTAGCAGCTACACTGCATGCTCTCGCCACGGATGGGGATAATTCGTTCTGATTTCGCCTGGTGGTTGGCGTTCAGTTGTTACATTTGGTGGTTTCCCGGTGGGAATCGCTTTCACCACGTTTCTGGGGATGGTCTCGTCCCGACCTCCAGAAACGTGGTTGGCTTTGACCCCTCCGGGTAATTGACCATGGTGAACATCTGGATGCCACTGATCAGACATTCATGGCTCTTTGGCCGTGCCACAGGATTGACTGTGGTTCACTGTGGTTGACCGTGGTATCGTCACATCTAAAATTACCCTCAGTGTCAGGTCTAAGTACTTTTCAGGCTAGACATGCAGTACTTATCTTGAATAAGTGGAGTTGAATAACAGGATAGTAGCATGGATAATATATCCTAGAAAGTGTAATGACTAGCATTTTAGAAATACATGTAGTATGCTGCAGGCTTTTGGGCTAGCCACAGCCCTTTCCGAGGCATGTAAGGAGTTAGAAATAAAGGGTGAAAATAGAAGCCCCACGGCCCTACTATGGCCCACCTTGGCCAGGAACTCATTGTGATTGGAGTTTCTGGGATGCCAGAGAGATGCGAATCCACTGCTTCCCCAGCCCAGGTAGGAGCTGACCCAGATGTGGTCTCCCAAAAGATCCCAGGCCCACATTCCGGGCCAAGGGTCACCCAGACAGGCCAATGTGGGACATAGCAGGCCTGCACATCTGTTCCTGCTGCCATCCTGGGATTGGGGGCTGCCATGGCTGGCAGCATGAGGGTGGGGTGGGGCGGGGCACTGTGGGCACACCGGGGCAGGGTCACCAGCCTGTGCATTTTTTCTCTTCCCCATTGGGGGTGTGTGGGGGAAGAATCACCAGCCGGCCTAGGTGGGTGCACATCAGTTCAGTATCCCGATCTGACCCACCAGGGGTGCCCCCCCTTCCATGGGCTGTGTAGTTAGTGTACTGGCTGTGCATCTGTTGTCACCCAGTGACTGACTGAATGTATGGCAATATATAGCCAATGTGGGGAAATGGCAGCTTGGGAGCCACATCTGACTCTTGGACACCTGGACTGTGGCTCTCACCAGTTGTGTCTGCCTGAGGATGCATCCATGCAGGTCTCTCAGAATCAAGAGAAGCCAAGTCACCATTTCAGCCCCTGGGGCCTCCTGGAAGCCATGGTGGCAGGAGGAGCATACCTCTTGCTGCTATTACTGCTGCTCAAACCCACCAGACCACCTAGGAGCCAGAACTTTGAAGTAAGAGGGGAGCTCGGGGAAGCAGCATGACCAATGTAATGCATGCTATGGCTCTCAGAGGTTTGAAAGTTTTGGTATGTGGCTCCTGGGCTTGGGAACATGGCCCACCCCAGAATATATAGCAATCACCTGGGAATGTGTGCAGGAAAAAAGCATGACATTTCTAGCATTTAAATCAAATGCTAAGCATATATTAAAAAGTCTAGGACCAGGGGCATAGCAAGGTTCCTTGAGCCCTGGGGCAAAACATGGAATGGGGCCTGCCACACCCCTCCACCTCACAGATGCTCAGTGTGAGTGACACACACACACTTTCCCTCATGCAGCCCCCTGCATACATGTATTCTCCCAAATACATCAGCCCTGTATACACACAATCATGCACTCTCCCTCTTGCAGCCCCCCCACAAACACGCACTCTCCCTCAGGCCTCACACCCCTCCCCGCACATACACATTCCCTCATAGGTCATTTTCACACAAGACACTTTCCACCCACTACCCACCCACCTACTATACATGTTGCAGGGCTGCAGTGTTGCCCTATGGGTTCCCTGTAACATGTATAGTGGGTGGGAGGTGGGTGGAGAGTGTCTAGTGTGACAGCACCCATAGACACACATATTCTCACCCTCTCCTGGCAAATTGGCATACTACAAGCACCCTGTGCTTTCATCCTTGAAACAGAGTATCTTCCCCTGCTCCCCCTCCTTTACTGGGTCATGGCAGTGCAGCTTGCTAACCCCAATTCCCCTTCGCCGCACCAGACAGAGCCTATGGTCAGTAGCTAGATGAGAATGGGCCCCGATGCAGAAAATCGAATGGGTCCCCTGTTGGGGCACTCTACTCCATTGTCCATATGCACTCTACATAGGTGTGGGGCTCCCAGCCTCGTGACCCCTGCTGCACCTGTAATAGCTTAGCCACTGACTAGGAACTATGCACATGGTATACAAGGGATGGGGCTATAAGAAAAGAGATGAGGTGAAGAGCTTTCCAGAACAGGAGGAGTAAATGGCAGGCTGATTGTTTCACATAAAAATAATTACTTGTTGGGGACATTAGGAAAGAAGTCAAGGGTATTAAAAAGAATTAAAATTAGGGCTGCAACTCAGTCTTCAGAAAACTTCAGAATTTGTAGAAGATTATGGTATTCAGTTTGGAAAGGCTGAAGTCTGAAGTTCCAAGCACAGGTTCTCTTTCAGAACAAGGACTCTGACATCAGAAATGGAGTGGAGAAGTGAATTATTATTGTTTGCTTTATAGTGTTACTAATTTGCTCAGTCTGTATTTCTGACTTTTTACATGTCTAAGGAAAGCCTGGGAATGGTCCAAATGCTTGCATACACATAGGCCATTTTTACATGGACACCCCCTGCCCTAGGGATGTGTGAACAGGATGGAGTTTGGATGTTCGGCCATTTGGACTAAAAACTTAATTTGAGTTTATGGGTTCAATCCAGCACAGTTCGGACCCCCCCAAACGTTTGGCAGAGTTTGACACAACTGGGAGGCTTGGGGTGCTCCAAGGACCCCCAGGGGTGCCTGGGGCAGCATGGCAGGCCACCTGAGACACAGCAGTAGCAGCAGCAGCAGCAGCAGCAGCAGCAGAAACCGAGAAGGCTTGACGCTTGGCACCCTGGATTGCCTGGGCAGGCAGGCTCAGCAATTGGCCCCTGGGGGTGCCTGTTGTGCCAGGGCTTGCATTCAGAGACCTAGTGGCAGCAGCAGCAGCAGCAGAGACCGGGAAGGCTTGGCGCTTGGCACCCCGGGTTGCCCGGGCAGGAAGGCTCTGTGCTTGGCCCCTGGGGTTGCCTGTGGCACCAGGGCTGGCAGGCCATCTGAGACCCAGCAGCAACAGAGACTGGTAAGGCTTGGAGCTTGGCACCCCGGATTGCCCAGGCAGGCAGGCCTGGCGCTTGGCCCCTGAGGGTGCCCGTGCCACCAGGGCTGGCAGGCCATTTGAGAACCACCACCAGCAGCAGCATCACAAACTGGTAAGGCTTGGCGCTTGGCACTCCAGGTTGCCCGGGAAGGCAGGCTCAGTGCTTGCCCCCTGGGGGTGCCCATGGTGCCAGGACTGGCCGTCTGAGACCCAGAGGCAGCAGCAGAAGTAGCAGCAGAGGCAGGGAAGGCTTGGGACTTGGTGGCTGGAACCCATAGGGGCAGGGCATTTCAGGTTGGCATTGGTGGAGTGGTGGCAGAGGCCTGGCCAGGGCTTGGTGGCTGGCACCCCTACTTTGCTGGGCATTTCAGGCTGGCATTGGTGGAGAAGTGGCAGAGGCCTGGCCAGGGCTTGGTGGCTGGAACCCCTGCTTGCTGGGTGCTGCAGGCTGGCTGGCATTGGCGGAGCAGCGGCAGAGGTCTGGCCAGGACTTGGTGGCTGGCACCCCAACTCAGCCGGGCATTGCAGGCTGGCAATGCTGAGTGGCACTGCTGCAGAGCACCCACCCACATGGAGTGTTTGGGGAGGGATTCACTTGGGAGACTCCAAGCATGGGTACCCCAGCAGCAAGCCACCATGCACTCCCTCTGCCATGGACCATGGGGGAGGGGGAAGCACACTGGGCTGGCCTTTGCAACTGACATGTCCCTGCCTGGTGCAAGCCCTGGAGAACCCAGGCTCCCCAAGGCTCCTGGCTAGTTCTGCTGAGGCCATGTCCCCTGCCCACTGAATGCCAGGAGCAGTGGCAGAGGCCTGGCCAGGGCTCGGTGGCTGGCACCTCTACTTGGCCGGGCGTTGCAGGCTGCCAGACATCGGTGGAGCATCAGCAGAGGCCTGGCCAGGTCTTCGTGGCTGGCATCACTACTCGGCCGGGCATTTCAGGCTGACAGGCATCGGTGGGGCAGTTGCAGACAATAAAATGAAATGGCAGCCCTCCCTGGCTGGAACGTAGGCCCCAGAACCCTGACGGTGGGTCTTGGGGCTGGAGTGGCTGACTGCTTCTTGATGCAGTGGAATGACAGCTCCCTGTGCGTGGAATGATGGCCCCAGAAACCTGGTGGTGGGTCCTGGGACTAGAGTGGAAGCTTCTGGATGATGTGGAATGACAGCCCTCCCTGTCTAGAACGTAGGTCCCAGAACCCTGATGGTGGGTCCTGGAGCTAGAGTGGCTGGCTGTTTCTTGATGCAGTGGAATAACGTCTCCCCGTGAGTGGAATGACAGCCCCAGTACCCTGATGGTGGATCCTGGGACTAGAATGGCAGCTTCTGGATGAAGTGGAATGACAGCTCTCGCTGCCTGTAATGTAGGCCCTAGAACCCTGATGGTGGGTCCTAGGGCTGGAGTGGCTGGCTGCTTTTTGATGCAGTGGCATGACAGCTCCCCTTGAGTGCAATGATGGCTCCAGAACCCTGATGGTGGGTCCTGGGACTAGAGTGGCAGCTTCTAGATGAAGTCAAATGATGGCTCCCCATGAGTGGAATGATGGCCCCAGAACCCTAACGGTGGGTCCTAGGACTGGAGTGGCAGCTTCTAGATGAAGTGGAATGATGGCTCCCTGTGAGTGGAATGACAGCCTCAGAACCCTAATTATGGGTCCTGGGACTGGAGTGGCAGCTTCTAGATGAAGTGGAATGATGGTTCCCCGTGAGCGGAATGACAGCCCCAGAACCCTGACGGTGGATCCTGGGATTAGAGTGGCAGCTTCTAGATGACGTGGATGGACAGCCTCCCATGCCTGTAACGTAGGCTCCAGAACCCTGATGATGGGTCCTGGGACTAGAGTGGCAGCTTCTAGATGAAGTGGAATGATGGCCCCCCCATGAGCGGAATGACAGCCCCAGAACCCTGATGGTGGATCCTGGGACTAGAGTGGCAGTTTCTAGACGATGTGGCTGGACAGTCCCCGTGCCTGTAACGTAGGCCCCAGAACCCTGACGGTGGGCCTGGGACTAGAATTGCAGCTTCTAGATGAAATGGAATGATGGTTCCCCGTGAGTGGAACAACAGCCCCAGAACCCTGACCTGGAACTGGAGTGACTGGCACCCCTACTTGGCTGGGCATTGCAGGCTGGCTGGCCTCGATGTGGGACACTTGCAGACAGTGAAGTGAAATGACAGCCCTACCTGCCTGGAACAACAGCCCCAGAACCCTGATGGTGGGTCCTGTGGCTGGAGTGGCTGGCACCCCTGCTTGGCTGAAGTTCCAAGGATGTTATTCAGAAAACTTCAGAAACCTTTGGAAACTGCTGCATGCATGAGGGGCTGGTGGACAGTTGAGCTTCTGGCTTCTGGTGAAGCCCCCCTCACGGACTGCCCTCATATGTTGGTCGCATTGTGCGTCACCACAGCCCTTGGTGAGGGTGCGCCTGGTGTGACACACTCCCTCACCATGGCGGTCAGGGCTGCTTTGATTTTCCGAGTGCCAAATGCTGCCTCTTGGTCCTGCCACCAGTGCGCCGTCACTGCCAGGTAGGTGTGCTGCACGTTCCTACTCGACCACAGGTCTGTGGTGAAGTGGACAGTGGCACCCCCAGCCCTTGCCAGCTGCTCCCTCACCCATTCCTTTAAAGCCCGGTACAGGGCTGGCACCACCTGCCGACTCAGAGTGGTGCATGAGGACAGCTTAAACTGGCGGGCCAGAACGCCAATCAGGCGCCTAAAACCCATGTCCTCGACCACCGAGAAGGGCTACCCATCCAGCCCTATCATTTCCCCCAACATGAGTGTGGCTTTCAGTTGAAAGCCATGCCACCATCCATGTCCTGCAACTGCCGATGGACTTGGCAGCTGTCCCCACCCCAGCTCCTCCATGGTGCACTGACGCTGCTGTTGCTGCTGCTGCCCCCTAGCAGCAATACCGCTTTTGATGTTAGAGGCAGCTGTTAGAGCAGGACGCTTGCCCGCTGATGGAGGCGGACGACTGGCTGCTGCAGTCGGAAACCGACTGGTGTTCACTGTCCCTGCCTGCCCACTTAGCAGCATAGCGCTGTGGCATGCCTTCAAGTGCCTTGCCATGGCAGTTGTACCAAGGTTGGTGAGCGCCTGCCCACACTTCACCACCTTCTGGCACAAAGTGCATTGCACCTCCCTGGGATCATCCGCCTGCACCAACTTAAAATGCACCGATATGGAGGATTTTTTGCCCCCTCCTGCCTTCTGGCCCTCACCGGGTGATGCACAGCTGACAGCACTGCTGGGAGGGGAAGAACATGGTGGCAACACAGTTCTCGCAGGGACAGCCATCGCCTCAGCACCAGACACTCCTCCGCAGGACTAGTGTATGCCTTGCTGTCCCCAATCTGAGTGATGTCCCACAAAGGAGAGTACTGGGACCCTGAGGCTGATCAACTTCCCACCATGCTGCTGCCACTCTCCCTGTGCTCCCTATAGCTGCTGCTGCTGCTGCTACTATTGCTGCTCTCCCTGCTGCCATTACCCGGGGATCCAGCCCTGCCTCTAGCAGCCGGGGTGGGATCCACCAGTCCTGGACTGCTGGGGATCACCTCAACAATGGGGGTCAGGGACATTGGTGGCCCTTGAGGAACATACAACCCCGAAGCACCTGCTCCTGCAGCCACAGCAGACACAGTCGCAGCCTCCTGGAGTGCAGGGCTTCCAGTGCAGTGCCCTGCATGGCAGTGGAAGATGCTGGCAGGAGGCACCGCTGAACCGCACCCCGGCTAGTGCCACTGCTGGGAGCCTCTGAAGTCTGACTGCCAAAATCAGGCCTGTGCAGTTTGGGGCATGGTGATGGGCTCGGGCTGCTGCTGATGCCTGCTGCCAGTCTGCTGGTACGGCCCCTGCCACCTCTGCCACGTGCCCATTTCCCACCTTATGGGAAACAGACCGGCCTCTCCTGCTTCCCTTCTCCATTTCTCCCAGCCAAAGAATGTACACGAAGATGTTATATTTAAACAAAATTATTTATTCTAATTGGTGATCTAATATTATATATATCTACACTAAATCTAACTGCTATTAACTATTCTAAAACCGATGGAACTAAATGGAATATTATCTAATATTTACAAAGGCCTTGTCCTACAAATACACTATAAAATACTAAAACTGACTCACTATCTCTATAACTAAGCTAACTCCTATTATCTATCTATCTATCTATCTATCTATCTATCTATCTATCTATCTATCTATCTATCTATCCACCCACAGAGATGGTACACCCACACAGCTCACAACAAACAACACAGGGAGGGGTACAAAACTGAAATGAAACCTAAATCAATCTAATGCTACTCTAAATAAATCCATAAACAGGGAAAGGGAATCAGGGATGGAATATATGCAGGAAGGAGGGAAGGATTCAATGGAGGGTAGGGAGAAAGAACACAGGGAGGGGTAAAAAATAAAAATAACACCTAAATCTATCTAATCTAATCTAAATAAATTAAACTATGGAGATAAATATGTGGAAATGGGAAATAGGAGGAGGATGGCAATGGATTGGGAAGACAAACTGCTGGGAGATGGAGACTTCTGAAAACGCCTGCTGACAGGATCAGTGGTTAGCTCAGAAGGAGTTGGAATGGGGGAGGGCAATGACTGTTGTTACTTGCTGCGCCCACCTTACCACAAGCCCCATAGGCTCCATGTAGCCTAGCCCGTGGCCAATCGCAGACTGCAAAGTCAGTGGTCTGAGGAAAAGAGGGATGGTGATTGGGCAGGCTGGCTGCTAGTCCAAGCCTCTCCACCCCTGGTGCCAGGAAGTCTGCTCCTCAGCTGCCCCCCCCCGGGCCTGCCAGCCCTGTTTTTCCTGCCCGAACTCATCCGAACGTGGCTGAACTGTTTGGGGCTTCGGGCATTTGATTTGGCTGTTTGGTTTGGCCGTCGGAATGGGACAAGTTTGGGCTGAACACTGTACGTCTGAACCACATTCGCACATCCCTACCCTGTCCTGCTCGGTGTTCGGGCAGGTGTGTGGCAGGAGAGGCAGTCCATGTACATGTCCGGTGGTGGGTGGGTGTGCGCCGGGTGTGAGCCCGTGTAAACACCATGGGTGGTGGGTGTTTGTGCGTGCACATTCCCAGCACACACCCACCTCCACCCATCGCACACCCGCCTCCACCCACCTCCACTCACGGAGCCCTCCAGCAAAATGGAGGAGGCTCTGTGGGTGTAGGTGGGTGGAGATGGGTGTAGGTGTGTGTGTGTCCATGTGAACGGAGACACACACACCTCCACCCACCCCACCCAAACACCCCCACCCCTGTCCGTGTATTAACGGCCTTACCAACAGTAGTCACTCCAAACAAAATGTCATCTGAACCACTTTATCTCCATCACTTACATTTGAGACCACACTCTTAGGATTAATCAAGAGACAGAGTGTGGTCACTGTGTTGGTTCTGAGAGACAAAGTGGTCTAAATGATATCTTTTATTGGACTAACTGCTGTTGGTGAAAATAAACAAGCTTTCAGACCACACAGGGCTGATACGCTAATACACAGTTGTGGAAACAGAGTGAGCATGTTATTTAGGGTGTTTTTAAACAAACAAGGCTTGAGGAGGGGTCCAGGGCCACTGAGTGGCATGGCTGCAGAACACATATGCATGTGGAGTGAGTAGGGACCGATTCTAACAGGCAGCTCCCAGGATGGCTAACGTGCCCACACAGGCAGAATGCATGCACTACCATCACCATGGATCAACCCTGCAAATATCTCACACGGGAAGCTGTTCCCCCTCCTCCCCACCTGGCAACACATACCCCCATACCAAGCCCCACCCAGCTGCTCATCCTCCTGCATGACACGCAGCTGTAGATACCATGGAAACAGGAAACCGCAGCAGCCAGTAACTAGGGGTGCCCATTCATTTTAGTTATTTTGAATAACTAAAATGAAAATCCCATTTTTGTTTTTATTATCGCAATAACAAAAACAAAAATAATAGTGCTGAAAATTTCAGGGGGGAAATTAAATTTCTTGGGGGGGAACCTTGAAAATTTTGGAACATACATTTCAGGCTGTAACATCTTTGTTTTTCATTCAATTTGCATGGAATTTGGAAAATTGTACCCCTCACCAAGGGATTTATCTCTGCCAAATACCAGAAAGATTGGATAAAGGGTCCTGATTTTGTAAGTAATTGAATTTCATGATTTTAACAGAAGTTAAAAAGGTTTAACAGAGGTTGAAAAAGCTGTGCATGCATTTCCAGCTGTAACATCTTGTTTTATATTCAAAACTAAACCGAATGTACCCCTTATAGAAAGAATCATCCGTGTCAAAAAAGGTCCCAATTTTATAAGGATCATGGATGTGCATTCATTTCTGGATGTAACTCCTTTGTTTCCCATCCAATTTGGATGAAACTTGGAAAGATTGCACCCTTTATACAAGGAATCATCACTGCCAAATTTCAGAAAGATTGGATAAGGGTCTGAATTTTATAAGCAATTGAATCTTTGTGATTTTAACAGAAATTGTGCAAATACTCATCCTGAAAATCTTGGGACAAAAATGAAAATTTCAGGGCATAACCAGGACTTCAGACAGCAAGACAGAGGGGAGGGGGAAGTAACCCAGTAATCAAGAGACATGATTGACATATCCAGGTGGTCAATTGGCCTCCCAAACACACCCTGCAGCACTGTGACAGAGGACATAAGAGAATCCTTATCGTCTCTTTCCTAAGCAGATGCTTCCAACTTCCCAGTAACAGGCAGGGGGGTTGCAGTGAGGACAACACAAAATGAGGATACATGACTGACATTTCTGCTGGCCAATTGGCATCACAAACCCATCTTGTACCACTGTGACAAGCATAAGAGTATCCCTGGTTTAGGTTAATTCTCTGGAGAGAATTGGTAAACTAACTTTTCAGTGAAAGGTTCAGGGTCTGTGAAGCAGTGGGTTCAGTTCCTCCTGGGGCTTGTTTTCACACAAGTATTTTATTGGAGGTATCTCCTAACTTCTCTGTGGCCATTTTACATGGATGTCCCCCCTCCCCCCCCCACGCACAGTGTTCAGGCAGTGTGCGAGGAGGCGTCCATGTATACAGCCAGCGGGGAGATGGGTGTCCGCTTGGTGTTCACCTATGTGAACACCAAGTGGGATGGGTGGCGGTGCATGCACGCTCCTGCGCAACACCCACCTCCACCCATGGAACCCTTCAGAAAACTGGAGGAGGCTCCATGCATGGAGATGGGTGGAGGTGTGTGTGTGTCCATTTACACGGACACCCTTCCACCTCCACCCACTGCGGCTAAACACCCATCCCCCCCACCTCCATCCATGTAAAAACAGCCTGTGTTCCTATGTTTTTCAGTCCTCCACAATCCCAGTGATTCTCACCATTATTTGTCCCACAGCATCACATATGACTGCTCACTAAACTCCCTTCACTTCCCCCTACTTTTTTGTGTTTGCATGAGGGAAAATGTACATCTCTACATCCCTGACTGCTTGTCATTCCAGCTCCCTCTGCTGGCACTTCCCTGCATGTTCCCAAGCAGAGAGATCAGGGGACAGGAAACTATTTAATGCCTAGTTCCCCGTGTGTAACTCCTACAGAATAACTGCCCTGGCAGTCCATCAGATCAAGCCCCCAGGTCACACTCACTAGCCATTAAGAACAGACTGTACATAGCGGAACAGAGAAGATGTCTGTACTTTGCACAATTACAACTCAAGGCTGCTTGGAGACCTTGAGTGGTTAGAAGCTATACTTAATTCCAAAATAAAGAGGATTTAGGGATGTTCAAGGTGCTCCAAGCCATGTAACCTTTCATTTATGTTGATGGTCTCTCCTTATTTTGACAGCCTTTAAGATATATGGTGGTTGAATTGAATGAGGAGTCAAACTTTTTGAGAAACTGAGCATCAGAAGCATTGCTCTGAAGCAGCCTTTAGAGATTGACAGTTCTTGATTTCCCCCACCCACTTCCTAGATAAAGTCCCATGTTTGTGCAGGCATAGTGTTTTATGAGAGTTTTGAATTATTACTTAGCAAAGTTTTAGAAGACTTACCAGGCAGTGTATCTACTTTCTGGTGCGTGCAATAAATATGAACTTCAATTTCACCCTCTTATCCAGCTTTTCACCTTCTGTTCACAATATAACACATATTAAAACCACAAAACCTCAGTACTCAGGCAATCAATTACAAGTTTCAAAGGAGTTTAAAAAAAAGCTGTTTCCATTCGCTAGCAGCACCCTGGATGATCCTCTAACTCTATCTCAACCAAAATTCCACCCTCTTTTTCATGACCATATTAGACTATAAACTTGGTGTGTCAAGGAACTGCAGAGCTGCTTCACAATTCCTGAGTAGTGGGAAGTTTTAGGGGGCCTTTTCCAGTGTTAGTTTTCTTGACAGGAGAGAGAACGAGAATCTTGTTTTATGGAAAACCAGTTTCCCTACAGATATCAGGCTGAGGAGAATGGGAATTGGATGTAGAAAATGAAGACAATTTAAGGCAGAATTAGTGCAACCTCTATGTTTGCATAAGCAAATTGTTTCTCTTTTTCTAGTTTCTCCAGCATACTTCTGTAGCCTCAGTTACAGCAAACTGCACTGCTTCTGTAGGCTCCAGGTGTTTGTCCACCAAGGAAACCATGTGATTGTGCAATGCCAGGGCCATGCAGGTGGGCCAACTCTCTTAATCCCCAAGTATGTTTCTTCCAAAAGAGAAACAAACCTGTCCTGTACTGAATGTGATGTCAGCCTCCCAGCGCTATAACAACTTAAGAAGTGCTATGCTGTTCCAGACCAATAGTCCATCCTCCCCACTGTCCTGTCCACAACAGTGGTGGCTTCAGTTGCTTTACAGAGTACACAGCGGGTCATAATAGAACAATACATTCCCTGCTATTCACTCCTAGCCTCCAACAGTCAGAAGTTTCATCAACTGACCCTCTTGACTAATAGTCATTTATGGACCTGCCCAGTCCATTGCATTGCCCAGTCCATTGCATCTAGAATTCACAACTTCAGTTCATTGCAACGTATAACTCAGTCATAGTGGTATTATTTGCTTAGAGCAGTTGTGCTTTGCAAACAACTTTTAATTCACTTGTCACAGGTTTTTAGATCATTATCATTTTAAAGATATTAAGATTAATAAAATGCAAAAAACACATGTGTTGTTTTCTAGTTAGGATAAAAAATTTAAGTGTGTAGTAACTTAGGAGCCTAAGGTATGTAGTGGCATATTTACAGAGGCAAACAGTATCATTAGGCACCCAATATCCATTGACTTTCAATTGAAATTAGACATCTTAGTGCCTTAGACAGCTTTGAATCAACTCCATAGAAGCATAAGTGTCATTGAAATCCAATGAGACTCAAGATGTTAGCAAATGTGAGGGTGGCCTGCTTAGGTCCACTGTGGCCCGCTTTGGCTGGTGGGCCACTGTCATGTTTATTTATTTATTTATTTATTTATTTAAAATTTATATCCCGCCCCTCTGCCCACAGGGCAGCCCGGGGCGGCGAACAACATTTCATTTAAAACAATAATAAAATTTTAAACAATTTAAAATACACTACATGGGGAAAACCCCCATCCCCATCCCCACCCCCACCCCACCCCTACCCCCCGCCAAAAGCCTGACGGAACAGCCAGGTCTTACATATAC
>QEPC01012913.1:7812056-7822448 GCA_003113815.1 Sphenodon punctatus
GGGGCGGACCGATCTAATAGGTCCTGCACCCTGCCGGGGGCTATCGTGCGCCAGGATGCACGTCTTAAGGAGGTAATGGTCAGACCATGACAAAGGCTCTACAGCCTTAACTCCTACTAACTGACCCCCTGCCTCAAGGCCGGTGCAGAAAACCAAATCCAGTGTATGTCCCTCCTCATGTGTGGGGCCACAGATGATTTGGGACAGGCTGTCATGGAGGCCATGAACTCATGCCTCGCTCCTCCAAGATCGGTGTCAGTGTGGATATTAAAGTCCTCCAGGACCACCAATCTAGGGGTCCAGAGGATCACATCTGACACCAGATCAGCAAGAGCATGTAGGGATGCCGCCGGGCAGTTGGGTGCATGGTACACCAGCAGCACCCCTAATCTATCCCCGGCCAAATCCAACACAAGGTGGAGACAATCAACACCTGGTGGAGCCTGCACAGGATATCTCCTAAAAGACAACGCATCCTTGATAACAATGGCTACACCACCACCCCGTCCCTGCAGCCGAGGCTGATGCTGCACAGAGAATCCAGCCGGAACAAGATCAGCCAAAATAGGACCCGATTCATTGTCCAGCCAGGTCTCTGTAATACACACGAGGTCGGCGTCCCACTCCAGGATTAATTCCCGGATGGTAGATGACTTATTGACAACCGACCTCGCGTTCAGCAGCACCAGACCAAGGCCTGGGGTCGACCCACAACCCACCTGCATGGGGGTTCGAGAGGGGAATGGGAACAAGGCACCGCTCCCTCCTCACTGGTGGAACACACCTCTCCATGGGACCATGTTAGTTTGTGCACTGCCAGATATTGCCCAGGATTGCTCCTGTGTGTATTTGTTAGTGATGAGCCTGGGCTATGATCCCAGAGACCTCCTGGGGTCACAATCTGGGCTACCGTCCACCTGGTTAGGCCAGAGCAGGCTACAGTGGGCCATAATGTTTATTATGGCCTGCCGTGGTCCAGGCCAGAGCAGGCTACAATGGGCCATAATGTTTATTATGGCCCGCCATGGTCCAGGCCAGATCAGGTCCGGCATGGCCAGCCATCATGATGGCCGTCATTGGCCGCCATGGCTACCCATCATGGCAGGGGGTGGAGTGCTGGGCACAATGTGGGGCTGTCTGACTGCACATTTGTGCAGCTCCCTGCCCACCCCAACCCCACAGCAGCCTGGCCATGTGAATGTTTGTTCCATGGCCAGATCTAATCCTGACCGTGTCTGCTGTGGCTTTCCCTCTCTATCTGGGATAGGTTGCCGCAGTGGTGCTGTCACTTCTGTTATCACCTTCAGACTTCTCACAGTACCTAACTCACCTGGCAATCCTCCATCATTAAAGTCAGTGAGAGTTTTACCATTGACTAGAACAGGTACTGAAAATGAGACCTAGGCACTTGAAAATGTCAGTTATCATTTATATAAATTAAATACTTATTTGAAGTATATAGAATCAGAAGAATTCATTAGATTAAATTATTTACAATATTACAACAATTTAAAAAGAACTCCAAGCTGAATTCAGAGCTTAAACTATAGTAAATGGAGCTATAAAGAGGTGGGCATTTGGATTAATCCGTAACTGTTTGTAACCGTCACCACCATTTTGGAAAAGAGCAGCCAGTCTGCACATGGGCAGTGTCCACTTTGCCCATGCACAGACTGGCTTCCCTTCTCCAAAATGGCAGTGATGCTGCTGCCACCATTTTGGAAAAGGCTGTGTATGTGCAGAATGGTCAGGTGGCCATTTTGCACATGTGCACTGATTATTTTCATTTAAAAAAAATTATTTTATATTTTTATTGATTTAAATACAGATCCATAATCTGAATCCATAATTAAATCCATAAATTACAGCTCTGGATCTGCAACGGACCCTGAATCCACAATTTTCTAGAGCTATATAAGTGAAAGGAAATGTGGGCACAAGAACAAATTAGTATGAACTGGACATAAGTAATGTGAGATGGAGATCAGGAATGTGCAAGGGGGGAAACTGGATATTTCTGACTTCTATTCTGGTTTCGGTGCCAATTTTTGTGGTTTTTGTCTCTGAATTTTGGGAACTTTTTAAGTGAAAAAAATCTTTAGTTGGCTTCTAACGTTGGTTGAGACACAAGCAAGTGGGCATAGGTGACTTGTGGGGGAACCATGCGAGGGATGCGTACACACACACACCCCGATTTCTGGAAGCACTACAGAGGCCTACAGAACTCCTGCCCAGCCCCCACTCCTGGGCCCCAACCCCCACGGTGGGCCGTGTTTTTCGCACGCTTTCGGTTCGTTATTTGCTACCGACCGGGGCCCCTCAACATGCTAGCAGATGTCCTTTCCTGACATACTGAGGCTAAGTGCACCCCGTGGCATGAGGAAGACACTATCTTGAACAAGTGGGTTTTTGCTGCCATGTGCCTGTCATTAGATGCCCTCCACCAAGTAACCAAGCACGAATTAACCACCAATGATCCGAATGTGCAGTTATCGGACCATGGCCTTGTAGAATGAGAGGGCAGAATCCTGGTCCCCCCATCCTGTCAACAACAAGTCCTTTGGGCACACCATGATGCACCTCTGGTGGGTCACCCCGGGTGAGATAAAATGACGAAGTTGATCCACCGTACCTTCTGGTGGCCAGCCCTAATGCCAGACATGACCAAATATGTCCAAAGGTGTGCCACCTGCGCCCGGACAAAGAGCCCTCGAACGAGACCAACTGGTCTTCTAAAATTACGAACACTTCCTACGGGACCGTGGCAGGTACTAGGGATGGACTTCATCATGGAGTTACCCCCATCGCAGGGGTATAACACAGTGTTCGTAGTTTTAGATACATTTTACAAGATGGCTCACTTTATCACCTGCAAAGGACTCCCCACGGCCCATAAGACGGCGTTGCTATTCCTTCAACCCGTGATTAAATTGGATGGCCTCCCATGGGGAGGTTATTTCAGATCGAGGAACCCAATTCACCTCGAAGTTTTGGAGACGCTTGTTTACGACCTTGGAGATCCAGCTTTCCCCCACCACGGCATATCACCCCCAGGCCAACGGACAGACCGAAAGAACAAATCAGGATTTAGAACAATATATCAGATCTTACATCAACCATCTGCAAGACGATTGGTATGCTTGGCTTCCTATGGCAGAGTTTGCCCACAACAATGCCCCTCATGCGGCTATAGGGAACTCTCCATTCTTCGTAACATATGGGTTCCACCCCCAACTGACCACACCAGAAATCTCACCAACCCACGTTCCAGCAGCCAGGGCTCTCGTAGACCAGATTTGATGGACTCAGGCACTTGCCTGAGAAACCCTGATCAAGTCTCACCAACGATACAAGGTCTCTGCCAACTGTCGCCGATGCCCCGCTCTGTCGTTCGCCCCTGGAGGTCTTGTTTGGTTAGATCGGTGACACTACCCCTAACTGCGCCCCTCCCATAAATTAGACCATAAATATATAGGTTCCTTTCCCATCGAGCATCAGCTTAATCAGGTGACCTACAAACTCCGCTTACCACCGTCCCTCAAGATCCATCCCACATTCCATGTTTCCCTGCTCAAATCAGCCCACGCCCCACTTTATCCCACACAAGGCATTCCCCCTGACCCCGTTTCCATCTCCCCCAAGGGACCGGAATATGAGGTACAGGCGCTCTTGGACGCCCGGATCCATAGGGGCTGATTACACTATCTTGTCGACTGGGTAGAGTTCGGACCCGAGGAACGGACCTGAGAACCGGCTGCGCAGGTCTACGTGCCCTGCCAGGTACAGCAATTTCACACCCAGTACCCTTGGAAGCCTGGGCCTTTACGGTGTTTTCGACAGGGGCCTCGATGGTGTGTGTGTGTGTGTGTACTGTCATAGGGCTCCATCGCCGCAGGGTACCCCCGCGCTCGATGCCCACCACAGAACCCCCTTTGGCACCTTCCCTCCAGTGGGTTGTGGCAGATCCACTGTCAGAGCAGGGTAGCACAGGGTCCATGCTCTCGGAGGCAGCACTCATGCCAGCAGCAGCACTCCCTCCTGAGGATACATGGGTGGAACTTAGGACACTGCGGCACTCAGCCCGCCTGCAGGGGAAGCCTCCAGCTGCAGGCACTGAATGAATAGGCTATTTAAACCAGTGCTGCCTTGTACACAGCGCTGGTGATCAGGTTCCCTGGTTTGGACTGGCCCTTTCAGGTGGAAAAGCTAAGTGCTTACATTCTGTTGGTTGTTTATTGTGAGTGAAGTGTGTGGTTTGTTGTGAGCTTTGTGCATAACCTGTCTGCAGACATAGTGGCTTGTCCCGCCTTTGTTTCCCTGTTTCCCTTCCTGGTGAGTGAGTGCAAGGGTGAGTGTAAGGGTGAGAGTGTGGCCCCTTCCCTCTCCCTTCCCTGGGGCCCCTGTTCCCCTCTGTGTTTTGTAAGGCCCTTCTCCTCCTTGCCTCCTGGACCCTTCCTCCCCTCACTGTTTGGAACATTGTGCCATCCTCCCCAGAACCTTCCCTGGAGTGCTTGCGGGTGATGGAGAGTGGCAGGCAGCCACAGGACTCCTGTAACCCCACACCTGATGATGAGAGGGGCCTGACTTCCTTGTGCTTCCCGCACTCGGAAGGGCCCACTTACTATCCTGAAGGGCATTTTCACCCAGGGGGCCTTCTTGGGGAATGAGATGTGTCTGGGGTGTGGTGGAATACGGTGTGTGACCGGTCCTTTCCCTCCTCTCCCATAAAACACATCCAGTTCCCTGGGCACAGCTCTGCCTCCAACTACCTGTTGAAAGAGGCCAAGTCCGCAAACCACAAAGTACTCAAAGATCAAAAATAAACCTAAATCAAAACATAGTCTACTCATATAGATCACCATTGTTGGGGCTAAACTCCCTCTTGGCCAGCACAACATACCATGAAACTTGAAAGATGCTCAACTTGCTAGAACAACAATTAAAAACATCAAATTAGAGAATATGGAAGTCAAAAAGGTCTTTTGTGTGTGTGTGTGTGTGTGTGTGTGTTTTATCCAAACCCCAATGCACAGACATAGTGGAAATTAGAAGAAGGTTTCAAATTCTAACTATAAGAGGAGTGAAATTTTGGAAGTCTCCTGAAGAGAGTCATGGGGCAAAAGACTTGATTAGTTTTAAGATGGAGTTTGATAAATTTGTAAGTGGTATCCTATAATGGGTTCCTAATCTGATGCTTCAAGTAAATTGCTTGCTGAGGTTAAGAAGCAATTTAGTTTTTCACACGGAATTATGTTTGCCCCTGTCCTTGAAGCATCAGAGGTGATTTTGAAATGGGACACTGAACAGTGTAATCTGGCACAGAGGTGGTACCAAGAGTTTTATTTTGGATGCTGGTGGACTTTGCTCACACAATCTGGGTCTAATGCCTGCTCATCTTCTAGAAGCAATGTAAACATTTTAGATTTATGGGTTTAGGGAGATTTGGGATTAAAAAAACATAAAAATCTTTGTATTTTAAAGATTGTATGTATTGCAACCCACTCTAGGCTTTGAGATACAGCAGGATAAAATTGTAATTAAAAAGACACTTTAGGGTTCAGGAAGGAATCCCCCAGCTTAGACTAGCTGGTGGCTCTTCCTCTTGCAGCATGGGAAGCTTCCCTTGCTTGAGTCATTTCATATAACTGGGTTTATCTCCATGCCATTTCAGAGGCCTCTGGAATTGGTACTCCATGGTTCCTCAGCTCCCTGCTTGTGACGCATTATAACAAAGTTTTCAGAGGGCTGTATTACCTTTATCTAATTCTGGATCAAAGGGTGGTAAGCTAGGACTTGGTGGCCCATCAGGCTAGGAGACTAGGAGGTCAAGCTAGTTGATCTGGTGGTCCCTTCTGACCTTGTCCTCTATGAATCTATGAGAGTGGTTTTTTTAAAAAAGCAAGAACAATAGTCATTGAAACGGATCCAGCTGTATAACAAGAAATAAACACTTTTTTGATTTACTGCTTACCAAGGTTACATCCAGACTTGTCTCTTTTCAAGGAAATAAGCTCTCAGAGATGGGAGAATGAAAAATCAATTCACCTTACCAGCAGTGGATGATGCTTACAGAATTTATAGTAACTTTATCTCATTCTTCTTGCACAAGATGGATAAAGTTGGTTAATATGCCGTATTTTCACCTGAGCTGATGGAAAGCCAGGTCTGAAGAGAAAAGTGGGGCAGCCAGATTTTGGACAGATTGGCAACCCTGCAGGAAGCTGGTTTTCAAACACAGCAGCCCATTCAAATAGAACCTTATACCAGACATTGAATTTGTAAACTTGTCTATAAAACATGGTGCTCACAGGCCAACAACCCTCCCCCCAACACCCCAACACACCTAGACAAATTCTGATCCGTTACGTTTTTGTAAGTTTAAGTTCCAAGCAGCAGCATTCACTGTAATATCAGTTTAAACTGATGTAAGTGACAGCAGGATCCAGCTCACTGTATTTCTTTGGATAAGAAGTCATTTGATACTGTCATAATTAAAGAAGAAATGTGAAACTTTGCCGAATTATTGATTTCATCTTTAAGGCCAGGGCAACCTTTATTTTGATTAATGTTATTGTTTATCACAATACGGGTTTCTGATTAATCATGATTTTCCGTTATAAAGCTCAATAAAAGAATGCAGGAAAGGCTTTACTGACCTTGCTATTCAATTTCTTTTTACATGATATGCTTCATTAAGCAATAAATATGAACAACTATAGAGCCCCAGTTGACAGAAGTGCAAAGTCTGGGCATTTTCACACAAGACACTCTTCACCCACAACCCCCACCCCCGCACACTATACATGTTACAAGGCACCCATAGGACAACACTGCAGCCCTGCAACATGTATAGTGGGTGGGTGGGTAGTGGGAGGAGAGTGTCTTGTGTGAAAATGCCCTTTGTCAGAGAGCTGGAGATTTCAGATCTGAGCTATAAGGATGAAGCATATTGATGAAGAGTTACCCTCTCTCTTTTCTCTGGTAAACAGAGTAGTTTTGGCTGTGCTACTCTGACAGAAACATCCATGAATGGCTACCACCAAATATACCGGAGGGTTCACTCCTACACTTGGTATTTTTAGGGGTGTGCAGAAGGCATTCCATTCATTTTCATTTTAGTTTTCATTTTCATTTTCAAAAACCCCACCGTTCTTGATTTTTGTTGTTGTTTTTTAATTAAGAATTAATTTTAAAAAATCACTGTGCATGTGCAAAATGGCCATCGAGACATTCTGTGCATGCGCAGCCCTTTCTCGCCATTTTGGAAAAGGGTGCGCATGCACAGAATGGTCTGTTAACATTTTGTACAGGTGTGGGGATTTTTTAATTTTTTTTAAATTAAAAACAATGATAGCACATACACAAAATGCCTGCTGGGGCCATTCTGCACATGCACACTCTTTTCCAAAATGGCGCCGACACTTTTGCGCATGCACAGGTTTTTAAAATTATTTTATTTTTTATTTTTTAAATGAAAACAGATGAAAGCAAATGACAATCCTCTGATTATTCACCTGTTTCTATAATATTTCATAAGTAATAGAAAACATTATATATGTACAACCCTTATTGGTATTCAGTCTAAGTAAGATTAATTGCATGTATCCTTCAAGAACTGTAAAAGTTTTACATCTCTGCCCTTAACTGGGGAGATGGCAGAGTCGGCATCACACAAACTAGCAGCCCTGCCATCTGATTAGAAACAGACCAATGGAAATGTCTACTGATGACCAATGGAGACCATGTCCCCAGCCCTGTCCTTAAGGATCTGTCCTTTCCCTTGAGCTTTCATAATACCTTTACCAATGAAATATCTTTGTTTTTAAACGAGATGCAACCACCCATGTCCACCCATCAGCCACCCATCTGAACGCCCATGTGAAGGTGGCGTGGGTGGGTGCGTGATCCAGTGACCCACGCAGCATCCCCTCTTGACCACTCACAGATCACTGGCAAAAAAGCCAAAGTGTGCTGTGTGGGGGACAGACAAAAAAGTGCACAGGAGCCAACACCCACGCATTTCCAGCCCGTACAAACAGCAACAGCCAGATCATTTTAATTATCTAATTTTTTAATATTAGTGCTTTTATAAAAAATTCATTTTAATTCTCTCATTTAATTTTAATTCTCTCATTTTTTAATATTAGTGTTTTTATAACAAATTCATTTTAATTCTCTCATTTTTTAATATTAATGCTTTTATAACAAATTCATTTTTTGGTAGAAAATTCCCCCGTTTTTCTATTTTATAATAATTTTACTTAAATATAATATTTAAATTATTTGAGAACATGTGAATACAAAATATTCAAATATTAAATATAATATTTAAATTGTTTAAGAACATGTGGCTATTTAACCACTTATGGAGGCAAGCTTGTTAACTCCACAAGAACTCACATTTAGTTATTACAGGTGTTTTTGAAAGTGTTTTTCTGCTGCTGTTTTGGCCTTTCCCTATGCAGGGCCCTGTACAGCCTGTGCCACAGCAGTAGTTCTTTTCTTGGCAGTTCCTTGATCTGGAAAAACTGTGCTGTCAAACAAACAACTGTCAATGGTATTGAGAACCGAGATGAAGGCAGATTTGTAGTACTTTGATCTCGTCTCATTTTTCTGATTAAGGAAGCATTCCCAGCTGTCCCAACACCAGAGCTGCAGTGAAGAGTAACATGCATCTGGGAGGGCCTCCTGGTTTGATCCAGTGCTCACTGAAGCGACCAACAAAGCTTCCACTGACCTTAGTGGTGCAGGATCAGAGCTTTTACCCTAACGTAGGTTTTGTAAAATGTAATAATGCATCTCTGATGGCCGTAATAAATAATAGCGGTACCTAATTTAACCAAGCTGAGAGGCTAAATACTTATGCAGAATAATTTCAGCCTAGATTAAACCCACCAATTTATACACTCCTAAAACAGAGTGATAAAATCGTTGTAGAATTTGTAAGTAATTTTCCTTCACCTCTGCCCAAATTGATTTCATGTTGGCTTCTTGCTCAACAGTAAGAAATACAAGTGGGTGTTGTGCTAATTTATGAGCGTTAATCTTGTAAACATGGTTGACAAACTTTTCTATGCTAGCTGCTTTCAGTCAAGATCACATATGCAAGAGTACTTTGGTCAGCTGCAGGTTAAAACCACAAATCCACTGGCAAGAAAGCTTGTCTCAGTTTTTATTTTTATTTGTAAGAAAATTGTGACTGGTGGAAAGCAAAGAACAAATAAAGATAATAGTGTTCCAGTCCTACAATGACATCCTCAGGGGGTTACCACTGCTAACGTCACTATAGGATCAAGGCCAATATTTCCAAACTTCTGATTAGAAAGAAAGTGTAAGTGTTAGAATAGACAGAGTTTCTGGACCAGCAGGATTAGTTATGTAAACCCCAAACACTGATATAGATCTAACAATTCATTCAAACATCAAAAATCCCCTCCCTAATGTGTCCAGAGAGGTCTAAATCAATTGATTTGACTGGGCAGGATAATAGCAGATAAATGCTACATTAAATGGAAAATAAATCTTGTTGGGGAATATAATCTGAATGCAAATGCAATGATGGAATCTGAGCTAACAGTATCCTTATGGGAAGAAGGGAAGCAACACCCTCCCATTCTTAACGACATGCAATTACACTCAGTTACAGACAGAGCAGCTTTCCAGTGATTTAGGGCATTTTCACACAAGACGCTCTCCACCCACCCTCACCCACTATACATGTTGCAGGGCACCCATAGGGCAACACTGCAGCCCTGTAACATGAATAGTGGGGGTAGGGGTGGGGTGGAGAGTGTTTTGTGTGAAAATGCCCTAAGTTACAAGGCTAGTAGTAAAGACTACTTATGCCACGTTAAATTTATCCTAAAAGGTATAGCAACATCTTTAAAAAGAGGACCATCAAATATTTTGTAGAATAAATCATCACCTTAGCTTTTTATTATTATTATTATTATTATTTTATTATTATTATTTTATTTTTATTTTATTTTATTATTATAAACATTTATATAGCGCTGGTCATGTGCCTGGCGCTGTACAGAACATAGAAATAGACGCGGTCCCTGCCTGTGGCTTACAATCTAAAAGACAAGGAGGGGGAGACAGGGAGATGGGACAGTGGGAGACACAGGGGAGAAGACAAACAAACATTCAAGCGGATGCGAAGTCTCGGGTGCATATACTTGGCTTGGTTACAATCAGGTTGGTTGCAGCAGTCTGCAGAGGAGGGCAGACAGTAAGTATATGGGGAACGACTAGCAGGCATTGGGAAAGGCGGCGAGGAAAAAGTGGGTCTTGAGGAGGGATTTGAAGGAGCGGAGGGAGGGGGCAAGGCGGATGTGGGTAGGGAGGGAGTTCCAGGCATGGGGGGCAGCGAGGGAGAAGGGTCGAAGG
>QEPC01012913.1:7830471-7855633 GCA_003113815.1 Sphenodon punctatus
GGGGCTCTTTTTTTTTGGTTCCGCTGGGGGATTGGCGTCCAGATGTTACTTTTGCTTGGTTCCCTGTGGGGGTTCGTTTGACCACGCTTCCCGGGACCTTCCCCCGGCTAGCCCGGGAAGCGTGGTTGAAACTGACCCCATGTGGGTATTGAGCATGATGAACATCTGGCGCGCGCCGTTCAGACGTTCAGGGCCCTTTGGCCCCACGGGGGGGTTCAGCGTGGTTCAGTGTGGTTCAGCGTGATCTCGTAACGTCTGAAATCACCCAATGTTAACCATGATGAAACATCTTGCTTTATAGCATTGGGGAATTACAGAATTGTAGAGCAGAAGGGGTCTTAAAAGTTCAGCTAGTCCAACGCCTTGCTGTGAAGCAGGACCAACTGTGGTTAATTTCAGATGTGACAGGCCATTCGGCCCGCCACACTGAACCCTGGACTGGGATCCGTCTCAGATCCCGGTCCATGATCAGACCGGTCGTCCTTTAGATGTGCCGGCCTGATCTCTACCAGGGTTCTGAGAGAGGGTGGGGCTGCCAGCACGATGTGCTGCCACTCAGCCCCCCCCCCCCCCCCCCCCCCCCCCCCCCCCCCCCCGGGGAGACAGGAGGGTGCAGCGGCCAATGAGACTGCTGCGCCCGACCCTGTCCCATGGTTAGGGCCTGATTCCAGGATGGGGCTGGCAAGCAGATGTGCATCGCCACCACTGTCAGCCCCTTTCCAGATCGTGGCCAATATAACCACGATTCTGGACCTGAGGCCGGCCTCAGGTCCAGAACCATGGTTAGCTTTGACCCCCACCAGAGATTCACTGTGGTGAACATCTGGCAGGGCTCAAATAGACGTTACGGCAATCACAACCACCACCCTGAATCCACCGTGATTCAGGGTGGTTGACTGTGATCATGTAACATCTGAAATTACCCTGTATTTAAACCTTCCCCAGAAAGAGTTTATCAAACCTGTTTCTAAAAACTTCTCATGATGGAAACTCCACAGCCTCTCTTGGTAATTTGTTCCATTGCCCATCTATTCTTGTGGATGGGAAATTCTATGTATTTTTTGTAGCAGAATCACCACTAGCTAAATGTTCCATAACGGATGGTATGAAGGGGTTGTCTGTTGGCCTTCTTTTGAAAAGAGGCAAGATGTTGTGCTTGAAGGACACAATTGTCTCATCTGTTATTTCAATTTAAACCTTCCAAGTTACATGCAAGCCAGTGTTCCCCTTCATCCAAGTGTGAAATTCAACCTCACTGAATAGCTTAAATCAAATCACATAGAAAACCCCCCTCAAACCCAACTTCACTTTCTGTAATAAAAAGAAAAATAATCTAATCTGTAGAGTAGTAATCGCTGAAGTGTAGGATATTAATAGTCACATTCTCTATCTTTCCTTTCAAGCTGGAATAGCATATGAAATAGACTATAATGCAATACAGATTGGAGATATCATTGAACATGTATAAACCACAGACTCAGTGAAAACAAAGCTCTCATCTGGGAAAACAATAACCAGCATGTTAATTTTCTAAAATACAATATTAAAAATATAAATCAAAATAAATTAGAATTTGACTTGATTTTTCTGGAAGTGCC
The DNA here is from genome assembly GCA_003113815.1 of Sphenodon punctatus. NCBI lineage: Eukaryota > Metazoa > Chordata > Lepidosauria > Sphenodontia > Sphenodontidae > Sphenodon > Sphenodon punctatus. Next base: position 7,832,070 of record QEPC01012913.1, read on the forward strand.
ATTTATTCTCATATCATCAGGGTAATATTTTATTCAGCTAGTTTTATTATCAAATATATCCCCCAAAGCAACTTGTCAACATGTCTGAATGTGGCCAGACAGGTAGTGTGAGTTTTTACATGGAAAACCTCAGGTTCCAGGAAAATCTTTTGCTGCTTCAGGAAAACTACCATGTAGGTGTAATAAATTTGTTGGCATAGGGTGTTTTTGTTTCTTTGTTTCTTTGTTTAAAATGTATCAACTTTGCCTGAGGTGACAGGTTGTTTTTTCTCTACCTCCCAGAGTAAATTTGTCAGTATAACTGAATTGAATTTAGTCTACAGTTGCCTAAACAATAAGATAATCTGTACAATGCCATTTATTTCATAGTATTTTCCTTCATACTACTTTCTTCAAAGCAGCTAGAATAAGAGGCCAGAACTGGCTTCAAACAACCTCTATGGGAGTTCTGCATTTACAAGAGCAAGCTCCTTTGTAGCCGAACATAGGGATCACTTCACTCCAACTACCACTGAACAGCTGCCCTCTCTGGGGTGCCCAACGGCATGGGGCTACTCTACAAAACAAATTTACAAGAGAATGCACAAATCAAACTCTATCCAAATGAAATTATGCTGGAAATTGAATGTAGTCTGAATGTGGAAAAAAATTGAATGTAGTTACTGATTTGGGGAGATTTCAACTGGAAGCCAAAAGCATATGGTCTTGACTGAATTTCATTCATCTCCATTTTGCTCTTTATTATTTGATAGTAATTTAAAATGTATTTGTTCAATGATCTGTTTCCTTCTTTTTAGACATCTTCCTTGTTGCCCAGCTAGTCAATACAGGCTCTTATATTTTTACTATATAGTCATTCTCTTGGCTTTATCTTCAAAAATCCTGGAGTCTCTGGGTGAAAACAGATGTGCAGGTGGCACGGTGGCTCCCCAGCCAAGAGCGGCGTGGGAAACACCAGCCACCACTCTCTGTGTTGGGGAGAACCATCTTATTGATTAGGCAATGTGCCGTAGTGGGAGAACGGTCCCACCGCCCACTTGCACCGGGTGTGTGTGTGTGCAACAAACATGCAGGTGGCCGCCCCCACACCCTGCCCATGCCATGACGGGAATTTATGGCAGCCCTTGAGGATGGTGGGGCCAAACAGATGCCATGGCCTGCTGTGGCCTGCATTGGTCTGTGTGAGTGGCTCTTAACCTAGAATGTGCACTTGGGATCATCCAGGGCATGCATTCCAGGCAAGCCACCCACCTAGCCGAGGGCAGTCCGAGGCTAACATCTGGCAGCTGGGGGACAGAACAGAAGTATGGATGCGTCCCTGGCCCAGGCGGGCCATACCGGGCCTGCGTCATGTCTGTTCTCACCTTTTCTTAAAGACAAAGGCATAGCTATAAGGCATGGCTGTTGGTAGAATGAGTAACACAGAGAGCATATTTAGCATTCTTTTATGTGCAAAGCACAAAACAGATACAGTAATCCTCACAATAGCCCTTAAAGTATATATAAACTAGAAAACCCTCCTTTTATAAAGAGGGAAAAGAAGTTAGAGTTAAAAAATGTTTAGAAGCAGCCACTAGTTTTTGGTGCCTCGGTTTTTTTAGTGACCAATGTGAAAAACTCTGGACCAATTTTCAGAGGTGATGAGGAACAACTCCCATTCATTTTAGCTGGGTTTGTGGGTGCCAGATGGCTCCCAAAATCCAGCTCAAAGTGTATCAAATTAGGCACCCAAAATTAGCAGTCACATTTGATAAGTTTGCTTAAAAGGATTACCAAGACAGACTGAGTTCACACTTGAAGTGTCTGTTTCCATGTTCAAACCAGTGATCATGTCTTTTTCTAAAGGAAGGGGAGACTACAGAATAATAGAGAAACATATTCTGCATAGTTTGCTGTGTGCAACTTAAAAATCCCATTATGTATAGTAGCTGTTTCAAAGTCATATTTAATTTGGGTTTTGGACATTATCAGCCATCAGTTACAGAAGGGCTTTGGAGCATCAGCCATGGACTAGGGTCCCATGGGTGCTAGCCATACCTACAGTGGAATCACCACTTGTGTTATTGATTGTGATTGTGATCTTTGCGCTGGCAAAACTCCACTGAAGTGAAAGGGGCTCTTCGTTGTAAGTGCATTTGGGATAGCAGTGTGAGTAAAGAGCAAAGTTTGATCATTATTCCATGAAAAGGGAATAGAATTCAAGTATGGCTAAAAGTTCTGCAGCAACACTTAATTTCCCTCCACTTAATTTTTAAAAGCACCTCTGGCTAGAAGATCTGTATTCATAGCACAAGTGACATTTCAAAACCCATCCTAGACAGATGCCATTCAATTATCTAGTGAGCCATCTATCAAGTAAATCCTCAGTGGTGATCTTGAAAGAGGACTTCGTATCTTGGACTCTGCTTTACTCCATGATGTAGTACCTGTATTTTGACCTTTTGCATCTTTATGTTTGAAAGTCCTTGAACAACAATCTGCTGTTTGAGTTGCTTTTCCAGGGGAACAAACTGTTATCCACTTAATTCCCAAATTATGACATTGCTAGGTTCATGACTTCCCTGCAAAATGATCAACTCAATTTCTCATCTTTGGAAACAAACCAGATGCTGTATCCCTTGCAATAAATACAATGAAGAACTTTGGAAAGTTTGGCCATTTTCATCATATTACTTTGTCATTATCCTGGAACAATCCGTTTATATTCTCTTCCCAAGTTTGATTTATTTCCCCAGTTAAGACTGAAGATAAGACTGGTAGGGAAATGGGGAGATTGAAAACAGTTCATAGAAAAGTCTGCCCTAGTTGATTCTTCTTCAGTTAGGTTCAGCTAACTAAAGGTTAAGGGATTGGTTTAGAAATGCAGAAGCAACAAACCCAGAAGTAAAATGGTACCCTTGACATTGTAGTAAGCAGGGAATGAATGTTACATGGTAAGTGGAAATTCAGTATGGTACTCGGTATGGTATCTCGTGGTATTGTGAAATCGAGAAATCACATTGGTATCAGGAAATCAATCCCTGTTCCCGATATGGCAAAATTACTTGTGATTAAAAATTTTGCTGCTTGTTTCAGTTCTATTTTTTTCTTTTGGGACACCTAAATATTATTACCCAAACTAAAATCAGATGAATACAAACATTTGCATCAGCAAATCATTGGTATGTGATTTACATTTAAACATATGACACAACAAAATTGACATTGATTTGACACAAAACAAATGACCATAGGCATTTTCAGACGCTACAAGATCACAGTCAACCACAGTGAACCACGGTCAATTTCGCTGCGGGGCCAAAGCGCCCTGAACGTCTGTTTGGCGGCCGCCAGATGTTCACCATGACCAATTCCCACATGGAGTCAACTTCAACCACGCTTCTGGGGCTCCCTGCCGGACAATCCCTGAAAGCGTGGTCAACGTGATTCCTNCTGGCCAGCAATCACGGTCCGGAATCCCCGGTGGGATTCCAGGCCATGGTCAAAGTGGCTGGGCACTGCAGCCACATTGGCCGCGGCGCCTGCCTGTCTCCCCAGAGGGCAGGTGGCGGGGGAGTGTGGGGGGGCAGGGCCGTGTGGCCGCACATTGCGCCGCGCAGCCCTGCCCCCTCCCCAATTCACCGCCGGGATCAGCCGGCATGTCTCGGGCCATTTTTTGACCACGGGGGGTGGTTATTTCATTCACCCCCGCCGGGGATTCATTGGGATGAATCGGGATGGCGTAACGTCTGAAATCACCCCATATATCTGCTTACCATCTCAGTATCTGCATGGTGTTCATACCATCTGTATGTATCTGCAAGATTATGTATCTGCATATACCATCTCCTCGAAAAGCTGTGGAATGGAGCTCAGAACTGTAATTAGGCTTGTGCTCAAACCAGGGGACAAACCCAAATACCAAGTAGTCAACCAAAGACTCCCATCTCACTTTTTCATTTTACCATTTAGCAGTTCATGATGTCCTGAAGATATATTAGTAAAAATCTTATTCTAGCCAGAAGTCCAGAACAAGATTTATAGTACCCACAAAAGTGTGTCAGTGGAGACCCATATCCGGATATTGGTACATGACAAGGCAGATCTGAACACTTCAGCAAAACTGAAGGTGGGGGGAATCAAAGAGGCAGAGAATGGCAGATCTTTCGACACCCTGGCCATGTCCCAGAGAGAAGAGAAAGTGAGGATATTTTTCTCTAAGTGTCAAACAGAGGGAAATAGGGTGTTTCAAAAATCTGATGGATCTTTAGCCAGTGGTGGAGAGCTAGTAGCCAGTCCTCCTCTAAGCTGCCCATCATGGGAGACCATTTCTTTCTTTGCAAGCTGTTTCTCACATGTGAAATAGTGTGACTATGAAAAAGTGAGGGAAATCTCAGAAGGATATAGTCCTGGAATTTGTAAATTCCAGCCTCTGAACTGCAGGCCAAATCTGACTCACAACTGTTTTTTATTTGGCCCCTGTCCTGTTCATAGATCTGGCCTTTGGACCCAGTCCTAACTCTCAAGCACTGTATGACTGATACAAGGGAAGGCAATAGAGATGAAGGCATGCACTCAAGCATGTGGAATGGATCCATGATCTGCACCTCTTGCCTTCTTTTTCAGCTCCCTTGAGCACCCCTTCCTCCCAACTTCTATCTGGACCATAGAACTTGTACTAATTTTCAAAGTGCCCCATTGAATGGAAAACGTTCCCCCAAACCTACCCCTAAAAATGTGCATGACACAACGGGTATAATCCTGTTCCTAGCGATTTCAATGGGTGCATGATCTCAATGATTAGACCCAAATTGTGTGTCATTATGGGATTTCATGTCTTGACCCAGTATAGCATGTGACCTAGTATAGCAGTATAGCATTAAGCACATGAGCCCTTCTGATGAAGTCAGTCACCCTCAGGGGCGTAGTAAATGGGCCCTCATATAGAAGATGGAATGAGCCCTTCTTGACACCCCTCCCAGCTAAGGGATATGCAGCGGTACCAAGCTTGTGGACCCCACTGCAGCTGCACCACCTGCCTGTCCCTATATAGCTATGCCCTTGATAGCACTAGATGCGAATGTCTGCTGTATCAGGGCTACAAGCCGAGTAAAAATAAAAAAAGACAATTGAAGGGGGTAGAAAAGAGGGAAGAAAGAATACTATTCTTCCAGGAAGAAAAATTTACATTTTTGTTATATAAAAATTGCCCCTGTCTATGAATAAAATATGTTTATTATGAAAACAAGTCAATGTTCCAACTCCCTTCTAAAAGATAGTTTAAAGAGATACTCGAGGGTTTCATTGTCTCAGAGCTGAAATGAAACAAAATCATCTGCTCTCTTGATGTAACATTTCCAGGAGTGATTGTTCTTCAGCACAGATAAAAAGCACAAGTATTGCCATGCATGATTGCCTGGGTAATATTAAAAGCAATGCAATTACATTTATGGTAATTGATAAGGTTCTTACCTGATAATGATCAGAGGTCATGAGTTTAAAAGCTGTCGAAGAACATGTTTTGCACATTAAAAACAAAAGCACGGTATTCAGGCTGTACTGGTACATCACACTTCTTACCTTGCCTCAGTAGGGGATGTACTTCTGCAAACCTCTCTGGAAACCCAAGAGTACCTAGTGCCACTTTCCCCTTTGTGAATATGATGAATCTTTCTTTAAATCTTCGACAGAAGCCAGGCAGAAGGGGCTCTGTGGAAGATTAGACGCAAAGTTTGCAGTGAAACAGAAAGAGTGCTTTTAAAGGATAGGGCCCTTGGCTTGCCAGTAATGGCAGCCACTAGGGCTCATTGTTGTGCTCCCCTTAAAGGGATGCGGCAAGGGGGAGGCGGGCTCCAAGGCCCCTCCTCATTGATGGGCGGGGTCTCTTCACCCGCTGTGTCTTGCCCAAGCTGCATTCTTGGCTTGGAGCCTCAGAAGCAAGCCACTCCTCGCGCTCCTCTCCCTCCCGAAGAAAGGAAAGGCGAAGGCCAAAAGCCAAAAGGGCTCCCGACCCCAGAAGCCTGACTCAGGGGTATTGGGGGGAGCGGAAACTGGAACTGGGCCCGCGGTCAAGCTGTTGAGTGGGCCGGAGCCCGGTACCTCCATGCCTGGGGGGTCCCGGGGAGCCATCGAAGGCGGGCCTCACATTGTGGAGGGCTCTGCCATGGCAGTGATCAGGGCCCTGCAGGATGAATTGGCTGGGTGTGAGGCCCTAATGGGCCACATGGCTGCATCGCGTGGCCATGCCACGCCTCCAATTTTGGCCCAGCTGCACCTGGAGGAATTTCCCCCTGCTGCTGCCCGGCCCGGGGGAGTGGCCCCCTATTTCACCCCCCTTCCCCCTGGCCCCATGTATAGGCACGGGGCCCTCAGGGGTACAGGGAGTGGTTGCTGGGATGGTCCCAGGACCCACCCCACGTAGGGGGTTCACAGGGGCCCTTTATCATAGGGCTAGCTCAGCCAGGCAGCCACACAGGGCACCCAGGACCACTGCTAAGATACACCCCCTTACAAGGGCAGGGAGATCCCCCCCAGGCATAGCAGTCGTGCCTCAGCTGAGAAGGGGGAGCAGGGTGGTAGTACCCCCAACCAGGTACAGAGCAGCAGGGGAGGGGATGGTGCCAGCCACGGCCCAGGTGACCATCCCCCAAGTGGGCAAGGGCTCAGTCCAGGGCTCGGTCTGGGGCCTCGGCCACTGGAGATGCCCCTCAGGACCCCCCTGCCTCCACCCCTGCGGGGGTATGGAAGGAAATGACCCGGGGCAGGCCCCGCCCTGCCGTACAGGGGGTTGGCCACGGCAGGGCCCCTCTTTCTCCCCACAGGGAAGTGGAGCCCTAGCAGGGAGAGATAGCGGGGATGACAAGAGGATGGCACTGGGAGTTCTTGAGGCTCTCCAAGGTATAGCGGCCCTTGGAAAGGGGACTGCAAGCCATGGCCCAGGAATACCACCCCCCACCTGCACTCGGACTGGACCCAGGAACCCAAGCACCAGAATATGGAGGTACGAGGGACCCATGGATAGGGGGCTACTTGTCAGGGCTCAGCGAGACCCTGGGTCAGCTGCTGGGGGGTGTAGTTGGGTGGGCCCTGCAGGGGAATGGCCAGGATCAACTGCTGTATTACAACGACCCCCAGAGCCCGGCAACTACTATGGTTCCTGGAGTAATTGGCCCATAGGGGGGAGAAGTGAGACCACCCCCACCTTTTGGTGGAATGCGGCAGATGTTTTGGCTCCCATTAGGGCTCACCTCCTGCAGCCCACCAGGGAAAGGATTTGGAGGGGGGGAATAGGTATTTGAAATACCTAGATATCTTCACCCTACTATTCACTGATCCCATACCAGTTCCAAATGATAAGGACCATAGTAAGGAAAAGGAGCGCTTCCGGTGCCCCAAAGTCAACTGTAACTAGGCAAACTGGACATTGGTGATGGGTGTACCATCAAGGGGTGATGGTCAAGGTGTACCCAGACCGAGCCTACGCACTCATGAAGTACGCTGACATTGTTCACTGTGCATATGATACAGGCCCCTCAGGGGCCTGGCTCAGATACAACGAGGCATTCCGCCATAGGGCTTCTTATGCTCCGGGGCTAAGATGGGACACACATGCCCCTGATTTGTGGTTAGATTCCGTGAACAACGTGGCCAATGCTCCCAGAACTGATAGCGGTCACGTTTTAACCCGAGGCAAGGTGGCACCATCCAATGATCCCTTTTGGAGCAAAGGCCGTAAGGCCAAAACCCCCAGAGTGACCTTTGCTTGGAATTCACCTGCTCAGGCAGGTGCATGGGCTGGAGATTCTGACACATGTCTGCCATCTGTGGTGGAAGCCATGCCACATCAGCATGCAATAAGGGACAGCAGCATTGGGGGAAGGGGAAATATGGCCAGAGACCCCCCAGGGAAAGGAAGTCAGGGTACCCCCTTGGGCGGGGGTGCTTCAAAAGGCCGCAACCCCAGTCAGGGTTGACCGGCTGGCACAGGCCCTAGCGGGCCACCCGGATTGAGACAATGTGTTGTACATAGTTGACGGGTTTTGTCATGGTTTCAGGATTCCGGCAGGGGATGTCCAGCAGAGCAAAGTCACTCCTAACCTCAAATACGTAGCGGTGTTAGAATACGTGGTGTAGGCCGAGCTGAATAAGGAGGTCAGCGAAAGGAGAGTGGCTGGCCCTTTCTTATCCCCGCCACTACCGGGCATGATCATCTCCCCTTTGGGAGTGGTCCCAAAGAAAGCCTGCAATGAATTCTGATTAATACACCACTTATCCTACCCCCGAGACAGATCAGTCAATGATGCCATCCCTAGGGAACTCACCTCAGTTCAGTATGTACCATTCGACTCAGCAGTCCAATTGGTAAAGAATGCAGACCTGGGTGCATTCTTGGCTAAATACAATATTAAAGGCCTTTCGCCTGCTGCCAGTCCACCCAGACAGCTTTCGCCTCCTCAGCTTCCACTTTCAGGGCCATTTTTATTTTGACCGGGCAATGCCCATGGGCTGTTCCATTTCATGCTCCACATTTGAGTGGTTCAGCTCCATGGTCAAATGGGTGGTACAGCAGCGGGTGAACAAAGGGGAAATCACAAAATACCTTGATGATTTCCTCTTCATAGGCAAAGCAGGAACATGGGACTGTGTTGGACTGATGGAGACTTTCAAAGAGGTGGCAGATGAATTAGGTATCCCCCTAGCCCCAGAAAAGACAGAGGGACCCGCCGCCACTACACTCACATACTTGGGCATTGAGATGGACACAGTCCAGTCCATCTCCCGCCTCCCGGAAGACAAGCTAGAGGGGTTAAAGGCCAAAGTAGAGGCCTGCTGCACAGCAGTGAAAGTGACAGTCAGGGAGCTCCAGTTCCTAGTGGGAAGCCTTAATTTCGCATGTACGGTGGTAGCCCCTGGACAAGTCTTTTTATCCCACCTATATGACAAGCTTGGGGGCAACTCCCAGCCACACCACCACATCCAGGTAACCAGGGAGATGAGGGATGACCTCCAGATGAGGGCGTCATTCCTATTGGGTTTCAATGGGGTTAGTTTTTGGAGGGAAGATCTCCTGATAGAGGCGGAGTTGCAAGTGCACTCCGACACAGCTGGTGGCATGGGATTCAGGGTGTACTTTCGGGATAAGTGGTGTGGCCCAGGAATGGATGGAACAAGGAATAACCAGGGACCTGACATTCCTGGAATTTTCCCCGATTGTGCTGGCTGCACATCGTTGGGCAGCTGTTTTCGCGGATCGTTCCGTCCTTTTCTGGTGCGAGAACATGGCAGTGGTACACGTTATCAACTCCATGTCATCCAGGTTCCCCAGCGTAATGAGACTGGTTAGGGCATTTGTCTTAACGTGTTTGCGGCACAATATTATGTTTGTCGCCAGACATGTGCCGAGTACGAGCAACGGCATAGCCGATGCCCTCTCTCGCTTCCAGATGGAGTGTTTTCGCTCTCTGGTGCCAGGAGCCAGACTGACACCGGAGCCTCTTCTGCTGGTGGTGTGGAGCCTTGGATCCTAGAATTATACAACATCATACAAGGATCCCTGGCTGTACGAACCCATGCGGCTTATGAGCGGGCCTTTAGGAAGTTTCAGGAATTTTGGTCACTGAAGGGTTGGATGGTGAGTTTCCCAATTCCAGAAGCACAATTCGCCCTGTCCCTAAGGAGTGAGGGAGCGACGGTAGGAACCATCACCAGTAAGCTGTCTGCCCTCAGTTTCATGAGCCGGTTGACTGGCCACCCCCACCAGATTGAGGTTTTTTCACACGCAGAATGCTAGAGGGTTGGTCCTGCGAACAGCTAAGGCAACAGGATAGCCAGGCCCCTATTACCCCCCACCTTCTCATGCCCTCACCCAACTATATTCAGACCAGTACGAGTCCACACTTTTTGCAACAGCATTTAAAATTGCTTTTTGGGGGGCTTTCAGAGTCAGCGAGTTAGTGGCCGAATCAGCCCATGACAATACCAACTGGGTACTGGCTATTGAGGACGTCCAGATAGGGCAGCATGCACTCTGTATTAGGTTGATGTGGTCCAAGATGGACCAGAGGGCAGGGGACAGATAGTCACCCTCAGCAGGGAGGGGTCCAGTGAGGGGTCTCAAGGAATACCTGGGGACCTGCACAATGAACACAGGGCCCCTTTTCTGCCATGCGACTGGCACCCCCTAACCAGGTACCAATTCACTGCCATTCTGCGGAGCGCATTGGGTCACCTCGGCCTCCCCTCATGGGAACATGGGTCACATTCGTTTCAAATAGGGGCTGAAACTTCAGCAACAGCAGCGGGCCTTACAGAGCAGGGTATCAGAGCTATAGGGCGCTGGCGATCTCGGGCCTACAAAACTTACATACGAAGCCTCCCACAGTAATTTTTCCTTTTGTGTCTGTGCTCCCGGGTCCTGCAAGGTTCCCCCACAGAGACCTCATTTGGATAATCTGCCACAGCTTGGTGCGCTGGGTCGGGAAGGCAGCCAGGAGGACCCACTGGGGGATGCAGTTGGGGCTCTCAGCCCAAGCCGTGATCTGCTGGATGGGGTGCAGTGGGATGCGTTGGCATCAGTTACTGCCTTTCCTCAGGGTGGAGGTGACTGGATCTCCACCAGATGTAGTGGTCATTCACCTGGGTGAGCATGATCTGCTTCCAACAAAAGGGGTCAGATTAATAGTCAACATCAAATCTGACATACTGGAAATCGAGAAGCTTTTTCTGGGGGTGGTAATTATCTGGACCAGCCTTGTCAGCTGGGTGAACTGGGATAAGGCCATACAACCCAGAAAAGTGGATAAAGTCCGACGCTACATTAACAGGGATGTCGGGAAGTGGGTTACCCACAAAGGGTGGGGGGTGGGGATACAGGGTGATCCACCATGGAATCACGTATCGGAATCCTGAATTTGTTTAGAGATGATGGGGTGCACTTGTCCCTGACAGGAAATTATAGTTATCTTGCCACCTTATTATTATTATTATTAACAAACATTTATATAGCGCCAGCAGTGTACCTGGCACTTTACAAAGTAATAAAATAGACACGGTCCCTGCCCCTAGGGCTTACAATCTGAGAGACAGGAGCTGGGGGAGAGACTTAGGAAGGGGAACAGAGGGAGAGACAAGAAGATGCGAGGTCTCAAGTGCACGTACTTGGCTTGGTTACGATGAGAATGACAGCAGGCAGGTCCATGTTGCAAGGATAAGGGTAAACCGATCGTAGGTATAGGAATAGTGGTTCAGCAGGATAAAGAGTCAGACAGAGCAGAGCGAAAGAGGTGAGTTTTAAGGAGAGATTTGAAGGTATGAAGGGAGGGGGCAAGGCGGATGTGGACAGGGAGGGAGTTCCAGGCATGGGGGGCAGCAAGTGAGAAGGGACGAAGGAGCTTAGGGGAGCAGGGAAGGCGTGGAAGGATGAGAGAAGGGACAGAGGAGGAGCGAAGTGCACGGGCTGGAGTATGGAGGGCAATAAGTGCAGAGAGGTAGGGGGGAGCAAGGTTGTGAAGAGCTTTATAGGTGAAGACTAGGAGCTTGTGCAGGATTCGTTCAGGAAGGGGAAGCCAGTGAAGCGAAGAGACGAGGGGCTGCACATGGTTGAAGCGACTGGCGAGGTAGATGACCCTGGCAGCAGAGTTTTGGACAGAGATGAGGGGAGAAAGGTGAGACCGGGGAAGGCCAGTGAGAAGGAGGTTACAGTAATCAGAAGGTGGAATCAGTAACCTTGAAGGTGGAGTTAATAAGAGTGTTGGAATCTGAGTTGGGCATGGGTGGGGGTTGGGCCTGTCCGAAGTAAACATCGGCAGCCCCTTAGTGGCAGGGGTCCAGTACGGTTATGATGTTTTAGTAGGAAATCATTAGTTGGTGGAGTCATCTCCCTAAGAGATGGGGAAGCAACATTGGGCGCAAAGGCAGGGCACGGCTAGTGCCAGGGTTAGCATCCCTGGGAGGGGTGTTTGGTGAAGGTGGGCAGGGACATGCATGGTCCCCACGCTTGTGGCACCCAAAATCCTTACTCCTGTCCTAGAAGGACACTGTCCCCTTTGGGCCAAGGTCGCAAGTCGGCCGGGGAGCTGCAGGATCAACAGGCAGCCCGGCCCTTGTGTCATCTGGGCAAGGAATTGTAGGTGTGGAAGGCATGCGGAAGAGGGTCCCTGTCCCTGGTTGGAGGAGTGAAGATCAGCCGGGCACGGAGAGGAACAGTGATGGTGATGTGCCCCTTCCCCCTCTTGAGATTTTGTATAATGGGGTGTGGACTATTTCCCCAGAGACAGAACAACGGCAGGAGCTGGGAGTGATTTCTGGAGACTGGAGAGGCTTACCACCACAGCTGTGCCCGATAAGGGAGAGCGTGAGCCCCAAGCCACTAGCATTAAAGCTGGGCCTGGCCATTGGCTGTGTCGTCGGCATGTGCTGAAGGGGCACGGCCAAAGGGGTGTGCCCCTTCGGCTCGGACCAGCGGCTGGGGTCAGGAAGGTTGGTTCACATCATTGATGTTTGGTGGCGAGGGGAGTTAAAACGTTGAGGAATGCAAGTGTTGGATGAGGGTTTTTTCTCATCTGATATTATGAGGGGGTGGTAATAGCTGTTATTGAGAATGTTTTGAAGGGGAGGAACTGCTGTTGTGCTGGGGATTTGTTGCTATGATTAAGTAAAGGGAGATTTTTGTGTTATGAAATTTATTATATGGGGGCTTGTATTGTATTGTTGTATTGAAATTGATTGTGTGGGAGCTCTTATATTATGTTATTGTATGGGTGGATTGTATTAGTCAATGATTGGTTCATAAGAACTCCTTCCCTTGGTGAGAGCAAGTAGTACGGAGTGGGTGGTTCCCCCTGGTGGCAGCATGGTGGGTTTGGAAAGGTAAAGGATAGTTTTGTAGGTTATTAGAAGATGGGAATGATGTGTTCTTTTGGGTTGGTCCTCCCCCCTGGTGGCAGCAGGTGGGGAGGAGTGAGAAGGGAATGAGGAAGTTGAGGATTAATTTGTATTATCTAGTTGGAGGATGGATTATTCATTGTCTAAATCGTAAGGGTTATTGCTATTGAACTGTTGGTCCATGTTGGACCTATTTTTTCTTTTTGGGGTATTACTATGTTGGAAGCTGCCTCGAGTTGACGAAGGCAGGAGAGTGCGGGGTATAAATAAACAATGAAATGAAAATGAAAAAGCCAAGGGCCAAAGGGGAGACGATTGACAGAATGTTGGGGATGGCACTGGTGGGCACATCCAGACCAGGACCCCGGCAATGATAGTTAAACAGTTATGTTTGTTAGTACTGGACCCAATTGCTAAAAGGCAATTACCCCCACCAGTCTAATTCCAATTTGAATAAAGAGAGCAGCTGTTTAAACCCAATAACTGTTGTCCTTGCCTCATTCTGAATGCGCCAACAAATACACCTTACCAATTGTTTTTTGTGGTTTGGCACATGTTTATCATCTTAAATTCTAAGAAATATCTATTCCATTTATTTCCTACCTTTCCAGAGTGGGCAACATTTCAGGCATGGCAGGCCACCGCGGGGGGGGGAGGGGAAGGTAGAGCAGAGGCGGCGCTGCCATCTGTCTGTTTAATGAGGATATTCTTCTCTAGGAAGAAAACTGGATTGAAGAGGCCAAGGTTTCACCATTTGGCTTCCCCCTATAATAATAATAGCATTTCAAGCATGTTCTAAAATGAGTTCATAGGGCCAGGTAACTCAAATAGCACTCTTATATCTGAGCCCAGAATTTGACCCAAACAGAACAACAGCTCGCAGGGTAGGAACACACATGATGACAGTGCGGTGGTAGCCTGACCTTCCAGGGAGGAAAATCATGGTGGATATGGGCCAAGACGGGTAGGATTGCCAAACAAATGTACCCTTAGCCAGGGCACTGTCCCACCACCCACGCGGCCCAGGCAGAGAGAACTGTGAACATGCGGCCAGCCCCATCCCCCTGCCATGATGGGCAGTCAATAATGGGAGGCTGGAGCAGTGGCCGTGGGAGCGTCGAGGGTGCGGGCGGGACCCTGTGAGCCAGTCGCCCAGTTACCCTGACGGTTGGAGTGAAGGAGCTGAGTCTTGGACCGGGGCAGCAGCTGAATCAGGACTCACCTGTGATTGGGGCATGGCCTTCAGTGGACCAGCAGGGATAAAGCGCCGTGCACTCCGTGGAATATTCGAGCAGTGGCTGTGGGAGCGTTGAGGGCGCGGGCGGGACCCTGTGAGCCAGTCGCCCAGTTATCCTGCTGATTGGAGTGAAGGAGCTGAGTCTTGGACCGGGGCAGCAGCTGAATCGGGACTCACCTGTGGTGGGGGTGTGGCCTTCAGCGGACCAGCGGGGTTAAAGTGCCGTGCACTCCGTGGAATATTCGAGCAGTGGCTGTGGGAGCATCGAGGGCGCGGGTGGGACCCTGTGAGCCAGTCACCCAGTTACCCTGCCGGTTGGAATGAAGGAGCTGAGTCTTGGACCAGGGCAGCAGCTGAATCGTGACTCACCTGTGGTGGGGGTGTGGCCTTCAGCAGACCAGCGGGGATAAAGTGCTGTGCACTCTGTGGTGTGCGCACCGCGGGCGTGCGTGCCCTTGTGCGCGCGACCTTAGGTGCCAGTTGGGCCGCAGCCGCCCCGACACTTAATGTGCCTGGTGTTTGCCCAATCATGTCTAGGAAGCGTCCGCGACCCGGTCTCCAGCAGGTTACTAATCTACCTTCCCCTAAACAGAAGAAACTGGACTTTTTCTTTCCCAGTAAGTGCAGAGATGAAGTGGATGAGGAAGAGGGTCTTCTGTGTCACTCTCCGGAGGGTTCTTTGTTATCATGCCCGCAACAGGAGAGCTTTCAGCTTTTTGAAGAAGGTCCTGGTCTGGGAATTGTTTCCCCTCCCCCAGTGCCTTATAGCTCGAGGGGGTGGGGGGGGAGACGGTCGGTACCAGCTTCAGGCCAAGCCGTGTCTCTTGACATTTACACTCTTCTTTATAAGCTGCTTGGGGATCAATGTTTGCTTATTACGGATTTGGCCAAGAAACTTTTCAACAAACTTGATGAGATTGGGACCAGTTTGGCCTCCCAGGGGGACAATTTGAAATTATTGGCGGAGCATTTTGCATTCTCACAAGGGGAGAAGGAGGTTTATGAAATTAAGAGGGGAGTCCAGAGGGTCCTTGGCAAGAGAGTGAGGGGAAGACCCAGGGCTTGGGTCGTGGGAGACGGAGTTTCTGTGCCCCCCGGTCAGTGCCATTATTGGCTAATCCAAATGCTATTTCCTTTGTCATCTATCCTCTGCCCAATGGTTTTCCCCCTAGCTGGCACTCTAGGCAGGCTGTTCAACACCATCTTTCAGCAATATTGGCCCATAATTTTCCATACCGTCAGATAAGGGAATTGCGTATTTTTCCGGCCCTAGGGCCTTTGCAAAGATTAGTAATATTTTTTTCTTTCCCCCAGATAAGGGGCTATCTTCAATCCAAATAAGATTTATTTGCTTCCTGGGGGGTCAAAATGGGGGAGGTGCTTGTGGATACATCAGTTTGTCCCATGTGGGTGATTTCTGAAGTAAGAACCCCGGTGGGGACAAAGGCCACTCCTAATATGCCTTCCCCAGGGAGACCCCAGGTGTCCAGGATGAATAATGCTCCCAGTATACCCATAAATACTAGGTTGTCCCGGATTGCAATGCCTCCAGAGCAGTCCCCTCCTTCCGTCCAGGCCGCTCCCTTGCTTATGTCACAGACTAGTCAGCAGACATTTGCCCAGCCTTTGCTTTTGGAGGCAGATTCTATGGACTTTGCCGCCTCGTTTTTTTCTGATTTGGCAAACTTGGGTAACTTGGGAAATTTTTGTGGAAATGGGGCAAGTCAGGTAGTGGTTCCTCTCCCCGCTCCTTCTGTGCCAGTAGCTCAGGGGGAGAAGGGAATGATGGGCCAACAGGCGTCTATTTTGGAGGTTAATCATACTCAAGTCAGGGTTCGATCTGATTCGACTTTGACAGAAGCCTGATACAGGCAGTGCCACAAACCTGATTCATTAAGGATTTGTTATTGGAACATTGTGGGTTGGGCCAGGCAAGCTAGGATCCCAGAGGTTACAGCCTTTCTTAATACTTTTCATATCATAGCTCTTCAGGAAACTTGGGCTATGGTGCAGCCCTCTTTTGGCTCCTATATGGTATATCATGTCCCTGCCATTAGACATGGCAACAAGGGTCGCCCCAGTGGAGGTCTTAGTTGTTTTATCGTCCAATCCCTCCAGAAGGACATTGTAGTGGTTCTTCCAAAGCCACCACACCTGCTGTTATTAGTTTTAAATCTAAGGGGGCTTTTCTTTATTTTGGCTATTGCCTACATTCCCCCTGCCAATTCTAGATACTATAATATTAGAGATTGGGCCCAAATCGGAGAGGTATTGGAGGAAGTTGCCCATGCTTACCCATCAGCTAGGATTATTCTATTGGGGGATTTTAATGCCGGGTTGGGTGCCTCCGATGAGGCCCTGGTCCCATATGGTTGTAGTAACCAGGATATAAATCCTCTGTGTCCTAGGCTCTCCAAAGGTATGGTTATCAACACTTCTGGTCTTTCTTTCTCCAAATTACTGACAGAGGTTTCTCTGTTTATCTTAAATGGAGTTGGTTTCAGTGATTATCCAGGGGAATTTACATACCTTGGCCCCTCAGGATCTAGTTTTGGGGACTATATAGCTGTTTCTCCGGATGTAATTCCAATGATCGGGCACTTTGCAGTTGACAATTGCCAAGGGAATGACCATCTTCCTTTGACCCTGGAGCTTCTTTTTGGTAATCGGGTTTTGTTTTACCATCTAGTGCTAAGCCGCGTAGTGGTGTTCGCCATGCCTCAATCAGATTGGATGCGCCAAGGCTTGTCCAAATTAGGGCTCTACTCACTACAGCTTTGTATGATCTTGGGGAAGGTAACCAGGCGATTGTTGGTCAATTCTCCCAGTTGACGGGGGACTTGACTTCCTTTTTGCTTGCCCAGATTCCCGATTTGGCTCCAAACCATTGTACTTCTTCTCATTCAAAAGCCTGGTATGACCGGGAGTGCCGGGCTCTTAGGATGCAGCTAGTATCACTCTACAAGCAATACAGGGAGATGGGGGCTGGAGCATTACCCGATCAATATTTTATGATCAGGAAGCAGTATAAGAAAATGCTTAGCTCCAAGAAGGCTGCGTATTGGGATGGCTATTGGGGAAAAATATTGGCTGCAGTTTCTGCAAAAGATGGTAGGACTTTCTGGAACTTAATTAATAGACATTGCAAGCCTAGGGTTAGCCGATCACTTGTTACAGTCCCGGATGAGCTCTGGGTTGCGCACTTTCGAGGACTTTATGCTGGAGTTCAGGCTAGTCTTGAACCCCTCACATTTTCCCAGGAACCCATTATAGCCCCTCCTTGGCCTCCGGTTTTGACTTCTGAAGTAGTGGAGATTGTTAGTTCATTCAAGAAGGGCAAGGCCCCAGGCCCGGATCTTATTTCCATAGATTTGATAAAACATACCATCGATTGGTGGGCCCCCAGATTGGCTGCCCTCTTTATGACCATAAACAATACAGCCAGGTTCCCAACTATTTGGAGTAGAGCTGTGGTCGTCCCAATCTTTAAAAAGGGGGCTCGTGCTGTTCCAGCAAATTACAGACCCATTAGCCTATTATGTACAATCTCCAAGGTCTATGGCAAGTGGCTGCTTGCCAAGCTTCTTGCTTGGATCACCCGAAATGAAATCTTATTTCCCGAACAAGCTGGGTTTCAACGGGGACGCTCCACTGTGGAGCATTGTCTGATTCTCCTCCATCTTACGGAGAATTACCGAGCCAAAATTGGTAGGCTTTATGTTGCCTTTCTTGATCTCCAAGCAGCCCTTCGATTTAGTTGATAGGCCGCTTTTGTGGGGAAGGTTAGCTGCCATGGGCATGGAGTCGCAACTACTCGGGTTACTTCGCTCTCTGCATGATAATTCCTCACTTGCAGTGAAGACGGATC
This sequence comes from Sphenodon punctatus, assembly GCA_003113815.1. Taxonomy (NCBI): domain Eukaryota; kingdom Metazoa; phylum Chordata; class Lepidosauria; order Sphenodontia; family Sphenodontidae; genus Sphenodon; species Sphenodon punctatus. Next base: position 7,850,036 of record QEPC01012913.1, read on the forward strand.
CGGCTGGTCATCTTACTGAAGACATTCCCACCTATACTGGTTCAGGCAGGGCTGTGTTCTCGCCCCCATTCTTTTAATCTTATTTATCAACAAAGTAGTGCCTTTGTTGGCCACACCATCATTTCATCCCCCCAAATTGGCAGGGCACCCAGTTGGTTCCCTGCTTTATGCAGATGACATAGCAATCCTGTCACAGACTAAGGTGGGCGTAAGGCGACAGCTTCAGTGTTTCTCCGATTTCTGCCTTCAAAATAAATTGGTGATAAATTATGATAAGTCTCAGGTTTTGTTTTTTCAAGCTCGCGGCAGGTTTCTCATTGGAGGGTGGGCTGATAGAACATCAGGCAAGTTAATGCTTATCGCTATTTGGGTCTGCTTTTCCAGGCAGCAGGGACATGGAGAAGGCATGTGGAAAATGCACTGGTGGTGGCAAGAGGCTCCGTGTTTTCTCTTGCCAGACTTTTTGCCCACTCCAGGAAACGTGCGATAGCTCCCGCAATTAAAGTCCTAAATGCCAAGGTCCGTGCTCAGGTCTTATATGGGGCCGAGGTTTGGATGCCCCTTGTACCTTCATGGGCGGGGAAACTTAATTGCCTTCAGATGTGCTTTTTTCAAAGGCTTCTCAAGGTCCCAAGGGGCACTCCTTTTGCAGCGATTAGGGCAGAGTTAGGCCAATGCTGATGGTCAGTGGAAGCTTGGACCCTTGTTTTAAAGTTTTGGGCCAAGCTTTATACATCACAGGAGAGAGGGCTGATTAAGTATTGGAAGGAGGATTCCTATAGGAGTCGTTGGCAACGGCCAATGGAGCTGTTTTTGCATAAATTAGGATTCTCCTGCTTTTTGGGTGGGTATAGAACTGGGAAATATACTGAATATCATATCAAGAAGGCTACAGGATCAGAACCAACAGGGGGAGACAGCTCAAATTAGAGCCTCGGCACACATGGTGGGTTATCTCCCCTTTTTGAGATCACCTTCTGGGATGGCGATATATTTATCTTCAGATATCCCACCCAGGGGGAAGTATTTGTTTTTGTGCATGAGACAAAAGTGACTAATAGTGCAATTTAACCAATCTAAAAATGCGGTTCATGTATTTTCTGATATAGAATAAAATGTTCCTGTTTGGTTTAACTCTTTGATATATATTTGTACTACCCAGGCAGGTTAAAAAATAAAGTTTGGTCACTTCAGTAGGAAAATGCGGGGGGGGGGGGTTATTCCCATTTTAGAACAGAATGCAACTCTTATTTGGAGGAGAGCCTCCATTTCTTTATTCTGCTTTGTGTTTAGATTCTGACTGTGTGATTTCACCTTCCTTTCTGATAATTCTAATACTCAGGCAGAGTTTGAAACAAAAAAAGGGGATTTTCCTGTCTCTTACTAGCATAAATGCTAAAAAAAACACGTGTTAATTGGCAATATCTTATATACAGTTTGCATCCTTACTATGTGTTCGATTGCATCAGCTGCTACAAAACTAATCCATAGGGATGTGCAAACGTGGTTCGGGCATTCGGTGTTCGGGCCGAACCTGGCCTGTTCGGATGGCCGAACCGAATGACCGAACCGAATGCAGAAGTGGTTGAACAGTTCGGCTGCATTCGGGTGGGTTTGGTGGCGTTCGGGTGGGAAAAACATGACTGGAAAGCTCAGGGAAGGGGGGCAGCTGAGGAGCAGCTTCCTGGCACCAGGGGTGGAGAGGCTTGGACTAGCAGTCAGCCTGCCCAATCACCATCCCTCTTTTCCTCCGCCTACTGGCTTCGTAGTCTGCGATTGGCCACGGGCTAGGCTGCACAGAGCCAATGGGGCTTGTGGTAAGGTGGGAGCAGCAAGTAACAAACGTCATTGCCCTCCCGCCTTTCAATTCTTTCTAAGCTAGCCACTGATCCTGTTTACCTCCATAGTTTCATTTATTTAGATTAGATTAGATAGATTTAGGTGTTATTTTTGTTTTTTACCCTTCCCTGTGTTCTTTCTCCCTACCCTCCATTGAGTCCTTCCCTCCTCCCACTATATATTCCATCCCTGATTCCCTTCCCCTATTTTTTAATTTATTTAGAGTAGGATTAGATTGATTTAAGCTTCATTTCAGTTTTGTACCCCTCCCTGTGTTGTTTGTTGTGAGCTGTCTGTGTCCCCCCCGCCATCCCTGTGCATATATAGATAGATAGATATTAAATATTAGATAGTTACTATAGATAGATAGGGTATTTTCAGATGTGACGGAACTCAATTCGCCCCGTCACAGAAACACCCTGCAGATTCCCCGCCGGGGCCAACACGTCACCGCCAACAGACGTGTTGGCCGATCCCGGTGGGGAATCTGGGGGGGGAGGGATGGGGCTGCATGGCCGAACGTGTGGCCGCACAGCCCTGCCCCCCATGCTTCCCCAGCAGCCAGAGACGGCCGCATCGCCCGCCCGTCCCTGGGAAATTGACCACAGCCCGGAATCGGCGGTGAGCATGGCCGCCGATTCTGGGCCGTGGTCAGAGGCCAGACGTGATGTTGACATGCTCAACCATGGGGAATTCCCCGTGGTTGAGTGTGTCAACATCACGTCTGGTCAGTGTTATGCTGGGTGGTCACCCCCGTGAATCACAGGGGGGAATCAGATTCACCACGCTTCCGTTCCTCCTCTAGGGAAGAGGGACGGAAGCGTGGTAAATCTGATTCCGCCCCCATGATTCATGGGGGTGAACAACTGGCATAACACTGACCAGATGTTATGGGATCATGCTCACCCACGGGGAATTCACCATGGTTGAGCGTGATCTCGTAACATCTGAAAATACCCATAGTTGTAGGAGTTAGCTTAGTTATAGAGATAGATAGAGATGGTGTGTAGTGATTCAGTTTTAATATTTTATAGTGCGTTTGTAGGACTAGGCCTTTGTAGATATAATACTCCATTTAGTGCCACAGATTTAAGAATAGTTAATAGCAGTTAGAGTTAGTGTAGATATATATAAAATATTAGATTACAAATTTGAATAAATTATATATATATATATATATATATAAAAAATTTCCAAGTGCATTCTTTGGGTTGAAAGACATGGAGAAGGGAAGCAGGAGAAGCTGGTCTGCTGCCTGTAAGGTGGGCAATGGGGCACGTGGCAGAGGTGGTAGGAGCCATGCCAGTGGAGGGGTTCTGGGGCCATCATTCTGCCGATCAATGTGGAGGGTCCTTATTCACTTACAGCATGGCCCAGGAATAGCCGACTCTGCTCCTGTTGGACACAGACAGCGATTCAGACTTAGAGGAGGTATCCAGCATCATAAAATATTAGCTCTCAGTCTCCTCACTTCAGACGGCAGTCAGCTACTCCAGCCCCAGGACCCACCATCAGGGTTCTGGGGCCTATGTTACAGGCGGGGGGGTGGGGGGAGGGCGCTGTCCATCCACATCATCTAGAAGCTGCGACTCTAGTCTCAGGACCCACCATCAGGGTTCTGGAGCTGTCATTCTGCTCACAGGAGCTGTCATTCCACGGCATCAAGAAGCAGCCACTCCAGCCCCAGGACCCACTGTAAGGGCTCTGGGGTCTACATTTCAGGCACGGGGGGCTTTCTATCCATGTCATCTATGCCACACCTGTCCCAGGACCCACCATCAGGGTTCTGGGGCCATCATTCCGCTCACAGGAAGCCGTCATTCCACGGCATCCAGAAGCTGCCACTCCTGTCCCAGGACCCACTGTCAGGGTTCTGGGGCCATCATTCCAGTCACGGGGAGCTGTCATTCCACAGCATCAAGAAAAAGGCAGCCACTCCAGCCCCAGGACCCACTGTCAGGGTTCTGATGTCTACGTTACAGGCATGGGGGGGGGGATGTCCATCCACGTCATCTAGAAGCTGCCACTCTAGTCCCAGAACCCACCATATGGGTTCTGGGGCTGTCATTCCACTCACAGGGAACTGTCACCCTACTGTATCAAGAAGCAGCCATTCCAGCCCCAGAACCCACCATCATGATTCGGGGGCCTACATTCCAGGCAGGGAGGGCTGTCCATTCACATCATCCAGAAGCTGCCACTCCAGCCCCGGGACCCACCGTCAGGTTCTGGGGCCGTCATTCCGCTCACAGGGAGCCGTCATTCCACTTCATCCAGGCTGCCACTCCAGCCCCAGGACCCACCATCAGGGTTCTGGGGTCTACGTTCCAGGAAGGGAAGAGGCCCGGCCAGGGCTTGGTGTCTGGCACAGCACCCATACAGGGCCGGGAATTGCAGGCTGGCATCCTACTCACCAGATCTCAACCAACTCTTCTGCAAATTGGTCAAGTAGCCTTGCCTGGTGGTGGTGGTTGATGTGGCCAGCTAGCCAGCCACTGCCTGCCGTGATGGCGACTAGAAATGGAGAACCCATCCAGCATAGAGAGAGCAGAACTGGAGGCCTGCCAGCCTGCAGTGCCCGGCAAAGTAGGGGTGCCAGGCCAGCCACCGAGCCCCAAACCTTCTCAGTCTCTGCTGCTGCTGCTGAGTCTCAGACAGTCAGCCCTGGTGCTATGGGCACCCCCAGGGGTCAATAAGGATGTGCGAACAGAACCGAGTTCAGAAATTTTGTTCAGTTCAGTTCAGTTCAGTTCGGAAATTCAGTTCGGTCTGGAAGTTCAGTTCGGTTGACCAAACTGGTCGAGTTCGGTCCAAACTCCGAACTTCCGAACCGCGTTCACCCATCCATAGGGACCAAGTGCCGAGTCTGCCTGACAGGGCAACCAGGGGTGCCAAGCGTTAAGCCTTCCCAGTCTCTGCTGCTACTGCTGTGTCTCCAATGGCCTGCCATGCCACCATGGGCACCTCCAGGGGCCAAGCACCGAGCCTGCCTGCCCAGGTAACCCAGGGTGCCAAGTGTCAAGCCTGTCTCTGCTGCTACAGCTGGGTCTCCGATGGCCTGCCATGCCACCACGGGCTCCCCTGGGGGTCCCTGGAGTGCCCCAAGCCTCCCGGCAGGTCTGAACTCTGCCGAACATTTGGCAGGACAGAACTCCACCAGACCGAACCCCCGAACCCGAATTAGGTTTTCAGGCTGAACGGCCGAATATCTGAACCCTGTTCTGTTTGCACATCTGGGGGAGAGTTATTTTTCAGCAGGGGGCATGGAAAAACTTTTAATTAGTTTCTATGGATTTTTAGTGCAGAAAGAATGAAGAAACGAAGGGGTTTCATGTTGTGCAGTGAGGAGCAGATGATTATCTTCTAAATATTACAAGAATACTGCTAGGACTCAAAGAAGAATGAGTACCAATAGTATATATAACCTCCTAGATGCTGGAACAACCTTTTGCACACCACATTTGTTTGTCTAAGGTTTTTAAAACACCATGCCCTTCGATGTAGCATCTGAGTGCTACAGCTGCTGTTTGTAGCAAAATATATATATATCAGAGACATAGGCAGGGCCCCGATTCTTCTGCAAAAAACATTCTGAAATTCTGCGACCCAAAATGGAAAATTCTGCGACCCAAAATGGAAAATTCTGCGACCCAATAAAGTTACAAAACCAGTCTAGTAAAATTAAAAATGAGTTCTTTAATAGCAGTAATGACATCTTTATAATTAAAACAAAACATTTATTTACATATTTGCATTAAT
>QEPC01012913.1:7857995-7885208 GCA_003113815.1 Sphenodon punctatus
CACATGGCAAAGCAGGAAACCCACCCACAAAAACACATGGCAAAGCAGGAAACCCACCCACGAAAACACACAAAAAGCACATGGCAAAGCAGGAAACCCACCCACAAAAACACATGGCAAAGCAGGAAACCCACCTACAAAAACACACAAAAACCACATGGCAAAGCAGGAAACCCACCCATGAAAACACACAAAAACACATGGCAAAGCAGAGCGCACAGCGGGACCCCCCCCACACATTGTAAAAAGCAGAGTGGCAGCGGGACCCCCCAAACTAAAAAGTAGAGCAGCAGCAGGACCCCCCAAACTAAAAAACAGAGCGGCAGCGGGATCCCCCCCAAACTAAAAAGCAGAGCGGCAGCGGGACCCCCCCCCCCAACCACCTACTTATCTTATGCTGGAGCGGTGATCCCTGAGCGGTGGCGGCGGAGGCAGCAGTGGCGGCAATCCCTGCGGTGAGAGAGGCAGCAGCGGCAGCGATCCCTGCGGCGACGGAGGCAGCAGCAGCGGCGATCCCTGAAGCGGCTGGAGCAGGGCGGCTGGAGTCCCTCAGCAGCTGGAGTCGGCGGCAGCGGCGATCCTGGAGCGCAGTCTCAAGTGGATTCAAGTAGGTGGCATGTGCTGATGTGACCTGCTTTATAAAGGCCGTGCAAGCCCCTGATTGGCTTGTGGCCTGAATAAAGCTGGTCCTTGATTGGCTCACTGCCAAGGAAGGGAACTCCTGAGGGGATTTCCCCAGTTTCTGCGATAATCCTGCCTAGGGCAGGATTCTGCGCAAATCCCGCGAATCGCGGGAGCGCAGAAGACTTGGGGCCCTGGACATACGGTGTTTTTAGATGGACCCGGGGCCAGACACCCCTAGAGCTGCTCTGAGGGTGGCCAGTCATGCATCCAGCCCTGCCTGGGTCAGGTTTACATAGACTCAGCACCTGCTGCAGCTTGAAGTCTGCACACAAGGCACCCCTCCCGCACACCACAGAGTTGCGGGAAGATCACCTGATGCTCTAGGTGGCAACTGTGGAACTGCTCGCTGAAAGCGGAGCTGCAGCAGCCATCTGCCAAGCAGATGCACAGCAGCTCTGCCTTGGGCCAGTCCCCTGGATTTGGCCAGCCCACTCCTCCAGCAGTGCTCCACGGATGTTCTGGAGCACTGCAAGCAGGGCTGGAGCAGAGCAGGCTGCCTCCGTTCCACCTGCGCATCTGGTGGTGGTCCGTCTTTAGATGGACAGGCCACTGGGGGTGGGGGGAGGGGAAGGTAGAGCAGAGGCGGGGCTGCCATCTGTCTGTTTGCACCTATAGTATCATCATATGCACTCACAAGCAATGGAAGTGCCCTTTTGCTGAATATGCAAAGCTGCATTAGAGAAGTGATGAAAGTTTCACATCTGCAGAGAATGGCTGCAGTCTTGGAATGAAATCAATGGCACTTCTTCAGAGTAAGTGGTTTAAGGTTCATAGCTTACAGAGAACATGCTCTCCAGGATAGACCTGGAAGGTTTTAATGCTCACTTTCTAGTTCAAGGGCTTCAAAGCTTTCACAGGGGATGTGATAAAGTTAAGCTCTTTGAGGAATAACATATGCCATATTATAAAGATGCTGTATAAAGGCATCCCCATATTATAAATAGTAAACAAATAATGATAAAGAACAGAATGGGTGCCCAAATTTAAATAAGCCTAGACTTAGGCATCCACCTCTGAAAAGTATTGAATTTTTTAAAATACTTTTTATTATTATTATTATTATTATTTATTAATTATTATTATTATTATTAGCATTTGTATAGCGCCAGCTGTGTACCTGGTGCTTTACAGAAGAATAAGATAGACGGGGTCCCTGCCTATGGCTTACAATCTAATAGATATGGAGAGGGGAGACAAGGAGAGGGGGTTTCGGGGTTGAATGGGGCGGGAGGAGCGGGGGGCAAGAGAGTCGAGGGTCATAGCAAGAGAGGCGTTGAGAGAAGAGATGGTGGTGTTGGGGGAAGAGGAGGAGAAGACAGGAGGGAGGAGGGAGGAAGAGGGCAGAAGCAAAGTCTAAAGGGTTAATAGCCTGAAGGTCACGGAAAGGGCGTAGAGCTGGGGAAGAAGATGGGGGTTGGTGGAAGAGGTTAAAGGAAGCAAGGTAATGGTCGGACATGGGACAAAGATCAAAGGAGAGGTCAGCAACAGGACAGTTTCTGGAGAAGATGAGGTCGAGAGAGTGGCCACCGCTGTGGGCAGGGGAATCAGTCCAGAGGCAGAGACCAAAGAATGAGATTACAATATTAATTTGCCTCCTCCCTTATTCTGACTGCTAGAAGACCCCAAAGCAGCCCACCTGCCAATGAATCACCAAAGAAACACTAATGTTTCAAAGTCCCTTGCAGCATTTGTACCTAATATAGGCCGTTTTTACACGGACCGGGGTGGGTGATTCGGCGCTGCGGGTGTAGGTGGGTGTGTGCCCCTTTACATTGACACCCACCCACCTCCACCTACCTCCACCCATGTAGCATCCCCCGTTCTATCTAAGGGCTCCATGGGTGGAGGTGTGTGTGTGGTGGGTGTTGGTGGGTGTGCGGCGGGAGCATGTATGCACAAACACCCGCCGCCCGTGGTGTTTACACAGGTGCACACCCGCCGCACACCCATCCCCCCCACCCACTGGCAGCCGTATACATGGACTGCCCCCCCGCCCCCCCCACACACAAACACCGAGCGGCAGGGGGTGTCCGTGTAAAAACAGCCATAAACAGAGAGAGAATGTGGTTGCTGTATTAGTCCCAAAAGTAATAGAGACTATGGGTACTTTCAGAAGTGACAGATCCCACCACCACCACCAACTTACTTGGTGGGGGGTGGGGAGCCATCCCTCCTGTTGGGGTCCTGGCTGGCCATCAAACTAACATGACAGTGGCTGGGCCGGGGAGAGAGTGGGAAGATACACAGATGTGTGCCTGCACGACCCTACCCCCATACTCCATGGAGTGCCCCCCCCTCCCCGGCTGATGGGTAGCCATGGCGGCCAATGACACTGCTGTCACATTTGGAGACACCCAGAGTATTTCAGATAATATCTTTTATTGGGCCAAACTTTGTTGGTGAGCATATACAAGCTTTCGAGCCGCATGGGACTCTTCATCAGGCGTTAGGCGAGTCAGAACGAAAATTGAGCAATAATTTTAAAACTAAGCAACAAAAAGTGTTGCTCCATAGGAGTTCTGACCTGTCTGTCACCTGATGAAGAGTCCTGTGTGGCTCGAAATCTTGAATACCCTTTGCAACAGAAGCTGCTACAATAAAAGATACCATCTAATATGGCCCTTGCTCTCTGTCTTTTTCTGGGCACTTGCATGCCTATTTTGCAGCTAAGTCCAAAAGGCAAGCAGATGATAAGTAACTTTATGTGAGTGACAGTAAATCTTATCTGTTCCTGTTAGTGTTAGAAGAGAGCAGAGCCTTTATTTAGAACAGACTTGCGTATTGAAAAGGATGCTTGCTTTCTTCCAGTCTGATGCCTTTGACAGTTATGCGCTTTTCCATCAGTAGATGGCCATATTGTCTTTTAGCTTATTTCCCACCCTTCTGGCTCTATGAAAGAAACTAAAAAGGCAAAAGATCTGAGCTGGTGTGGTGTGCTGCTTTTTGCTCTTTTAGGCATCAAATTATGAGAGGCAAAGGAGTTCTTTCATTGTGGAACACGCATACCGCAGCAGTCCTCAAAGCTTTCTCTAATGAGCTACATACAAAAATGGGTGAGAAAAATTCAAACTTTCCCCCCCTACAGAGGCTCCCACATCTCTGACCACAGACACCACATACACTTCTGTTTGATTAAAAACTATCATGCTGTATCAAAGCATAAAACAAAAGACAGCAGAATCCTGGAAAGTCAGAAGGGCCTCTCTAAATCGGAACACTTCTGAAGCAAGGTCATTCTCCTCTTAAGCACTTGTCAAGTGAATTTTACACATACATCTAGTATATATTCTTTACTCAAAGCTACTTTAGTAGAATGGATAGGAACGCACAATGAATATATTTAATTTCTTCTACGATTTGCTTTGACACCACAGTTCCCTCCTTCCTGGCCCCCCCTGAAGTTGGAATCCTTGTAGGAGGAGGAGGTAAACCCAAGAGCAAGGCAAGCTAGCACCATTGTCTGAAGCCACAGGGTATCTCAAGTCCTCGCTGATTTTGCTACATCAGGAAGAGGCAAGACACAGAGAGGGAGCTCTGTCTGCAGGATTTAAGCCAGAGGACTGTGGCTTGGCTAGAGAGACTTGGAGAAGGGACTGGAAAGGTCCAAGAGAACAGATTTTGACGGTCAAGTAACTATCACCCCTGAGCCACAAAACAAGGCTCTGAAATCAGTGGAAGTTCAGGTGGATTGAAGCTCTACTTCAGTAGAACACTCATGTTGCACTCAGGCCAAAAAACAAGTAATTGGAAATATGCAACTTTATATTCTGGCCATACATGCATACACAATTACTACCCAATGTTTAATTACATTGTCACCTACTGTATTCCAAGTTATAGTATCATACAATTATTTTTCTAAAACCTAAATACACCTGGGACATATTTTGCCGTACATTATCAGATGGGTTTAACTCATCTCATTACAGATTTAGGGTCAGCTTCTTTATCCTGATATGCAGCAGTAATTTTGTTCAGTGCAATGCCATGGTGGTAACAAATTGGAGACTCTTAGACCCTTATACATTGGATGAAAACAGACATGCATGTAACTTTGCTTTAACACCACTTTAATATGTTTTATGCATGTTTCAGGGTTGTAATAGCAGCATACACAGCCCTGCAACATGCATAAGAAATGTTAAAGCAGAGTTAAGGTGCATGTCTGTTTTCATTCATTTAACGTGGTAAATTGTTTTTTCTATAAACAATGTATTTTAATAACTTCGTTAACACATTTTCCTTACAGCCAGCAGCTGTTAGCTGCAACTCAGGGAATGAAAGAGGTTTAACAATCGTAACCAAGCAGAGAATTTATGTAGCTTACCGTATTTTTCAGTATTGCCATATAAGATGATCTACAAGCTACATTAACAGAAGCATTGTTTGTTTCCAAGTCAGCAGAAGGAATTAGGGTTGTGCATGAGGTCAAATATTTGTATCTGCATTTGTATTTGTGATTTTAGTATTTGCATTTATTTGTATTTGTATCTTTGTCTGTGGTCACCGCATTTCCCCCATTGTTGCCAAGATAGAAAATTCAGTCAGCAAGGATCTCTGTGCATGAGTTATTTTGGTGCAGAAGTGTAGTGAGGCTCTGTTTGACAGACCTATAAGAAAAGGAAAATGAGTCAAAAATTGTTTCTAAGTCTGTTACCAATTTTAAAAGAGGAGCAATGGTTTGGGGGAGGGTAGAGAATATGGCTAGCTTGGCGGAGAGGTTGTTATCTTGGGGAGGGTAAAACATGGCATGGGTCTGGCTCAGGGGATTGCTGGCTTGAGAGAACGTGAGGTATGCGGCTGGCTTGGGAGAGGGGAAATTCAACCCCATGTTCTTTCTGGCTGGCTCGAGTGGAAAGTTGCTGGCTTAGGGATGGGGCATGCACTAGACTCAGGGGAGGTTGCTGGCTTGGGTAGTGGGAATGGGATGTGGGGTTGGCTCAGGGAGGGGCAATGAGGCATGGTTCTGGCTAGGGAGGTAGTGATTTCTGGCTCAGAAGGCAATGACATTGGCGTTTAGAAAACGAGATCCCTAGTAGGGGTGTTCAATTTGTTTATGTTTTTATAACAAACACAAATGCCCATTTTTGTTTATGTTATTAAAATATAAAACATAAAAAACAACATAAAACAAAACAAATTGTTTTATGTTTTGTTTTTAAAATGTTTTTCTGGGCAGCCTTGCCCATGACTCAGACTGCAAACAACAGGTGCAAGGGGGGAGGAAGGAGTGAGAGCCCAAAATGGCCACCTGTGATTGACGTATTCGCTGACCAATTGACAGAATCCTGGAATAGACATAAGATATTGGTCTTTCCTTGCACATGTTTGCAATTTGCTTGTACAAATCAGAGGAGCTTGGGGGAGGGGGGAACGGGGAGCTTATAGAAGCTGATGGCACACAGAGCTCTGCACCTGTGGCTAGCTGGATGTTGCTCTGTGCACATCCAGTGTCTCACAGGCTTGGCTCTTGTGCTTCTATGTGTGAGCTGAGTGTGCCTTTTGCTACTTTTCAGCCACATTCTTTGGTACAAAAACTAGACCTCTCCCTTTTCCCATTCTCATACTCCTAATTCCCTCCAATTACATGTTCCTAACCATGTGTGTTCCTGCAAGCTGGCAATGCCCAGTCATAACTTGGGGTGCCTGCAATGACAAAAAAAGCCTGTGCCATGATCTGCTTACCCACTGCTCCTTCCCTCTACCTGCCTCCTGCAGCTGCTGCGCAAAGCTCTCTCTCTCTCTGCTGCTACATGTTGGGCTGCTGCCGCTCCATTCTGTGATGATGATCTCCCTCTCTCATGTCTCCAGCCAGACTGGCACACTCTCAACAACTCTCAAAGCCATGAGATACTGGCTAGTTGGGAGTAGGGATGTGCCTTTTCTTTTCTTTATTAGAATAATGAAAATGAATGAGCCTTCTTTCATTCTTGTTATTCAATAATGAAAACAAAAGAAAATAATAATGAAAAAAAATGGTTTTTGTTATTTTGATTGTAACGTAGTTGTTTTTCCTCCAATTTGGATGAAATTTGGAGCGATTGTACCCCTTACCTAAGGCAAATTTTGAAAAGATTGGATAAAGGGTCCTGACTGGATAAGCAATTGAATTTTATGTTTTGAAGAGAAGTGACACATGATTTTCTGGCTGTAGCTGCTTTATTTTCCATTCAGTTTGAATGAAACTAGTACATATCATACTGCTCTCCAAGGTCATCATCTCAGCCAAATTACAGAAAGATTTGATAAAGGAACTTGATGTTATAAGCATTTGACTTGCACATGTATTTCTGGCTTTAACATATTTGTATTCCATCCTGTGTGGATGGAATTTGGAGGGATTGTACCCCACACCCAGGGAATCATACCTGTCAAATGTCAGAAAGATTGGATAATGGGTTCCAACTGTATAAGTAATTGGATTTTAATAGAAGTTGTGCAAATACTAGTCATGAAAATGTTGGGACAAAATCAAAAATTTCAGGACATAACCAGGACTACAGGCAGCAAGGCAGAGGGAAGGGGGAAGTAGCCCCACAATCAAAAGATACGATTGACACATCCAGGCTGGCCAATTGGTATTGCAAATTGGTATTGCAAACACATCCTGCAGCACTGTGACAGAGAACATAAGAGAATACCTTATTGGTTCTTTATTAAGCAGATGCTTCCAGCTTTCCAGTAACAAGCAGAGAGGTTGGGGTGGGCATAGCACAAAATGAGGACACATGATTGACAATTCCGCTGGCCAGTTGGCATCACAAACACATCTTGTACCACTGTGACAAACAGAGAATCCTTCTGTTAAAATCATGAACCTTATATTGCTTATAAAATTGGGACCCTTTATCCAATCTTTATGAAATTTGGCAGGAGTGATCCCTTTAGTGAGGTGAACAACCTGACCATACTACATCCAAATCGGATGGAAAACAAAGATGTTACAGCTGGAAATGTGTGTGAAAACCACATACACTTAATTGCCTATAAAATTGTGACCCTTCATCCAATAGTTATGACATTTGGCAGGGATGGTCTCCTGATTTTGGGGTATAACCTGTCCAAATTCCATGAAATCTGATGAAACACAAAGAAGTTACAGCTAGAAATGCATTTTCCATTGAAACCAATGCAAAACAAAAACGGAAGACAATAACAAAAATAGTAACAAAAATGAATGACATTTCGCTAATGAAAACAAAAGGAATAATGAAACAAAAACATTTCTACGTACATCCCTAGTTGGGAGAGTAAGGGTGATAACAGACATGATGCTAACCACCCTTTAACCACCCTTGGTGGTCATTTATGCATGTTTCAGGGCTGCATAGGGCACCAATACAGCCCTGCAAGGTGTTTTCTTTTCAACTAGAATCCTTGCCACACTTGGATTCTTGCATCATCATCTCCTCCTCTGATAGTCTCTGCTACTTCAGTGCCAAGTGCCCTTTGCCTGCCAGTTTCTCTGTCCTGTGTGCTAATCTTATACTGACATTCTGCCTCCAGGGGGCTTTCTCTTCAACTTGAAGCCTTGCCATACTTGGGGAACCACCATCTCCTCCTGTGCAAGTGCCTGGCTGCTTCAGTGCCCAGCACACACTGCATGCCAGTGTTTGCTCTGTCCTCTGCCCAGCTCCTGCACACCAGTCTCTCGCTGATATTTCTGCCATCCTGGGGCACTCTCAGGGACAGTGTCAGAGAGGTACTTTTGGAAGTACTTTTTGAAGGTGGGGAAATGAAAAAAAAATTGGTTTTATGTTTTTGATTTTTTTATGTTTTTCATTTTTAACAACAGATAAAATGGGCATTTTCATTTGTTATTATAACAACATAAAGAAATTATATTTTAAAAACAAAAATGAAAATAATTTTTTTTCTGGTGCATGCCCTAATTCTTAGTTAGGTATGGGGTATGGGACTGGCTCAGCAGGGTCACTGGCTTTCATGAGGGGTCACTGGCTTGGGCAGGGAAGGAATGAAGCTGCCAAGGACTCATTATTTCTCCCTGGCAGGTTTGGGCTCTGTGTCTGGGCCTGGCTGCAGTGCTGGAGACTGCAGTTCTGAGACCGTGGCAGGCTCTACAGGTAGGGAGGGCTTACTATGGGCTCCCCCAAGTAGGCAACTAAGATGAGAGACACAGAAGCCCAATGCACAGCTCTAGAAGTACTAATTCCACTCTGTTCAGCACTGGTCAGCTCTCATCTGGAGTACTGTTTCCAGTTTTGGGACACCTCATTTTAAGGACATTGAAAAATTAGAATGGGTTTAGAGGAGGGCAACAAAGATGGCAAAGGGTTTGGAAAGCAATCTTATGAGGAAAGACTGAAGGAACGGGTATGTTTAGCCCAGCAAAAAGAAGAGTAAGGGGAGATATGATAGTAGTCTTCAAATACCTAAATGGTTACTACCACCAAGAAGATGACAAGAAACGGTTCGGCAATTCTACATAGGGTAGGACTCAAAATAATGCTCAGTGTGCATTACAGCAGTCAAAAAGGCAAACTGAATGCTAGGCATTATNTGGGCACCAATACAGCCCTGCAACATGCATAAATAACCACCAAGGGTGGTTAAAGGGTGGTTAGCGTCATGTCTGTTTTCACCCATAGTCTCCTCTCCTTTGCCAGTCCCTGATGTATCAGTAGCCAGTGCCTGCTTTCCACTGATGTCTGGTCTGTCCTGTCTGCCTGCTGTGTGCCAGTTTCTCACTGATATTTCTGCCTGCCAGGTGTTTTCTTTTCAACTAGAATCCTTGCCACACTTGGATTCTTGCATCATCATCTCCTCCTCTGCTAGTCTCTGCTACTTCAGTGCCAAGTGCCCTTTGCCTGCCAGTTTCTCTGTCCTGTGTGCTAATCTTATACTGACATTCTGCCTCCAGGGGGCTTTCTCTTCAACTTGAAGCCTTGCCATACTTGGGGAACCACCATCTCCTCCTGTGCAAGTGCCTGGCTGCTTCAGTGCCCAGCACACACTGCATGCCAGTGTTTGCTCTGTCCTCTGCCCAGCTCCTGCACACCAGTCTCTCGCTGATATTTCTGCCATCCTGGGGCACTCTCAGGGACAGTGTCAGAGAGGTACTTTTGGAAGTACTTTTTGAAGGTGGGGAAATGAAAAAAAAATTGGTTTTATGTTTTTGATTTTTTTATGTTTTTCATTTTTAACAACAGATAAAATGGGCATTTTCATTTGTTATTATAACAACATAAAGAAATTATATTTTAAAAACAAAAATGAAAATAATTTTTTTTCTGGTGCATGCCCTAATTCTTAGTTAGGTATGGGGTATGGGACTGGCTCAGCAGGGTCACTGGCTTTCATGAGGGGTCACTGGCTTGGGCAGGGAAGGAATGAAGCTGCCAAGGACTCATTATTTCTCCCTGGCAGGTTTGGGCTCTGTGTCTGGGCCTGGCTGCAGTGCTGGAGACTGCAGTTCTGAGACCGTGGCAGGCTCTACAGGTAGGGAGGGCTTACTATGGGCTCCCCCAAGTAGGCAACTAAGATGAGAGACACAGAAGCCCAATGCACAGCTCTAGAAGTACTAATTCCACTCTGTTCAGCACTGGTCAGCTCTCATCTGGAGTACTGTTTCCAGTTTTGGGACACCTCATTTTAAGGACATTGAAAAATTAGAATGGGTTTAGAGGAGGGCAACAAAGATGGCAAAGGGTTTGGAAAGCAATCTTATGAGGAAAGACTGAAGGAACGGGTATGTTTAGCCCAGCAAAAAGAAGAGTAAGGGGAGATATGATAGTAGTCTTCAAATACCTAAATGGTTACTACCACCAAGAAGATGACAAGAAACGGTTCGGCAATTCTACATAGGGTAGGACTCAAAATAATGCTCAGTGTGCATTACAGCAGTCAAAAAGGCAAACTGAATGCTAGGCATTATTGCAAAAGGAATAGAGAATAAAAGGGAAGTATAATAATGCCTCTGTATAAATCTTTAGTACAACCCCATGTTGAATACTGTGTGCAGTCCTGGTTGCTGCATCTCAAGAAAGATATAATAGAACTGGAAAAGGGTCAGAGAAGGACAACAAGGATGACAGAAGGGATGAGCTGACTTCCATATTAGGAGAGACTCAACAGGTTAGGGCTGTTCATCTTGGAGAAGAGGCAATTAAGGGGGGATATGATAGAAGTTTATCAAATCATGAGTGGCATGAAGAAAGTAACTAGGGAACTGATGTTTGCCTTTGCCCACAATAAGAGAACAAGGGGATGCTCTTTCAAGTCAAATGACAGCAGATTTTATATGAACAAAAGGAAGCACTTTTTCATACAGCAGACAATACACTTGTGGAACTCATTGCCAGAGGAGGCTGTGAAAGCCAGAAGCATAAGGTTCAAATGGAAACTGGATACATTCTTAGAGGATAGAGCCATAAACACCTACTAGGTGGGGATTAAACCCATGGTTACCAGTAGCTGGGAAGGTCAGCAGGAGATGGCTCACACCCCTGATCTTTTCATGCACTTCTCTTGAGCTGGTCAGTGTCAGAGACAGGATGCTGGACTTGATGGCACGCTGGTTCAACCCACTATGGCACCTCTTATGTTCTTACTGGGCTCAAGTTACAGGAAAGTAGATTTTGTTTAAATATCAGTAAGAGCAATGGAACAAGTTCAGCAATGGAAAAAATTGCCTTGGGAGGCTATAGTCTCCCTATCCTTGGAGGTTTTCAAAAAGAGGCTGGACAGTCAGGCTGCTGGGGATGTTGTAGCTGTAGTTATCCTGCATCGAAGCCTAGTGCTAGTGCTGAACTAACTGTGGAGCATGCTTCCTGAAAGGGAAAAGCAAATGAAGTTAGCACTCCATTCCCAAGGATTTCTAACCTCTGCTGACTTGTAACAAATTGGCAATAGCCTGTCCATTTCCCATCATTTGGAGCCATTAGACCAGACAACATCCACCAATTTACTCTCACTTTGGGAAGACTATATAGGAGTCTCCCTTTTCATCTTCAGTATTTCCAAAGGTCTGTCAGAGCAGGGGGCACCAATGTGAATCTTCCGAGGTGCACAATAGAGGTGTGCACCAGGGCCCCATGTTGTTTTTGTTTTCTCATATTCATTATTTAAATCTGTCATTTTTGTTTTCATAAATATCAAATTGTCGTTTTCATTTTTGCTTTTGTTTTTGTTTTCTGTTGGTTTCAAGGAAAAACACATTTATGGCTATAGCATTTTTGTTTTTCACTATACATTGCTGAAACATGGAGGGCATATACCTCCAATGGAAGGCATTATGTGTACCAAAGTCCAAAAAGATTGGATAAAGGGATCCAAATTTTAGAAGCAGTTGAACTAATTTATTTTGCAGAAATCTTCATATACATTCTTAGGTGTAACTTCTTTGCCTCACATTTAACGTAGATGAAACTAAGTTAATTGTTTATACCACCAGGACCCTTTCTCCAATCCTTCTGAATGGTTGCAGAGATAGTAAATATGGGAAGGGGTATCTCTGCAACCTTTCAGATGGATTGGAGAAAGGGTCCTGGTGGTATAAGCAATTAACTTATAAATGTATGTCTGACTGTAACATCTTTGTAGTCCAACCAGTGTACATGAAATTTGGCAGGGCTGTATATCACACTTTCATGATCATCTCTGCCAAATATCAGAAAGATGTGATAAAGGGTCCCAATTTTATAATTCTGCACAACATATGCAGAGAAGGAGCCTATGCCAGAGATTCTCTTACGTGACACTGTGGTATAAGATCGGTTTGTGATGCCAATTGGCCAGCAGAAATGTCAACCAAATATCCTCATTCTGTGCTGTGACCATCCCAACATCTCTCCCTCACTTGTTACTGGGAAGTCAGAAACATCTCTTTAGGAAAGAGCCAATAAAGATTCTCTAATGTCCTCTATCACAGTGCTGCAGGATGTGATTGTGATGATAATTGGCCAGCCTGGATTTGTAAACTATGTCTCCTGATTGCTGAGATGCTAACCCCAAAGTCCCAGTTATGTACCTTCTATGCCTGCCTGAGGGCCACCCACTATGCCCACCTCGAAGTCACTACTGATTGGTCCTGTAAAGCTAGAAGCATGCAGTAATTGGCCACTGAATGTGTCTGTCAGTCTTTTGGGTTGCTCCACATCCTCCCTCCTACAGCCTCTCTCCCCCTGTCATGCCAGGTGCCTTCTTCTGATTGGCGCTGCATGTGCTGCTATTTAGCTGAATAATGGTCTTCAAGGAGACAAAGTCAATTGCTTATAAAATTGGGTCACTTTATCAAATTGTCCAGCAGTTTGGCAGAGATGACAAGTAAGGTATGTGATACATTTCTGCCAAATATCCTGTAAACAGGCTGGAATATACAAATGTTACAGCTGGAAATGTATTTTCAAGTTAATGTCTTATACCATCAGAACCCTTCAGTCACTCTTTCTTAAAATTGGCAGATGTGTGTTAATCTTGTGGAGGGACATGATATTCATAGGTTTCATGCAAATTGGATGGAAGACAAAGAAGTTGACAGAATCTTTGACAGAAAAATAGAGTGACTGATATTTTTTACTAGATTTCACAATGGGTGTTTTTACACACACATTTCTCCTAGATGTTTGCTGCTACATCCTGAACTTTCAATGTGTCTAAATCACTCATCCAGATCTTAAACATCTGGATCTTTGAACTTCTGCATAGAACTTCTCCCAGAACTTTTGTGTGTAAAATGTTCTCCTGGTAAACTGCTTTGCTCCAGCCAGCTGTGGTCACTTGGTTTCCATGGCAGCCTGTCACATCTACAGCTGTGGCTACTTTAAGCTGCCTCAGGGCAGTGTTTGTGTGAAGAATGCATCCAGGAACTGTCTCAGGGCAGTGTGTGTGTAAAAAAATGAATCTGGAACTTGCTTGCGGACTTGTAAACCCAGAAAATTAAAAAATCCGGAACTTTAATGTGTGTGTAAAAATGCCCATTGTTGTACAACACAGGAGGTTTTGGTTTGTTTGTTTGTTTTAAAAAATGACCATCTAAAATGATGGGAAAATACATACTGCAGATAAACAGATTGAAAGGGTGTCATTAGGACGTGATCAGTCATTTAGCCCTTATTCACGTCCTGATGAATGAAGAGATACAAGTAGCCGGTCGTAGGACACTATGACACAGATAACTTTCACTGAGAACTACACCCACCCTAGAGTCATCTGCCTGAGGCAAAAACTTTAAAACGTCAGGAAAAAAACCCAAATCACCCTCTACTCTGGTACATTTTGTTTTTTACAGGGCACAGATTGTATTTTTTCATTTCAGTCCCAACCAATATTTTGCTGAGCCAAGGGCAAAATCATATGTTGGATACCCATTTGATCTCTTACACCAGTACTAATTATTGAAAGAAAAATATATAATTTATTTCTGAAATGGCACAGAGAAGCTTTTTCACTTTACAATGTTACTTTTCCAGTCTTTTTCACTTCAGAATACCAAATGCCCAGAATACTAGAAGCCATTTTCTTCTTGTGAGTTAATACTCAATAGACAGAACAGCGAAAGTTTTTAAAGAGCTTTTCATGAGTGTAAGCTTGATAAAACTACGTTTGGCTTCTGTCATTGAAAATGTGCAAAATATTCACAGGGATATGCAAATTCCATGGAAAACTACTCCCTGGAGGACCATGAGCTCATGGAAGGTTGTAGGCCTTCTTAGCTCCTGGGTGGACCACCTCACTACTGGGCATGTTTTTTTCTTTTATAACAGTGCTTCTGATTGGCTCAAGTGAATATTTCTATAGACAAATATACTCCTCAAAATATGCAAATGTCCACATCTTAGCTTGAATGTTTTTCTCATAGTGATGGACTTGTGCACTCCATAAGTTTCAGATGGTGTCGTCTGCCGATGTGGAGTCCTTGTTGGGATCTGTTCGTGTCACCACTTGTGAACAATATCCTGAAGAAACCATCTCTTGATGCTGATGCTCCTGCCAGTTATCGGCCGGTCTCTAACCTTCCCTTTTTAGGGAAGGTTATTGAACGGGCTGTTGCACGGCAGCTCCAAGAACATCTGGACCGCACCGATTTCCTTGACCCTTCTTAGTCCAGGTCTCGGCCTGGTATGGTACGGAGACTGCATTGGTGGCCTTGGTTGACAACCTCCATCTGGCTTTGGACCAGGGTCGTTAGACCTTACTGGTCCTGCTAGACCTTTCAGCTGCGTTCGACACAGTCGATCATGAGGTGTTGGTGACTCACCTGCGGGACCGTGCCAGGATTGGCGGGATGGTCTTGGACTGGTTTAATTCTTTCCTGGCCAGGAGAACTCACCGGGTGGTCTTGGGGGAGTGTACGTCTTCCCCCCGGGACCTCACGTGTGGAGTCCTGCAGGGTGCCATTCTGTCCCCCCTCTTGTTTAACACCTATATGCAGCCATTAGGGGAGGTTGTGAGAGGGTTTCAGGACATGCAGTGTCATCAGTATGATGACACTCAGCTCTACCTGTGGGAAGGAGGGCAAGTTTTTATGATTTGTTTTAAAATTTGTAGATTTATTTTATGTTGTTCGCCGCCCCGAGCTGCCTTTGGGCAGGAGGGGTGGGATATAAGTTTTAAATAAATAAATAAATGAACTGCTTTGCCCTCATAAAGTCTAACTATCCTCCACTTTTGCTAGGGGCTTGTTTGTTCCAAGTTACTCATCCCAGCACATTCAGTAGCTTACATGGATTCATCTAAGTAAGTTCAGTAGTACATCTTCCTGCCCTCCTCAGGATGTCTGCCAGGGGTGTGGAGCTTCAATTTCCGATGGAGATTCTGCGTTGGCAACAGCAACATACTGAATAAAGATATTTCTTTTTGCCCAAGCAGTGCTACTTATCTTTCAAGATGTACTGTGCACTCCCTAGCAAAGGAAAGGTTGCAGCTGCTTTGCATCACCACAATCTGGCCTCAACAGGCAATGCATTACAGGGCTGAGCATAACTCCCTCCCCCAGGGGAATGTATTGTTTCACTCCTATGTTCTGGGGGTTGACATGAGTTGAACTATAACTGTAGTGGCCCATACGGGACTCCTTCTAGTTTTCTGGAAGAGCACTTCTTCTTGCTTCTTCTCTTGCTATCGGTGAAGGAACTGTAGCAAAACTATTCTAAATGTCAGAAATAACCTAACAAGGTAGCACCACCAAAAAACTGAAAGGCCATAAGCTAATAAACAGCTAGCTTCATTTCAACTGTTTTAGTGACATACTACAGCTGCTGCTAATTCCAAAAGATTCACCAGTCATCTGAACCTGTCACCTTGCATTTGACATTTCAGATAATCAGGGTTGTTTTACAATTTGTTATTATAGCTCATTCAGTACTAATGAACTGTCATTCAGCCTCAGCTGTGGCAGGTGCACCTGGTCACCTCAAAAAAGGATGTAGCAAGAGTTACACATAACTAGCTCCAGGATTTTAATTATGAGGTGGTAACTGAAACCACTGAAGTTACTTTACTTTCCTAGAGATGATTTGGAAGGAATTATTCAATTTGGGCTCCTGAACTCCCACAGGACGTGTGTGTAGATTCTTCCCATCCAAGGCAGACATAAAAGCTTTTATAGCGGGTATCCACAGGGGAAGAAATGTGATTAGGAAACACACAGTACACCTGCGCACACACACTGTTTTGTCTTGACAAACAGCTTCTTGCATTCCTTTTCTAAGAAACAGCGGTAACTCATCATTGCCAAGTTACTTCTAGTTTGCGCCCCTTACCAAACAACACATTTCCTTTAAATAAGCACATTTATTCAGTATAAATTCCTCACTCTGCCTGAGCCATTCTTGCACTGCACAAACTCTGTTTGCACGGTGGCAGCAGGACCCACACCTGCACGCTCAGAGCCTCTGCCCCATTTTACTTTGGCCTATTCTATCCAATGCCCAGTGCCAGCTATGGCTTGTGGTGTCATCAACTGTTTTATAATCATCCCTTGTGTTTTATTTTGAATTAAAGAATGTAGGTAGAATCTATTCATCTAACCTGTCTCTTTTCCCAGTTGTGATGCACCTCCCTTGCTACCAAAACCATACAATCTCATACTATCACCCCTGCCACTTTTCTCTGTTCCCACATCTCTAATGTGTATACTTAGTGTTCTCCTTAGGATTTAAGATGAGATACTTTCCCAACTTCCAACTAGTTTTAGTCAGTGATGGACTGGATCACTTCTCTACATGCAGGCTTCTACTTTAACACATTGTCTGCTATGGAGAGAGACCCATGTGCTGAACCCCCAAATTCTAACCTGGGCTCTGATAATATGGATCCCCAACATCACCTTGGACAAATATCTTTATATCCATGCTTCTACCTCCCTGTAGATAAAAGAAGATACTACTTACCTACCTGTCAATGAGGATTAATGGGTTGCTTGTAAAATACTTCAAAGATAAGTGCTAAATATTACAACACACTAGGCCTATTTTGTTATTCTGTTTATACCAGAAACACATCCCTGCAGAGCCACATAGTCTCTAGCAGTTTCTAGCATCTTGGATGAGGAAGTCACTGATTTATAAAATTCCTCTCTCACTAATGTTTTAAGCAACACCATGCATTCCCACTTTCATTCTCTTTATTCCCTAGATTCTGTTTTCAGCACGTACAATAAAACTCGCAATCTCTGGAATGTACATTTTGTTTTACAGTTGTGGTACTTGGTTGGGAAAGCAAGGCAGATGACCTACCAGCTATGCAGCTGATTATTTCAGCCAGTAAAACTCAAACATCTGTTTCTGTAATAAAAAGCCAGCAAGAGCAAAGTAAATCACCTTTTGCCTCCATTTCTCTAGTACTCTAAAAGGCTGATCACCTGCAAACTGGGTCATGGGCTCTGAATTAGGATGTAGTATTTGAATGGATAGCACTGAACATAATCAATATCTAAAACAGTAAAAAGTCAATAGGACATACATTAAAAACATTTTTTTTTAGAATATTTCCCCCGAGGAGTCACATTGGTTGACTCGGTTGGTTTCTGCAGCAGTGTTGTATGAATTTAATTGAAAAGGAAAACATCTTTCAATTTGAAGAAAAAGAATTATTTAATTTGCTGCTTTGTGCTATATTTTTTGTCCTTTGTTGTGATCTCTGTCTCTCAGGATGTTTGGGGGAGAAAATGCTTCCCACGTTAAGCAAAACACTAAGATACAAGAGTGACTTAGAGTGCAAGTAAATAACTAAGAGGACAATTCAAGGTCCTTGCACAGGTGTGTGCATACAACCCACGATCATCCCGCACATGCAGCATGAACACATATTCCATGCACCACACCAGTACATGCGTTCATTCTAGGGATGTGTGAACGCTGTTCTGATGTTCGGGGTTCAGTCCAAACTCAGCCAGTTCGGACGGCCAAACCGAACGTCCAAACCGAACCCCCGAACAGTTTGGGTACGTTCAGATGAGTTTGGGTTGGAAAACCCTGGCTGGCAGGCCCGGGGTGTGTGTGTGCAGCTGAGGAGCAGACCTCCTGGCCCCAGGGGTAGAGAGGCTTGGACTAGCAGCCAGCCAGCCCAATCACCATCCCCCTTTTCTTCAGACCACTGGCTTGGCAGTCTGCGACTGCCTTCGGGCTAGGCTGCACGGAGTCAATGGGGCTTTTGGTAAGGCAGGTGCAGCAAGTAACAAAAGTCATTGCCCTCCCCCCTTCCATAGCATTCTGAGCTAGCCACTGATCCTGTCAGCTGGCATTTTCAGAACTCTCCCTCTCCCAGCAGCTTGCGTTCTCCCTAATCCACTGCCATCCTCCTCCTATTTCACCCATTTCCACACATTTACCTCCATCATTTCATTCATTTAGATTAGATAGATTTAGGTGTTATACCCAGCATCAAGAAGCAGTCACTCCAGCCCTAGGACCCACCATCAGGGTTCTGGGGTCCTCATGCTGCTCACAGGGAGCTGTCATTCCACAGCATCAAGAAACAGTCAGCCACTCCAGCCCCAGGTCCCACCGTCAGGGTTCTGGGGCCCAAGTTACAGGCAGGGAGGACTGTCATTCCACCTCATCCAGAAGCTGCCACTCCTGTCCCAGGACCCACCATCAGGGTTCTGGGTGTTGGTATATGCAACATCCATAAGTTAAAACTTACTGTATTAAGAATACAAAGACACCAGATGGTGCTGCTAAGTTTACATGTACATGGAAGGGAGATGGGGTTTTTGCAGTTGAATTCCTTTGTGTAGCCACTCCTTCTTCCCTTCACTCTCTCACTGTGTGTGTGTCTCAGTCTCCATTTTGTCTTCTTACTAGTTAGATGTAACTAAGGAACTGTACCTGAAAAGCTTAAGTAAAGTTCTTGTTTAAACCTTCAGCTGCATTTGTCTTTAATGACTATGCATTAGATATTACTCTGCAACACTGGGGCCTACGTTACAGTCAAGGGGAGCCATAATTCCACAGCATCAAGAAACAGCCAGTTCAGCCCCAGGACCCATCATCAGGGTTCTGGGGCCGTCATTCCACTCACAGGGAGCCATCATTCCACTGCATCAAGAAACAGTCAGCCACTCCAGCCCCAGGACCCACCATCAGGGTTCTGGGGCCTACGTTACAGGCAAGGAGGAGTTTCCATCCACTTCATTCAGAAGCTGCCACTGCAGCTCTAGGACCCACCGTCAGGGTTCTGGGGTCTACATTCCAGGCAGGGAGGGCTGTCGTTCCACTTCACTGTCTGCCAATGCTTCACCGATGCCAGCCAGTCTGCGTTCCAGGCAGGGAGGGCTGTCGTTCCACTTCATCCAGAAGCTGCCACTCCAGTCCCAGGACCCACCATCAGGATTCTGGGGCCTACGTTCCAGGCAGGGAGGGCTGTCCATCCACGTCATCCAGAAGCTGCCACTCTAGTCCCAGGATCCACCGTCAGGGTTCTGGGCCATCATTCTGCTCACAGGGAGCCGTAATTCCACCACATCAAGAAACAGCCAGCCACTCCAGCTCCAGGATCCACCATCAGGGTTCTGGGGCCTACGTTCCAGGAAGGGAGGGCTGTTGTGCCACTTCACTGTTTACCAATGCTCCACTGATGCCAGCCAGCCTGCAATGCTCGGCCAAGTAGGGGTGCCAGTCACAGTTACTGTGCCCTGGCAATCCAATGTCTGCTGCTGCTGCTGGTACTGCACGTCAGCCATTTGCTCCTCCCTCTTCTAGACGGGCATAGCTCGGATGAGTGCGCCAGCGGGCGGGGGCTGGGTGTCCACAAGATTCATCACCGGTCAAGGCTTGACCAATTTGCATTAGAGCTTCTTGAGATCGGTCGAGTACGATGCCAGCCTGCAACACCCAGCCAAGTAGGGGTGCCAGCCACCAAGCCCTAGCCAGGCATCTGTCGCTACCCCACCGATGCCTGGCAGCCTGCAACGCCCGGCCTCTGCTGTTGCTGCTGCCACTGGGTCTCAGCCAGCCAGTCATACCCCCACTGGCACTCTCGGGGGCCAAGCATCAAGTCTGCCTCCCCAGGCAACCTGGGGTGCCAAGCCGTAAACCTTTCCGGTCTCTGCTGCTGTGTCTCTGACAGCCTGCCATGCACCCACGGGCACCCCTGGAGTTCCCCAAGCCTCTGCGGTAGCCAAATTTTCCAAACGTTCAGGGAGTCCGAACGCTGCGGGACCAAACCCGAACTAAGTTTTTAGTCCAAAAGTCTGAACATCCGAATGTCCGAACTCTGATCTGTTTGCACACCCCTAGTACATTCTGGCTGTGCAGCATGCATGGTGCAGAATCAGGACCTTAATTTAGGGTGTTTTAAAATTAAATAAGGCTTGAGGAGGGGTCTGTGACTGCTGAATGGCACGGCTGCAGAGCACCCATGCACGTGGAATGAGTGGGGAGCGATTCTATTGGGTGGTTCCCAGGGTGGCCACAGGACCCATGCAGGCACTACCACCACCCTGGACCAGCCCTGTAAACAACTCCCATGAGAAGCCGTTCCCCTGCCCCCACTCTGTAACAACCCCAAGCCCCAGCCAACTGCTCGCCCTCTGCCATAACACCATGGAAACAGGAAGCCGTAGAAGCCAGTAACCCCTTCCTACCCAGGAACTGGTGCAGCCACTGCATCTACTGACAATCCCAGGCAACAATGGAGGCACATACTGAGGGAGAGATGCAAGAAGCTGCTGTTCGAGCTGCAGTCCCCATGGCATTGACTCTTCTCTCCTGTGTCATGGGGGGAGGGGGGTTGTCATGCTTTGAGCCACCATTATGCTGTATTTCATACACATGTCCTTTAAGAGCTCCCCAGGGAGTTCCCAGCAGGGCTGTGGGGATACAGCTGGCCATGGACATGTCTGCTGGCATAGATGGGTTCATGGGTGCCCAGTTCATAAATGAACATAGATTAAGATTCCTCTTAATCTTCCATCCCTGCTTTTTCACTTTGTCACTCCACACACAACCCCTTAGTCATGTTCCCTAACACGTAAATAGCTCATACTAGTTACCACAACTCATGAGTTCTCAGTGGAGCCAGTCCCAAGTCCTGTGGATCCTGTGTGCTGCCGTGTGCTGCCATTGCTGGCATATAGTGCAGCATGGAAATTGCGCGCATGTGCGGGGGATCTGCAGGGCTTGGGATTGGCCCCCAGTGAGGGGAGTGCACTCTAGTGCAGTACACATAACTCAAATTCTATCTTTTCCAACAATTAATTTGAAGGAGTTGTCCCCCATTATTAGACACTCCACTCAACACTCCTGTCCTTTCCTCTTACATACATATACCCCATATCCTTGTGTGCTTCTCTGTTTTGCCGAGGCGTGGTGAACATCTTGGACAAACTGAG
This sequence comes from Sphenodon punctatus, assembly GCA_003113815.1. Lineage (NCBI taxonomy): Eukaryota > Metazoa > Chordata > Lepidosauria > Sphenodontia > Sphenodontidae > Sphenodon > Sphenodon punctatus. Next base: position 7,879,474 of record QEPC01012913.1, read on the forward strand.
ACAGAACTACAACAATGGATGTACTCCCATAAACATATTTCACAACATTCTCCTCACGGGGAAAGACTTCTCCCACTGACCAACTGACCCACTCTTGTCTGTGTGCACACATCCCACATCCTGTACACAAATGATAGGATAATTAGAGAGCACAATATGCAAGACTGTACAACATCTTTACTGCTTAAATGGCACATAAGTTAAAGTGGGAGCCTTAACCTACAATTTCCATGCTTTTCGTAGCATGAGTGAATTTGTACCTGCCTTAGTTTCTGTCTTAAACCAACGGTGGTTGTTTTTTTTTTGTTTCGTTTTTTTAATTTGTTAGGTTTGTGATTGGTAATGCACTGTCCAAAATTCCTCCAGCTGCCACAGTGCAATGCTGAGCTGCATCACCATTATGCAGAACTGAGCACTTATAGTACTACACAATAATGTTACATGTAGTATTCCATCTCTGCTATATAACCTATACACATTTCAAAAAATGACATTGAACATCACAAAACACAAATTTCAAAATATGACATTGAAAATCTTGTTCATAAAAGTGCAATGCATTCTCAGGATGGTTATGTATGTATGTATGTATGAGTTACTTAATAGACCTAGCACTAAGTCTAAGGTGTTTTGAAGAATGGTTGTTGATTTTAATTGAAGGTTTTCATTGTTCGTGGGTTTTTTGTCTTTTTTGAGAGAAATGTTATTCCAGGCTCTTCTATAGTGGGAATATGATCCTAATATTCTGCGCTTTTGGAGTTGTTAAATTTAGAATTGGATCTCAAGAAAACACACACACACACACACACACACACACACACACACACACACAGAGTCACTCCCCCTCCCTCCCCCAGCCCACATTTAAAAATATGACATTGAAAATCACAAATTTCAGAATTCCCCCCTCCCCCTCCAGTCTCCACCACACACTGTCACTCCCCGTTCCACTCCCACCCCCACATTGACACTCCCCCTCCCTCCCCACACACACATTTCAAAATATGACATTGAAAATCACAACACACAAATGTCAAAATATGACAATGAAAATCTTGTTCATAAAAGGGCAATACCATTCTCAGGATGGTTATGTATGTATGTAGGAGAATTAGTTACTTAATAGCCCTAGCACTAAATCTAAGGCATTTTGATTTTAATTGAAGGTTGTTGATTTTAATTGAAGGTTTTCATTGTTCATGGTTTTGTTGTCTTTTTTGAGAGAAATGTTATTCCAGGCTCTTCTATAGTGGAAATATGATCCTAATATTCTATGCTTTTGGAGTTGTTAAATTTAGAATTGGATCTCAAGAACACACACACACACGCACACACACACACACAGAGTCACTCCCCCTCCCTCCCCCAGCTCACATTTAAAAATATGACATTGAAAATCACAAATTTCAGAATTCCCCCCTCCCCCTCCAGTCTCCACCACACACTGTCACTCCCCGTTCCACTCCCCCCCCCACAGTGACACTCCCCCTCCCTCGCCACACACACAATTCAAAATATGACATTGAAAATCACAACACACAAATGTCAAAATATGATATTGAAAATCTTGTTCTTAAAAGGGCAATGCCATTCTCAGGATGGTTATGTATGTATGTAGGAAGATGAGTTACTTAATAGGCATAGCACTAGCCACTTCCCTCCCCTCCCCCCGACATTCACTTAATCCCCGTTCCCCCCTCACAGTCACTCCCCTTCCCCACGCACACCCCTCCTCACACACACCATCACTCCCCCTTCCTACACACACACTCAGTCACTCCCCCCTTCCCTCCTTACACAAAGACACACAGTCACCCCTCCTCCCCCTAGACATACACTCTCAAGTCAACTCCCTTCCTACACACAAAAACACACACACAATGACTCCCCCTTCCTCCCTACACACACTCCCCCTTCCTCCCTACATACACACTAAAGTCACTCCCCCTCGAGCATCAGGAATGTGGAATTCCACCTGGTATACACATCCTGCACCAGCTGGTGCACTGGGGAGCCTTGTTCGGCCTGCTTCACCTGGAGGAGGTCGCTGCCCTTCATGCTCCGGTTAAAGAAACCGGCCAGCTTCCTCCCCTGCTTGATCAAGGAGCTAAGGGTGCCTGCCCCAATCCCCTTCTCCCCCAAACCCAGAGCGTTCCTTACCACCAGGTGAAGGGTGCGTGCAGCGCAAGAGATTCTGGTGAAGCCGCCCTCATGGACTGCCCTCAATATGTTGGCCGCGTTATCAGTCACCACGCGCCCCTTGGTGAAGAGTGCGCCTGGTATGACCCACTCCCTCACCATAGCAGTCAGGGCTGCCTCGATGTTCCGAGAAGTGTGGGGGTCGTGGTGTCCATGACTTCTGCCTGAAGCAGGGCCCAACTATACCCTGCTTCGGGACCCCTCCTGCCACTGCCAAATGCTGCCTCCGGGTCCTGTCACCAGTGCACCGTCACTGCCAGGTAGGTGTGTTGCACGTTTCTACTTGACCACAGGTCGATGGTGAAGTGGATGGTGGCACCCCAAGTCCCTGCTAGCTGCTCCCTCACCCGCTCCTTTAAAGCCCAGTACAGGGCTGGCACCACCTGCCGACTCAGGGTGGTGCATGAGGGCAGCTTAAATGGGGGGGTCAGGAACCAAATCAAATGCATAAACCCCATGTCCTTGACCATCAAGAAGGGCTGCCCATCGAGCACTATCATTTCCCCCAACATGCGCGTGGCTTTCAATTGAAAACCACGCTGCCTGCCACGTCCTGCAACTGCCCCCACCCCAGCTCCTCTATGGTGCACTTAAGCTTCTGGGCCTCAACTGGCTGCTGCTGCTGCACCACTGACAGTGCTGATCGGAGGGGCAGAACATGGTGGTAACAGGATATGCGTGGGGTGTCGGCCAGTCTGAAAGTCCTCCCACGTGGCTTTGTCGGCAAACATACGCTTGGCAGAGTGCGCTCACCTGGCTTACCAAACAGCTCGGGGGGGTTGGGGGGTGGACTGGAGGATCACGTTCACTCAGCCCACCAAACAGCTGATTGGGGGCCTGGAGCAGTGTGCACCTGGCCCGTGCACACACACTGGAGAGCATGCTCCCCTGGCCCAGGTGCATGTGCCAAACAGCTGATGGGGAGGGGGTGCTCACCTGGCTCAGGTGCAAACCAAACACACCCCGGGTGAGTGAACACACTCCTTCAGACCCCCCAATCTGGTGTTTGGAGTGCACTCTTTTGGGGCCCCTGATCAGCTGTTTGGTGCGTGCACCCAGGTCGGGTGAGGGATGCTCCTCTGGGAGCCCCCAAACAGCTATTTGGTGTGTACACCCAGGCTGAGTGAGGGTACTCCTCCAGCCCCCCCCATTAGCTGGTTGGCAGGCTAGGTGAGCGTGCATGTCCACCCCCACCATCCATTTGGCAGCAGCTCCTCCTGGGGACCCGATGCTGCTGGGCAGCAGGGGTCCAGGAGTCCTGTTCCATGTGGACAGCACTTCAGCTGACCCATGGCATGGAGGGACTTGTGATGGCAGTCCTCCCGCCCTGATTCTCATGGGGGACTGCTCATTTGAGCTGCCCTCTTTGCCGACTCAAGGAGTGGTGGTTGCAGTAGCCCTCCCCAGGGCAATCAGGGGATCCAGCTCGCCCCCCTCTCATTTGTTTTCACTCAAAGTAGTTGGCTTTACATTATTTAACTGAGCTATTAACCCCAACCTTAATTCTACCTCAGCCTTTTGCACAAATTCTGCAGTTTTCATCCTAATCCTCTCAACTTTGCGGTTCCTGATATTCAGTATTCCACTTCTCCTGTTTTGATATAGTGCACTTTGATCCACTGTTTAATGCCCATTTTGTGCTGTACTGCTTGTCATAGTACAAGCAGCAGTCTATATTTAACTATTCCAATAATTTGAGCTGAGATATAATTTTGCATTCTTTGTTCTATAGTACAGGGTAAGTTTGCATTATTTGTCACTGTAATACAGAGTTGCCCCTTCCAAAATTGATGGACTTTTGCTTTCGGTCATCACACATCAGATCATTTCATAGCACTGAAAGTAATTCCACACATCCCCCCACTTAGCCTGTCCACCCCATACCTCCCAATATTCAAATGGTTAAATTGGAATGGAAGCCATATCCTCAATCAATGCAAAAACAAACCAAATGGAAAACATGCAAAATGCACTTACAATAAAAATCCCATGGCTCAGTAAATGCAAATATGGTGTCCACAACAACAGCCATTTTTACATGGATGCCCCACTCCTGCCACTTGGTGTTTGGACGTGTGTGTGGCGGGGGGGGGCAGTCCGTGTATACGACTGTTGGTAGGGGGGGATAGGTGTGTAGCAGATGTGCGCCTGTGTCAACACCACAGGCACACCTAGCCTGCCGCACACCTAGCCACACCCACCTTCACCCATGGAGTCCTCCGATGGAACGGAGGAATGCTCTGTGGGTGTAGGTATGTGTGACTAGGTGTAGGTGGGTGTGTGTCCATGTAAATGGGCACACACACCTACACCCGCAGCGCCGACACCTCCATCCATGTAAAAAAGGTCAATAATGGGATCAAAATTGCCTTTCATTTGCATAATATTGCATGTGCTGATTTATGTCAATTTTATGAAGTTTTAAAGTAGGTTGTTGCCTAAACTGAAGGGTAGGATAAAGAAATAGGTTTGGTTTTTTTTTTAAGAGATCGATCACATGCATATAAACAGCCCTCTACATATGTCAGGGTCAAAACTCTGGCCCTCAGATTTCCTTTTCAAAGCTCTTCAACTAGAGCAAAACAAACAGCTGTAGTTTTTTTGCTTTTAACTCAGCCCCTACAGAAATACTGTGCCTGCTGTCCATTAGTTAAATAGTGGTGTGTTAAGATACTGCAGCAGCATGTAGCAGTGTCACTCAATAACTAATCTTTAGGTCTACTATGGTGTTTCCCAACTTGTTTTGAACTCATGCCTCCTTGCAAGTAAACTCCAGCATTCGTGTCCTCTCACTCTCATCTGCTGCTGAGCTGATGGGAGGATTGGAGAGTGGGGTGGTGGCTGTGGAGTTCTTTATGTCATAGGGGACTGGTAACTGTTGATAGTGGGGGGGAGGAAGCACCATTCCCCAAGGCGTTTGTGGTCACCGACAACGTAGTCAACACGAGGGCAGTGCTGGATGACCCTGTGCTGCCCACACCCTTCACCTGGTGGTGAAGGATGCCCTGGCCCTGGAGGAGAAGGCAGATGGCAGCGGCAGCCCCCTTACTCTGCTGATCGAGAAGGGCAGAAAGATCACAGCTACTTTAATAAGAGCATGAGGGGCGGCAGGTACCTCTTAAGCAGGGACCAGAGTTGACTGCATCAAAAAATCTTAAATTCTGCAACCAGTGAAGCCAAATTCTGCAAATTCACCGTGAGCATTAATATTTGCATAATTAACTTGATTTGCATAACTATGCATGCTGGGAAGCTAATTTGCAATAGGTCTGACATAGAATCCCAACTTTGCTAATCAAACACAACTCAAATCCTCTGGAATTTCTGTACCTCCCTTATGCAAACACAGGGCCTTCAGACCCTACCCACTAGAGGTGGGACCCCGGGGCAATTACCGGATACCGGATTTACCAGTTTTCTCGTTCTCAAAAGAACCAGATTCTCGGATTAAATCCGGTATCCGGTACCGGTTTTATTTCATTGATTTCAATGGGGCACTGTGTCCCCATTGAAATCAATGGAATACAATTCCTCCC
>QEPC01012913.1:7888472-7900699 GCA_003113815.1 Sphenodon punctatus
GGGGGGTGTCCCCCCTTCCACCCGCGCAGCCTGGACTCGGGGAGGTTTTTTTTAAAAACTTTTTTGGTGGGACTTACATTGCAGCCATTCATTTAAATGGCTGCAATGTAAAAAAATCCGGTACCCGGAATCCGGTAACGGGACCGGATTTACCGGCACGCCCACCCCTACTACCCACCCACAATTTATCTCCCAGGGGCCTACTTACCCTCGGGTCATGGTCAGGATTGACTGATTCTGCAAGGATTCTGCGAGGATTGGCTGATTCTGCGAAAATCACTGCAAATTACAGCAACACAGTCAACTCGGGTCCCTGCTCTTAAGGAGGAAACAGGTGGATCTGGGGGTACAGCAGAACTGCCTCATGCAGGATGTGAGTATGAGGTGGAGATTGGGGGACAAGACCGCTAGGGCGGGAAGAATGGATCATGATGGTCCAGACCATGCATGTCCTTAAGCCCCTTAAGGATGTGACGGAGACACTAAGTGTGGCGATGGCCACCCTGAGCCAGGTCACCCCTATGGTCTGTAGTCTGATCAGGCATATTTATTTTATTTTATTTATTTATTTAAAGCATTTATACCCCGCCCCTCCTGCACACAGCTCGGGGCGGTTTCCAACAATAAAAAACATTAAACAATATAAAAACAGTTTAAAACAATCAGAATTAAATACTCTTTAAAACAGGGCCCCGAGAAATACTTTCAACATTAAACCCATAAAACAAGGTAGGGGAAAAAAACACAGCCCTAACCCCCCCTCCCCCCCCTCCCCAAAGGCCTGGGAGAACAGCCAGGTCTTGCAATGCCGCCGGAATGTCAACAGGCTTAAATGGCAGGCTTCCTGACTGACCAAGAGCAGGGAGGGGAGGTGGGGTGGTGGGACAGCACCTTGTAGCAGAGCTGGTGGCCCTGGTATGAAGGCTGAAGGAGGGGCTCATTACGTGGTTTGATCCACTGATTGGGAAGGAGGTTTATATTCTGCTTACCACACTGGACCCCAGACTTCACCCTGAGGAAGCATGCTCTGGTGGAGAGGTTGCAGGCAGTAGAGAGGGCTATATGACGTCAGTAGCAGGGCCGTGAGGAGGGGCAAAGCAGCAGCAGGAGGGAGGGGATGCAGAGCACCCCCAGCAGGAGCTCTGGTAGCAGGGTCAGCAGCAGCTCTTCTGTGGCCATCACTCACTGATCCACAGCAAGACAGGCAGAATGGGCACAGGCAATTGGGGATGCGGTTGACAGCTGCAGAGGCAGAAGGAACCCGACAGTGCTGAGCTTGCAGTGGCCGAGTACTTAGAGGAGCCTGTGTTGGATCACAGCGGCGAGCCCCTGCATTATTGGGCAGAGAAGGGGGAAATATGGCAGGCCCTGACAAGGGTGGCACAGGAACTGGTGTTCTGCCCACCAACCAGCGTGCCCAGTGAACAAGTGTTTTCTCCGGTGGGGGACATCGTGAGTTCCCACCGTTTGAGGCTGGGCACAGGGTTGTTGGAGCAGTTGGTGTTCTTGAAGGTCAGTCTGCTGTTGCTGGGTTTCCCCAAGCTGGTTGTGGACTCAGAGTGCCACACATGAGACATCCCTTGGGTCTCTCTCAATGCCTCCCGCCCCCACCCCTCTTGCCCAAACATTGGCTGGGCCAGTGGCTGCATCTCCCCCCCAGTCTCTCTCATTATTATTATGCCCCCTTCCCAAGGGGCAATCACTGCAAGTTGACAGCCTGTAACATAGGGTAGTGTAAACAGCCAGTGCCTGCCTGCCATTTCATCTACCTCACATGGTGCCAGCAGGCCACTCTGGGGAACACTCTGCAAGTTGAAGCTTTGACTTTGTGTAAGGTAGGGATCTGACAAGCTGTATATATAAAGAGATTTGGTGCAGTGGCTGGAGTGGACTGACCAATGCCACACACTATACAGAACCGGGGGGTGGGGGGGGAACCCGCTGCTAGAATGAGAGACACACTACTGCCCATGCCACCACCCGCCAGGGAGACAGGAACCTCACACAGAGAGAGAGGTGCATCCTAGCCAAACTGCCACCTGCCAGAACCAGAGAGAGCGCTCATCTATACTCAATGCCCATATCCTGCAGCAAACCCACTAGAATGAGACAAGCACACAACATATGTGCCTGCCTGTCCCTGCTGCCACCCATCACAATGACTGAATGAAGTGAGCCCACTCTTCGCTGTCTCTCTCCTATGCCCTGCTCCCCATGGAGCAGGGGGTTCCCAACACTTTCCCTCGTGGGGTGATTTCTCTGCAAGTAGAAGACACCCCACCACTCAGGGGTTTTCCAAGGATACCCCCATGGAATGATCTATCTGCAAGCAGAAGATGTCCTGCCACTCAGGGCACAGACGACAGCATGGGTATGGGGGAGTTGGCGAGTTTGCTTGTACTTCTGCCACTGTTGGCAACCCACCGCCCAAGATTAAGAGACCCTCCAAGCTGCAGGTCTTATCAGGAGAAGAAGCTGCAGAAATTTTGGAAATGGCACCTGTGGAAGGCAAGGAGCCCCAGACTTCCACTAGCAGTGGCACTGGAGGAGGGAGCAAAGAGAGGGTGCAGCGGCAGTAGTGCATCTCTCCTGTCTGCAAGTTGAGACCCCGGCACGTCTTGGGGTTTATACGACCAGTGCTGCTGCTGCTGCTGCCCACCTGCCCGCCCACCTGCCACTAGGGGTGTGAACCAGGGCCCCATGTTTTTTGTTATTGTTTTCGTTATTAAAATGTGTCATTTTCGTTAATAATGAAATGTAATTTTTGATTATTGTTGTCGGTATCGGTATCAGTATCAGTACAAATTTCAAATGAAGATTTTATTTTTGGTATTGGTATCGATTTTCTGCACCAATGAAGAATTATTGTCAGAAGCTGAACTTCTTCCCCTTCTCATTGTGATACAGAAAGAACTGCACACAATAATATATACTGTACACAATATGTAGTTCTATTTATATAATATATACAGTATCTAAGCTAAACCTAACCTATGTATAATACAAAATATTCCTATCCTATAATCCTAATATATATAATAAAACAGCCTAGTATCTAAATATCTAATCTATATATACACACAACTAATATCTATATCTATAAAATATATGGACAGGGGGAGAGGGAGACAGACAGGGGAAGGGGAAAGGAAAACTCAGAGGTTGGGTGGTAGGGAAGGGAATAAGGGATATATATGAGAATTTCTAGTGCAAGCACCAGCAGCTCCTGCCAACGCACCCTGACAAGCAAGAGAGCTAACACAGAGTAAAGTAGCCCAACCCTACAATATTAAGGGTTGCAGTGTCCTTCCCCAGAGCCCTCCTGGTTGGTTCTGGGAGGCAGAGGCATTAAGGAATCACACGGTGCCATTCAACGGCTGAGTTCTGCTTGAGCTGCTCATTGGCGGGAGATACATCCATCAGGTCCTTCCCCTTTCAGTTCAAGATTTCAGCACTGTTTCTGGCTCTGAGATGTTTGCTCCCTACTCCCCTCTCCACATTTCCCTCCAAAAAACACCTGCCAGACAATAACAAAATCAATAAAAACTTGTTATTATTTATTTTGTTGTCATTTTCGTTATTGCAATAACAAAAATGACATTTTCAGTTTTTGTTATCAATATAATGAAAACAACATGTACAAACCTACCTGCCACCTGCCTGCTCCTCCACTGCCAGCTGGCGCTGCCCACTGCTGCCTCTGCCAGACTCACTCTCTCTCTCTCTCTCTCACCCTCTCTGGCACACCCACAAACACATAAGTCCTGCCCCTCCTGGGGTGCTGTCTGCAAGTTGAGACCCTAGCACATCTTGGGGTTAATACTACCAGTGCTGCTGCTGTTCATACCCGCCTGCCTGCTCCTCCTCCTCTGCTGCCACCTATTGATGCTTGCCCATCCACTGCTGCTGTTGCCCACTGCTGCTGCCAGAGACTCCCTCTCTCTCTGGTGTGCACACGTGCACGTGCACACACGCATGCGCGCTATCTATCCCTGAGACAGGCACAGAGCAAGAGCTGCAGTGGAGGCCCAGGGAATCTCTCTCTTCAAGGGGCTACACTGAAAATTAGTTCAAGCTACAAGGGCTGGTAACAAATATAACTTTTAGTAAACAATTTTAAAAAGCATTTTAACAATTAAGTAAACATTTGAATTCGATACAAAAAAGAAAAAAAACACTAATTACAAAGGTTCTTCTCCCCCTGGCACATTTAGTAAAGGAGACAACGGTCCACGGGCAACTGGTGCAGGGACCTCGGGGACCTCCAGCCCATCCTCCCTTGCAGTCTCCAGGACACCAGACATTAACCCCTACTTGTGTGCAATGGAATTGAGGTACATCTCCAATGCATCCTGTTCTCGCTGGAGGTACTTGGTGTACGACTTTGCCTGCTGCTCCCTTCTTTCCACAGCCTGACACCGGCCATGCAAATTTTCTTTAAGGGCCCTCGATGAGGACTGAAACCCTTCCAGAAACTCGCTGGTGGTCTGTTCAAAGACCCCAAGAAATGCCCTCACTTGCGGGGTGTCAGCTTCTTCCTCATCTGGAGCTGGGGAATCAGACAAGCTGGAGGAGGGAGGACGGGGATGCCTCTTCCAAAGGGATCTCCTTTTCCCCTCTCCTGGATCTTCCTCCTGTCTGCTGGGCCCAGCACTGCTGGAGCTGGTGGAACCACCACACCCCTTCCTCTTCAATAGAATGAGATGGACTGACTCAATGTGGCTTCACAGGCCGGACCTGGTTCCCTGCGACTCTTGGGTGATTTTTTTTGTTGCAGATCTAAAGAACATAAGAAGATAAGAACATAAGTGCCATACTGGGTCAGACCAACGGTCCATCAAGCCCTTCATCCTGTCTCCACAAGCAGCCAATCTCTGTCTCTGGGGAGGACTACCTAACAGGTCATAATGGTCAATCCATTCCCTGTTGTTCCAGCCCCCTGCCTCACCTTGCGTTTTGCAAAGCTGCCTTGTAGATCTTCGAAATACTTCCACACTAAGGATCTTTCGGGCCTGCTTTGGCTCCGGCACCTTGGTCTTCTTGGGCGTTTGGTTTCGCCAGCATCACCCTCTCTGAAACAAGAACACATAGCACCTACATAATATTATGTAATCATGGTGATGCCTCCAGTCCTTCCCAGCCCAATACCCTTTCTCCCACCTATACCACCTCCTGGGATGCTGTCTGCAAGTTGAAACCCTAGCACATCTTGGGGTGCTACCACCAGTGCCTCTCTCTCTCTCTCTGGCATACCCACAAACACACACAATTCTTGCCCCTCCTGTAGTGCGGTTTGCAAGTTGAGACCCTGGCACATCTTGGGGTGTTACTACCAGTGCTGCTGCTGTTCATGTGTGACTGCTCACCCACCTATGGTGCAGCTCGCTCTAAAGAAGACTATTCTTGTCCTTCCCTCCTCTAAGTTCTATGGAAAACTAAATCCATAAATAAAAACAATTTTTACAAACCTGGCACCTTTTCTGCCCTCCTCCTCCTCCTTTGGTGAGGAGCCCAGCTCCACCACCTCCTGGGATGATCCACTCTGAGCCTCCTACTCCATGGCTTCATCCACTTGGACCGTCTTCCGTCCATCAGGCAGGCACTCAAAAACAGACACAGACTCACATACCACCACAAACCACACACAGCCAGTCACACACACACACAGGCAGTCCGCCATGCCACCACACAGCCAATCAAAGTTTCATTTCCGTTTTTGGTCTCGTTTCCAGTTCCACGCGCTAACAGCAAAAGCTATACTAAAACCAAAATCTTTGTTGGAAACAGATATCGATAACACCGATAACGAATAACACCACTTAATTACTAAAGACAACAAAATGACAGGTTTTTAATAACAATAATGATAACGAATAAGGACATGGGTGCCTGGTCCACACCTCTATTGCACTTGACATCGGTGATCAAAGTGGTGTAGGTCAGCGAGCATCAGGAACCCTTCTGTGGCTTTAATTTTCCCCAACATAGTTTGACAACACCAGAGGTAGGCACGTCAAGCATGAGCTGCTATTGGCTCACACACAAACAAAATCCTGGAGTCGCCACCACCACCACTCAAATTCTGCCTCCTTGCTTGCTGGGAACCTCCAACAACTGCTGTAACTGCTAGGAGCAGGGGATGTTCCCTCCCAGCCCTCTTTCCCCATCAGGGGACCCAGTAGTTCCAAGATTCTACTCTCCTTTGCTCTTTCACCAGTGAGTGCAAGAACACAATTCCACAGAGGGCAAGGATTTTGACAATTTATGTGCAGCCCATGAATTATACAAGAACCCACCTATAGTCCTGTACCCCTGTCATTGCTCATATCTAAGTCCCCATGCCCATCCTATCCTAGAAATGGAAAAAGTGCAGAGAAGGGAAACAAAAATGATCAAGGGTATGGAACAGCTTCCATCTGAGGGGAGGCTTGATAGGTTATGGTTCTTCAGCTTGGAGAAGAGACAACTGAGAAGGGATATGACAGAAGTGTATAAAATCATGAATGGCATGATGGAACACGTAGATAGGAGTTGTTATTTACCTCTGAATTAGTACTAGAACTAGAGGAAACTCCATGAAACTGGCAGTAGATTTTAATATATATTTTTTCACTCAACATACAATTAACTTGTAGAATTTGTTGTCAGAGAATAGAGTCAAGGCCAGTAGCATAGTTGGATTTTTTAAAGGGTTGAATAAATTCTTGGAGGATAAATTCATTAATGGCTATTAACCAAGCGGGTTGGTTGGAAAACATAGGCCCTTTTAACATGGACGGGGTGGATGGAGATGTGTGTGTCCCTTTACACAGACGGACACACACCTACCTCCATTCATCTTCACCCACCTCCACCCATGGGGCCTCTTCCAGTTTTCTGGAGGGCTCCATGGGTGGAGGTAGGGGTTGCACGGGAGCATACATGCACCCCCACCCATCCCGCTCGGTGTTCACATGGATGAACACCGAGCGGACACCTATCCCCCCACCAGCCATTTACACGGATGCTCCCTCTCCCCGCCCCCTTGCGCACACCCGCTTGAATACTGAGCGGGGGTGGGGTGAGGTGCGCGTGTGTATAAAAATGAGCATAACCTCTGACAGTTGGGTTCTGGGACTGAACAGCTGGGAATGGGTCACTCAGGTATGACCTGTTGGGTACTTCTTCAAAGCAACTAGGAGTGGCGCTGTCAGAGACAGGATGCTGGGTTTGATGGACCATTCGTCTGACCCAGTATGGCACTACTTATGTTCTGCTTGTTCCCCTGCCCATATTTCATAATCCCTGCCTTCAACCACAAGAGAAGGGTTTTATTTGTAAAATTATTATTGGTCTACACAGTTTATGTTTGCCTCAGAACCCTTCCAAGTTAGCCTGTTCCGCCAGAGTGGGGTGGAAGTGAGTGGAGGAGTGGCAGAGGCACTACCAGGGATCCAAAAGAAGCTGGTGCTGGACCTGCTCTGATCCTGCATTCTGTTTGTAACTGATCAGAAAATCTGCAGCAAAATTAAAAACCAGCCCTAGTGACGCTTTTATTTTATGTAAAGAGAACAAAATGACAGTCTGGATCCATTAAAGAATACAGAGAGTTTCAGAAACAATAAAGAGAACACTTTAAAACTTATAACAAAGGTAAATTAACTATCCATCATGTTTACAAGCACTGTAATTGTGGTGCACGAAGATTTGTATACAACATATTTCAAAAAATGCCAGCTATGAAATCGACTATTCTCCCCACAAACTAAATTCTGTCTTGAATTCTACCCATGACATCACTGATGTCAGTGGAGCTGTACAGCAGTAAAGAAAGGGCAGAATTTTGCCTGAAAGTCATTGTCTCCCAATAACTATTGTAGCAGATTAGAAATGCATGCAAAAGGGCTTGGCTGTATTTCATGTTTAAGTTTGTGTTCATGTCTAGTTCTAAAAAAATGAACAACTTCTTGAGCTGTGCACCCAGTGTGTATACATCAACAAAATGGCCTTTTAATCCTACCATAAATAAGTCCAAAAACATATGCTATCTGGTAATTGCAAAACTGGCACTAAGAATATGAACAATCCCGCTTTCATCCCTAATGATGTGTCACTTCCAAGGAAGCCAGTCCTTTAACAGAGAAAAATCAGAGATGCTAAAGTTTCTCATTTTACATTTATTTTAAGAGGAGTCTGTAAAAGAGGAGATCTAGAGAGTATGTGCTGAGTGAGGGAGTGGAGATCTATGGCCATCTATCCATATCTCAGTCAGAGAGTATATTAAGTAGCAGAATTTATCCATTTCATTCATCTTTGTGAGCGACTTAATTATAGAGAGGAAAAAATAATAGAAGCCTGCAGATTTAAGCTAACAAAAATCAAAGAAATTCAAATTTACGCATTCACTCCCTTCTTTATACGCAGGGAGGTTGTTAAACAGTTTTAGTGTGGGAGAGTATAATACCTTGCTGAGAATCACATTTTAAGTACAGGAAATTCCTTGGAAGAGTGAAAATACTGTAGTGTAATAAATATTGACTTTTCCAACTTCCCTGCTATACTGTTGGACAGAACAAGGATCTACAGAATACTAGTAGGTCTTGGCATACTGCACTATATGTATGAGAGGGCTTAGGGACAGCGAAGGCAAGGCAAGGGAAAGCTGCCAGCCTCAGCTATAATCTGCCTCACTGTTGCTTTAAGTTAGGCTCTTGGGGGTGAAATCTTCAAGTGGTGCCAACTGTTTTGGCACACGATTCTACCAAGGTTAATGCGATTCACACAGCCCATTCCCCTGCACAGTGCTCTGAACCTTTACTGAGATTGCTTTTTTTCTTTCTATCATTTTTGTAGTTTCAGCAGTCAAAGTCAAATTTATTAAGGATATCGGCTCCTGCCACAACCCATTGGTACAGAAGCATAATAATACAATACTACATAAATTAAACAGATGGGGACAGGAAGAACAAATGTCTTATAAGCAAATGTCGCAAACCAAGTTAAGGAATTCACATCCTTTTGTTGAAAAAGTCAAATTATTTTCTCATAATTTGAAAAGAAGTCTAATCTAGACTCCTTAGATGGCAATGGGAGTGAAAACTTTCTCCTAATATCAGTATACAAAGCACATTCTCTAAGACATAATGCATTCCATCTTCCACCACACCTGGACACCTTGAATAACTTCTCTCATCCCTCGGAAGGCCCGACCTACGACCCACAAGGGTTGCAGTAGGCATCTGTTCAGTCTGGACAGAGCCATCCACAGTTTCCATTTGAGGTCTATCAGCAAGTACTTTTCCATTCCCCAGTCCTGCTTCCACAAAATATATAAAGGTGAAATTCGAGACACTAGAATTGATGCAAAGTTGTTTTGTCTGTCAATATCACAAATTCTTTGGAATAGGAGAATTTTATCAGCAAGAGAAAAAAAAACTTAAATTATCAGAGATATAATCCCTGAAACCCACTGACTTAAAGGTATAAGAATTAAGAAACGAAGGACAGCCACAAGGATTTTTCAGATGGAACAAAGTTATTATCCTCAACAAGACACATATTAGGCAATTGAAGTGGTGAATAGGTCAGAATTTTGAACTAGAGTTGAACCAATAGTGCTTCCAGGTACTCGGGCCAAATTTCAAAGTTCTGGGCTGGGTACCCAGCAGCATTTCAGCATCACTGACCAAGCTTCAGGGCTTCACCAGCAAAGTGCCGGCTGTTGGAAATCCCTGGGAACAGCAGAACCGCCGGGAACAGCTGAAAACTTTGGCGCAAGTTGGTGCCTCAGCAAATTGCCATGTGCTACAGCTGCAGTCTTAATTGCCTAGCCAATCAGGATGTGCAGAATGTGCACAACAATACTTCCACCACCCCATCCTCCCTCTCCCCCCTCTTAATTCCCTAGCCAATCAGGGTACACAACAACAAATGCAGCCCAGGCATATAGTTAGGATACCATATAGTTATAGTTTAGTAATATAAATTATATCATCATATATAGTTATAGGAGTAGAGTATTATATAGTTAGGGTTTAGCTAGCAGGCAGCATGTCAGAGGAGCAGGCCAGGGCAGTGCAGGAGTCTTCTGACTTTGAGGTGGAGGTCCAGGTGGGAGGTGGCAGAGGCAGGGCCTGACCTGTCAGGCCCCAGTGGCGGCACTAGCAGGCACGGAGGTCTGAAGTGTGGGACCACTCCTCCCAGCCCCAAGGAATAGTCCACACTACTGCTCTGTGCTCCCACTGCAACAGCGATGTGTGGCGTGGGAGAATTTATTTATTTAT
Source organism: Sphenodon punctatus (assembly GCA_003113815.1). NCBI lineage: Eukaryota > Metazoa > Chordata > Lepidosauria > Sphenodontia > Sphenodontidae > Sphenodon > Sphenodon punctatus. Next base: position 7,898,735 of record QEPC01012913.1, read on the forward strand.
TTAAAACGTATATCCCACCCCTCCTGCCCAAAGGCAGCTTGGGGCGGCAAACACCACAAAAAAATTAACAATAAAACATTTAAAAACAAATCAACAAATTTTAAAACAAATCATAAAACTCACCCTCCCTCCCAAACCCTACCCCCTACCCCCCCGCCAAAAGCCTGGCGGAACATCCAGGTCCTACACAAACGTCGAAACGACGGGAGGGTGAGGGCCAACCGAGCCTCCTCCAGGAGTGAATTCCACAGCACAGGGGCAGCCACCGAAAAAGATCTCACAAGAGATAGAGCAGTGGAGAACATGGCCAACCGTGTCTACATGAGACAGACACGGCAGGTCAACGTCGTGTTCCGCCAGGTCCTGATGGAGCACGCTGGGGGTGGGGGGTAGCCCGGTGGCTGGATGCAGCTTGGGCTGCTGACATGCACGTGCCCCCAGAGTCAGACCTCCCACCACTACCAGCACTGCCACCCAGGATTTTCCCATATCCCAGGGTTCCCAAAGGGATACCTGCCCCTGCTGGGGACCCTGGTGAGGAGTCTTCTGCTGTGGTGGATGTCAGTGCCTCCTCCCCTTCCTCTACCAATTTGTCTGAGGCTGACAGCAAGACAAATTGATAAGTGCAGGGACGATGAGGGTTCCTCCTTGCCCTGTTGCCTCTGACTTTGGGTTAGGTTAGTTAGGTAATTCTTAATATTACTTTAATTAAGGTAGCAGTAGTTAGATAGAATTAGATAGGTAGCTGTAGGTTAGGTGTTTGTTATAGTTGGGTAGGATAATTTAAAAAAAACAAAAACACCCCTCCCCAATTCGACTGGTGCCTTGTCGTAGTTGTAGGAATTTATTCCTTCCATCCTGAACAGTGTCCAAAGACTTTTCATGGCATCATCATTAACAGAGTCAGACAACACCACAAAAGTGCAACTGCGACTGTGCAGAAATAAAATTTAAAAAACCAAGAGTAGTGTGTACTGTGTACCCACAGCATAGCCCACCATCAGCAGTGAGGGCACACACTTTTAAAATAAATTATATTGCCAACCAAGCAGTGCACACAAAAACAGACTACTAAGAGTAGGACATTCACTCAAGAAGACAAACATACACACACACACACACACACAGGGGGTGCAACCTCTGGCTCATCATGGTGCTGCTGTCTGAAACCAAGCAGCCCAGCAAACAAGCGATGGCCTGGCAGCACCCAATAATTTAAAAAAACAAAAACACAAAAAACCCTGGCATGTTGCCTGGAGGCAGCCAGAGAGACCCTTGGTAAAGAAAAGACAGCTTGAACCAACAACACTGAGTGCAATGAAGATCCTTCCCACAAAAGCTAGCCAGCCCAGCAGACAACACATTTCCCCCCCCCTCACCCCCTCCCTGCTTCTCCAGGGCATCCTCTTGGCATGGAGGATTGGACAGTGTGGCACTAAGAAACCAGGAATAGGAGCCAGACAGAGAGAGCCCTCTGGCTCATCATGGTGCTGCTGTCTGATGGCCAAGCCAAGCCAACCAAGCAGCGGTAGTCAGCAAGCCCTGTGGGTGCCAGCCCTCGGGCGACACCCAAAGGGTGTCGGCTGTTGACTGGGGCCGTTGACTGGGCTGGGACGCCTGGGGGCCCCTCCGCAGGACATACATCTATCGTTTGCTGTGTAGTTCATTTTTGTTGTTGCTGTCACCACCCGTTAATATTAATGTTTCTGTTGTTACGGGGGGCGGTTTTTATCTTGTTTTTAATTTGTGGTTTTACGGGGCTTGGAGGGATGCAATGGGTGTGGGTTGAGGGTGGGGGGCATGGGGAGTGGGTTAGGGTGGATAGAGCCTACCCCCCTGGTGAGAGGAGGGGAGGTAGCCCTTGGGGAGGGTTTGGGGGACCCCCTGTGAGAGGGGGGGGCATGGCTCAAGGGGACTCCCAGTGAGAGGGGGAGTTCCAGGGACTGGGGTGGGAGGTTGGGGTGG
>QEPC01012913.1:7903469-7920590 GCA_003113815.1 Sphenodon punctatus
GCCACAATGGAGAGGGCGTTCTCGGTGGCTGGGCCGCGGTTGTGGAATACCCTCCCGGAGGAGGCTCGCCTGGCCCCGGGCCTCTTGGCCTTTCGACGTATTTGTAAGACTTGGCTGTTCGCCCAGGCCTTCGGAGGGGAGGGTGGGGTGGTGGGTTAATTTTTGTGGGGGGTGTTTTAAATTTGTTTTATGTTTAAAAATTGTTTTTTAAAACTGTTTTATATTGTGTTTGAAGCCGCCCCGAGATGCCATGGGCATGGGGGGGCGGCATATAAATGTAATGAAATAAATAAATAAATAAAATAAATCTGGAGGCAGCCAGAGAGATCATCAACAATGCAGATCCTTCCCACCAAAAGCCAGCCAGTCCAGCAGAAAACACATTTTTCACACCCCCATCCAGGGTACCCTCTTGGCATGGAGGATTGGACGGTGTGGCACTGAGAGACCAGGGATAGAAGCCAGGCAGAGAGAACCCTCTGGCTCATCATAGTGCTGCTGTCTGACTGCCAACCCAAGCCAATCAAGCAGCAGTAGCCAGAAAGCAATGTGCCCTCGGGAATGCAATTTTAACACCCCCCCCCAAAAAAACCATGGCATGCAACCCCCCCATGCCCCAGCATTGGTCCTATGCACAGGGAGGCCAGACCAAGCCATGCCAGGAGCCCCCGCCTCCCACAGCCCAGCCCAGCTGATTACTCACAGTTGTGTAGCAGCACAGTCAAATTCACCAAAGAATGGGAAATGGCTGTGTGTGTGTGTGTGTGTGAGAGAGAGAGAGATAGATTGTTGTTTTTTGGCACTTCTCATTCTATTGGCTGCAGCTTGTACCAACCAAAACTAGCCATCTGATTTGGGCAGCCAATTGATTCAAAATCTCCCTTACATGATGACTCAACTGTCCCCTTCCATCCCCGCCCCCCAAAATATGGCACTGTTTCCAGAAGCTTCTCAGAGCTTCTTCAGCCAGGCCCAGGCATGCACTTCCTAAGTTTCCCGAGGAACAGTCAGACACTCTTGAACTTCGGAAACCGCTGTTTCTGGGTCAAAGACCCCAAACTTCGGCAATTTCCAAAGACTTTGTTTTAGTACTATTTTGAACCAATAGCCCAACATATAAACAGCAATATTAGTTGAAATTGATTCTGTCCCCATCTCTAGCCTCAAGAAAGCCACAGGGAAAGATGGGGGTAATCCTAATAGGGTTCGGATAAACTTATTTTCGGGTACGTCAATTTCAATTTCTTCATCATAATCCCATACTTCAGCACCATAAAGCAACTGGCAGTCAATTTTAGCCTCCTAGGCTTGTAAGGGCACTTGCACAGACCACCTTGCAGAAGAGTAATTAAATTTCTTTATGGCCCAAACAGATTGCAATGCCTTGTTTTTAACTGATTGAATTTGGTACTTCCATGTCAAGGCAGAGGAGAAAGACACACCCTGTAGGTCTTAACCACCTCGATCTTACATTCTCCCATGTTCCAGGAGTGCCTTTTCAACCATGTGACCCAACACATTATTTTTGTTTTATCATAGGGTGTCTTTAAATATAACAAAGGTTGGGTGTTTAAACCCCTAAGTACGTGTTTGGCTGTTGTGTGTAAGCACCATAACAATCCCAACACCAATTTGGCCACCCACTGAACACGCGATGTGAACGCCATTGCATCACAAGGACAATTTGCGTGTTTTGGCTGAACATGTAGCCAATGTTGTGTCTAATTATATCACATGGCATATTAGCAGGTACAACATGGGGAACGAGGCGGCAGTGCTTGTGTGCTGAGATCGGGTGGTGAGGAAAACACTGATTTGTCCCAAGATGGGCTGTATGTCTAAGCAGTGCCACATGGTGAACACAGGGCCAAACCAGTGTTCATATCAAGGTCAAAACACATATTCAGACATCCGCTAACATTATGTCTAAAGACACCCATGGTTTATCTTTAATCTGTTGAGGACACATTTGTTCAAACCTGGTTATTGCCCTTTGTAGACCCACAGGGGTTCTAGAAATGATAACGGTATCGTCTGTATACATTAAAATTTATACCATTGTTAAAAGATTTAGAGGGTGTAAATCCTCATCAAACATGTACCTAATCATGGGTATTTTCAGACGTTATGAGACCACGCTCAACCACAGTCAATACCCTGTGGTGGGGAATGGCCTCGTAATGTCTGTTGGGGAACCGGAAGGTCCCCCCCCCAGATGTTTACTACAGTCAATTGAGGCGGGGAATCAGATTCACCACACGATCGGATGTCCTGGCCGGACCATCCCCGATTGCGTGGTGAATGAGATTCCCCCCTGTGATGAAGGGGACAGTAACATCTGTCCCCTGACCAGAGCCTGGAATCTGCGGTGGGATTCCGGGCTGTGGTCAATGCCGGGTGGGGGCGGCCATGACCACGGTGCCTGCCCGTCTCATGGAGGGTGGTCGGCCGGGGCAGCATAGGGGGGTGGGGCTGTGCGGCCGCACGTTGCGCCGCACAGCCCCGCCCCCTCCCCGGATTCCCCACCGGGATCAGCCACCACGTCTGTTAACCTGTGATGTGGTGGCCCTGGCGGGGAATCAAAGGGTTCTTTCCGTGCCGGGGCCAATTGGACCCGTCACATCTGAAAATATCCCATGTCATTCATGTATAAATTAAACAACAAAGGAACCAAGATACACCCCTAGTTTCAGCAGTGTTACTTTAGGTTATTGTCACTGAGCCTCTCTGTGCCTCAGTGTTTCCATCCCTAAAATGGGACAAGCAGCTTACTTTAAATGCAAATCACTCTCAAATTCTCAAAGCGAAAAGTGATATGCAAAAACATACGAGTGAAACGTACCATTTTTCAAAGCGATAGAACAGAGGCAGGAAGAAGCATTCAACATAAGGCAAATTCTTCTTTAAGGATTAATGGGGACATTATAGCGATATTATATAGGACTATCCGCTGAAAAAACAAAACTTGGTATTAAGAAAGCTACAAGGTAAAATACTACTTTCAAAATAGGTCATGCAAGGATTTCTTAAAATCTTCTAAAGCACCTTGGTGGGGCACTTCTATCCTCTAATTATGGGATGAATCTAAACCAGAACATCTAATTCACACTAATCATGAAAGTGGAAAATATTCCCAAGTTCTGTCTAACTAACTATTGGTCAAACTGGTCAGGGATGTAACCTCTAACTGTTGGGAGCTGAGAATAAACAGTGAGAAACAAATCCCTCCATTATGATCTGCTGTGCACTTCCCTACTACAACCAAAGTTAACCACTGTCAAAAACAGGATGATGGGCTAGATGAGCCATTGTGGTCTAACTACTATGGCACTTCTTATGATCTGTATTATTGTGCTGTGCATCTAACAGAATAGCATCAGAATGACTATGTTTTATCTGCAACCCAGACAAAGTGTATCATATACACCATACTGCTGCAAATACATCTCCTCCATTCTTGAGAAGGCTACGAAGTTGGGGTTTGGCAGGGAGCAATGAGATGGTGCATAAGGCACCGACAAGCAGAAAGGCAGAGGAGGAAGGTGGAAAACGTGGATGTTTGGGTATGCAGGGGAATGAAAGGGCAAGAGAAATCCTTTTCTCCATCAGTCAGCAACCATAGACACATCAGGAGGGGATGGGGGGCGATGGGATATGAATGTAGTAGCCATAGAGCAGGACAGCCAAAGATGGAAGCAACGTTTTCAGTATCCCTTCCCCCACCCCTCCTTTTAATTCCCCTTAGCAGCCTTACCCCAGAATGCAAAGTGAGCAGATTATTAGAATGTACTGCACAACATATGACTGGGATATTATGCAATACATCCACGTCTGGTGTGTTGTACCAAGGGATATCATCCAGGGAATACCTTGTGGGAGGAGACACATAGCCACTCAAACACATGAGCATGTGTGGACCCAGCTGCGTGAATTCAATGACTTCATCACGGTCATCATGTACTCAATGACTATATGTGTCATGTTGTAGGTTATATAACACCATATACCTTCCCATGTTCTCTCAAGAGCTAGAACAGGTTCTCTTAATCCCTACATAGTAAACAACTATCTGTTGACTGAGCTTTGTCTTTCCTGGTGAAGTTTCTTGTCTTGCTGGCAGACTACAGTCCTCAGGTCCATCTCTTTTCTCATTTGTGATTATTAGTTTAACAACTGGAGCACTTTCCCTCCTGTCTTGACACTGCAAGCAGGTATTGTGGAGTGAGGGCCAATCTTTCATAAATCCTTGCCACCAACAGAGAACGTAACTCTTTTTTTTTTTAAAATCCAGTGTGGTGCTTATACACTCCATTGAAGGGCATACTGTTAGGGTCAACTTTGTTCAAGAAATTTGCTGGTTATCTTCACCTGTAAACAAACTGAATTCCTACTCTACACAACATGGCACACATGGCGGGTTGTATCTCAAACTTAACCTTCTTTTTGGCATTTTTTATGATAAACTTTTAAAAGAAAAAAGAAAGAAGATAAGAACTCTTGCCTCCCAAGGAGCTGGTTGATTTTAGGATTAGTAATACAGGGTCTTCTGTCTGACCTCTAGTTTCTTCTGCCTGAGAGAAACCCTTTTATATTCTTGGACTGGACCGTGGCGAGAGATACTTTCTCTGACTGCCAGAAGACTAACCCTACAGTTTCATCTAAGGTCTTAGAAACAGACATCCAGTCTCATCCTCTATAATATATTAGTTTCCTGAGCAGCCAGACACATTGCATCTATTTTCCATATTAAACTGAGTGCGACCAGAAGCACTGCAAGGTACAGATACACATTCTATCTCCAGTCAGAACTACCACAATGTGGCACGAAAAAAAATGCATACCATTTTCAAGTGTACAGGACTGTGGTAATTTCACTGATGCTATCACAGGCATCTCCATGTTTTCTTCAGATATTCTGGGGGTGGCGGGTTAGGAGGGGATGTTATTTATTTTTATTATCTTTAAACAAAAGATCAGTACAAACAAATTTTACAGCTGTACCAACTTGTGTACTTCCATATGTAGCTCCTGTTCATAGCATGGCACCCTTCAGATTAGATGGCAATATCCCAATGTTACCTGCTGCAGCACTTGCTCACTTGCTCTAATGCTCTGAGAGAAACCCTCAGAGAAGTGTGTTCTGTTCATTATCTACAGTTCATTTTTATGAAAAACCCAAAAGATAGACAAAAATTGGAAAGACAAAGACAAAATTTACCCCCGCACGCATCCCTAGTCGTCAGTGCTGCAGGTGAACCAGGATTGTGCTCTTGCTGGTGCAGTGCAGAGCTTGTATTGCTGCAGTTTGAAAACTGAAACTAATTTAAATGGTTACTTAAGATTAGGTCCAGGAAGCCTAGGTTCTAGTCAAAGATTTAAGGGCCCCTAATCATCATTATCCAATATTAGATGGGCCATTGTATTAGGACAACTCACACAGCCCTGTGCAATGGATCCCTAACATCGGTGTAGTTAAACACAGTGATGCAATCAAATATTGGGCAAATTCAATTCTCAGAGCCAATGAGCACAACTCTGAGCCGCTGTTACACAGGTTGTAAAGTAGCGTACCTCAACCAGCTTCAAAAGAATCACTGATTCTTTTTGTACCTGTAAGTAAGGTCAGGACCAGTTCATTTAATTTAAGTATTTAACGAGCTGAAGTGTATTTACATCAGAATAAATGGCAGGAGGATCTGGCTCTAAAAAATTATGAACAGCTTCCAACTGGCAGAAGAAATGTCAGCAGCACTGCCGTTCCCCCCTCACTCAGCCATTTTAATTCACTCTTTCTAATCTGTATTTTCCATCACTACATTTTCATAAAGCCCTCATCTCCTTTCTCTCCACATGCAGTAATCTTTCACCACATGATTTCCCTACAAATGCTAATACAGTAATAACAACAATCTTTGATCTCAATTGAAAATCAAGCACCAAAATGCACTCCTAGGGTTCTTTCTTGCAATTTAATTTTCAAAGCCCCTTGAGTTGTGCTCTCACAACTGATATTAACTAGTAGAGTCTCTGGACTGAATTGCAGCTTTGTGTATTCACTCAAGGACCGTGAGTTATAGTAATGCTTTTCATGCAACTATAGTGTTGTGCCAGTTTGTGCAGTGAATAACCCCCATTTGCTTGCTTTTGTTTAAGTGCATGTTCACACTTCACAACAAGCCACTCATTGACAATTTGCTATTTTCCTCACACTCCCCTCTGCTCAAAATTGCCAAGTTGCCAAATGTTCTAACAATTTTCTAACATCAGGAGTGCTGGTCTGAGGAATTACCCTATTTGTCAAATAGGGTTCCTCATTTGACTCATTCTGCCAGTGTTTTAAATGGCAGTATCCTGCAGACATTTGAGTACATTGAAAGATATCCAAGAACATATTATGTATTTTCATTCCATTATTTCCATCCCCTCTAGGAAGTTTCCTCTTCTGTCTTTTGAAACCAGAAAACCAACCTATCTTTCATCTCATAATTGGCCCTTTTTGCACGGATGCCCCCCCACAACTTCTGCGGGCGGTTCATCTGTGTGGGTGGATGGGTGTGTGGGTGGGCTCCCGCACTCCACCCACCACCCACGTATGGAGCAGCAGATGCCAATAGCAGATGCTCCATGCATGGAGATGGGTGGAGGTGGGTGGGCGTCCATGGGACATGCCGCCCATGCACCACCCACTCACCGCTGCCTCCACCCATCCCCCACAGACCACGGAGGCACCACGGTCAGTTTGAAAATGTCCACTGTCAGGAGGGCAAGCTACATGAGTGTCTGTCTACATGATTTGGCAGTCATTAAATTCATACTTCCATTGGGAATGTTCATATGCACTGCAGGAGGTAAGACTTCGAGGATCCAGGTTAAAATGCAGAAGCAAAGGGTATTTTTAGTACAAATGAACAAGCCAAAGAGGGTTCTGAGTTCAGGCTCAGATAGGATAAGTGCTGCCTTAACCTCTTAGGTTTGCAAAACTGGACTGGAGATCTTGTAAGGAAGTTCCGTGTTAGATGGCCCAGAAATGCCATCAATTCAGTTTTTATTAGTCTGGTCAGAATCAAGAAAGGAAGAGGTGGTAAATGAAAAATAATGAAAAATTTAATGTAGCTTGTTGAAACTAGTTCACCTTAAGAACATAAAAAGTACCATACTAGGTCAGACCAATGGTCCATCTAGTCCAGCATTCTGTCTCCGACAGTGGCCAATCACGGTGGCTTGGGAGAAGCACCCAGCAGGTCACAATGGGGGATCCATTCCCTGTTGTTTTCCCCCAGCTCCCGTCATGTTCCCTGATCCTGTCTGGCTAATACCTGTTAAAGGACCTATCTTCCAGAAACTTGTCCAAACCTCTTTTAAACTCAACTATAGTACTTGCCCTTACCACAGCCTCTGGCAGTAGATTCTACAACCCAATTATATGCCGAGTGAAAAAATATTTTCTTTTATTTGTTTTAAACTTGTCACCCATGAGTTTCATGGAGTGTCCCCTAGTTCTAGTACTAGCTAGAACTGGGACGACCAGAACTACACACAATATTCGAGGGGCAGTTGCACCATTAATTTGAATAGAGGCATTATGACCTGCTCAGCTTTATTCTCTATCCCCTTCCGAATAATTCCTAACATTCTGTTTGCTTTTTTGACTGCTGCTGCGGATTTCATTGTATTGTCCACAACCACTCCCATCCTTTTCCTGAGTGGTAACTCCTAGCTTAGTACCCAGCACTGTGTACACATGGTTTGAATTATTTTTCCCTACATGCATCACTTTGCACTTGTCCACGTTAAATCTCATTTGCCATTTAGATGCCCAGGCACCCAGTGTTGTAAGATCCTGTTGCAGTTCCTCACAGTCTACCTTGAATAACTTGGTGTCGTATGCAAATTTGATCACTTCACTCTTAACACCCTTTCCCAAATAATTAATAAATACATTAAACAGCACCGGTCCCAATACAGATCCCTGAGGCACACCACTTTTTACATCTCTCCATTGTGAAAACTGACCACTTAGTCCAACCCTTTGATTTCTATCTTTCAACCAGTTTCTGATCCATAGTAAGACACTATCTCCTATCCCATGACTTTTTAATTTTCTCAAGAGTCTCTCATGACGGACTTTATCAAATGCTTTCTGGAAATCCAGGTACACTATATCTACTGGGTCCCCCTTGTCCACATGCTTATTTAAACCCTCAAAGAATTCCAACTGGTTAGTGAGGCACGACTTACCTTTACTAAATCCGTGTTGACTCTTCCCCATTAAGCCATGTTTGTCAACATGCCCTGTGATTCCTAACAGTATTACTAACTGTACAAATTACTAACAGTAGGTCTGCGATTTCATATTTGAGTTCATTCAGAACTCTAGGGAGAATGCCATCTGGCCCTGGTGACTTGTTAGTATTCAGTTTGTCAATTTGCCCTAGAACATCCTCCAACGTCACATTGATTTGTAACAGCTCTTCCAATTCCTCACCCACAAAGCAAGGATCCGGTGTGAGTACCTCCCCCAAATCCTCCGCAGTGAAGACCGACACAAAGAATTCATTCAGCTTTTCTACAATGTCCTTATCCTCCCTGAGCGCCCCTTTTACTCCCTTGTTATCTAATCGCCCAAATGGCTTCCTAGCAGGCTTCTTGTTTCTGATGTATTTGGAAAAGTTTTTGTTGCTTGTTTTTGCCTCTTTAGCAGGCCTCCCTTCAAAATCTCTCTTGACCTGCTTTATTAACACTTTACATTTATATTGCCAGTGTTTACGCTCTTTCATATTATTTTCATTGGGACTAGCCTTCCATTTCTTAAAGGATGCCTTTTTGGCTCTAATAGCCTCCTTCACCTCCCCATTTAACCACAGTGGAAGACTTTTGGTCTTCCTGCTTCCTTTTTTAACTTGCGGGATGCATTTAATCTGGGCTTCCAGAAGGGTGCTTTTAAACAGCCTCCACGCCTCTTGCAAACTTGTAGCCCTTGCAACTGGGCTTTTTAGTTTCTTTTTAACTAGTTTCCTCATTTTGTCATAGTCTCCCTTTTTAAAGTTAAATGCTACTGCTGTACTTTTGTTTATCTTTCTCCCTACAGAAATTATGTCAAATGTGATCATATTATGATCGCTATTGCCTAGTGGCTCCGCCACAGTTACTCCTTGCACCAGGTCCTGCGTGCCACTCAGGACTAGATCTAGAATAGCTCCTCCTCTCGTTGGTTCCAGAACCAGCTGTTCTAGGAAGCAGTCATTTAGGGCATCCAGAAAATTGACCTCCACGTCCCGCCCCGAGGAAACATTCCCCCAATCAATATTAGGGTAATTGAAGTCACCCATTATTATTATGTTGCCGACTTTAGTAGCCTGTCTAATCTCTTTTAGCATTGCTTTATCAGTCTCTCCGTCCTGGTCAGGGGGACGATAGTATAGCCCTACTGCGATACTCTTCCCCTTTATACCTGGAATTTCTATCCATAGAGATTCTAGGGAACAGTTTGCATCCTTTAAAATTTTAATTGTACTTGACTCAATGTTGTCTTTTACATATAGAGCCACCCCACCACCAACTCTATCTACTCTGTCATTCCGATATATTTTGTACCCTGGTATTACAGTGTCCCATTGGTTATCCTCGTTCCACCATGTCTCTGTGATGCCTATAATGTCTAGATCTTCATTTAGCGCCATACACTCTAATTCTCCCATCTTACTTTTTAGGCTTCTAGCATTTGCATATAGACATTTATGTGTATTCTTTTTATTCTTCTTACTGTGCACATTATAGGGGACTGTATCAGGCACCCTGGAATTGTTATTTATCTGTTCTCCAGCGAATTCCACCTGAAGTCCCTTAATTTTTATCCCTTCCTCAGTCTTAAGCAACTCTAAATCCCCTAAGTTAACATCATCCTGCATAGATGCCACAGTCCGAACTGTGCACTCCACAGTGCCTGTCGGCTTTCCCCCAGGTTCTAGTTTAAAAACTGCTCTATCACATTTTTAATTTTTAGTGCCAGCAGCCGGGTTCCATTCTGGTTAAGGTGGAGCCCATCCCGTCTGTATAGGCTCCCCCCTCCACAGAAGGCTGCCCAGTTCCTGATAAATCTAAAGCCTTCCTCCTTGCACCATTGTCTCATCCACGCATTGAGACGTTGGAGCTCCGCCTGCCTCTGGGGTCCTGCGCGTGGAACAGGCAGCACTTCCGAGAACGCTACCCTGGAGGTTCTGGACTTGAGTCTACTACCTAGAAGCCTAAATTTGGCCTCCAGAACCTCCGTCCTACATCTACCTATGTCATTGGTACCAACATGGACCACAACAACAGGTTCCTCCCCAGCACTCTCTAGGATTCTATCTATGTGTCGTGTAAGGTCCGCTACCTTCGCACCAGGCAGGCAAGTTACCATGCGGTCCTCACGGCCACCAGCAACCCAGCTATCTACATTCCTAATAATCGAATCCCCAACTACCACAGCTGTCCTATTCCCACCCTTCTGGGCACACACCCCTGGAGAAATATCCTCGGTGCGAGAGGATAACACATCACCCAGAAGGCAGGTCCCAGCTACAGGATTGCTTCCTGCCATTTCACATTTGTGCTCTCCTCCCTGGAGACCTCACCCCTCCAAAGCAGCACAGGGGCTGCCAGAGTGGAGGTGGGACTGTTCTACTATGTCCCTGAAGGACTCCTCTATATACCTCTCTGTCTGCCTCAGCTCCTCCAGCTCGGCCACTCTAGCCACCAGAGACCGTACATGTTCTCTGAGAGCTAGGAGCTCTTTGCACCGGGTGCACACATACAACCTCTCCCCAACAGGAAGATAATCATACGTGTAGCACTCGGTGCAAAAGACTGGGTAGCCCCCATCCCGCTGCTGATCTGCTGTCTGCATCATCTTGTTTAGTGATGATGCAGACTCTTCTGTCAAAAGTGTGTGTTAGCACCAAATGGTCCCTGTAGTAGGTAAGCCTGCTCAGGGTGCAAGTCCTGATGCTCCAAATGCTCCATTTGCACATGAGTTCTCTCAGCACAGTGCTTTTATTATAACACACACTGCTAGCACCACTAGAACCAGTGGGGTGGTTAAGAGTGCAGTATTTGGACCAGGAGGTAGTGATCCAAGTCTCACCTTAGTCATGAACTCACTTGGTGACCTTGAGCCAGTCACAAATCTCTCTGCCTAACCTACCTCACAGGGTTGTTGTGAGGATTAAGAGTTTAATTAGTTAACATTACAGTTAATAAGTTAAAGAATTGTAAGCCAGCCTAAGGGATAGGGCGGGATAAAAGAAAGACCCCAGAGTCTCTCCATCATCAAGCAGCAGAAGAGTTTCCAACAGTTCTGAGGAAACTCACTCCTGAGCACTAAACCTTATGGCTGGCTAACCACCCCTAGGGAAGCCCTCTTTGAGACTGGGCCTTGGGCAGCTCCTAAGCCCCAGGACAGGCACTCTTTACGTCTCCATGCTAAGCCCTCTGACTTGGCTCCCAGCCCAGGTTTAATTCAGTGTCTGTTACTTTGTGTGGCAGGGCCTATGGTGCAATCCTCCTTTATCACTCTTTCATTTGGAAATTAGCTGGCCGGCTGCTGCTACAAAAGCTTACCTCAGCCCCTTGGGTCTGAACCCCATTTGGCTTGAGCAGGTTGATTCTTTGAACGCTGGCCTCCTTCACCCCACATAGTCAGTCCCAGTCCTCTAGTCCACTAAATGGGTGGGTTCCCTCCCCTAAGCAGCTCTAACCCAGCCAAGCCAGACTCCTCGTAACCTGGTTAGGTCACACCTGTTTTCCAGGGTATGTCTCCAGGTTGAGTTCACTGGGAGGAGCTGCTCCATCTCTCCGTTCTGTTTTGGTTCACTCTCCAGGGTATACTGAGTTCTCAGCTCTCCTGCCAACTGGTTAGAGCTCTGCTGCCAGCACAAGACTCTGCTAGCTCCAGTCACTTGTCCATCCCTTTGACTTCCTGGCTTCTGGGCTTTTCACTACCCTTCACATGTGGATCAACTGATTCATTATCTCCAGTGTTGTGATCTCTTAAAGGGCCAATACTCTATTTTGTTAGCCCCTTGACAGGGTACTGATCCTGTAAGTCACCATAACCCTGTTACACTAGGTCACCTGACTTTCACATGCTGCCTTCCTGGGCCAGCATCTGTGCAGCCCCTGCCTGGCACTTCCGCTATGGAGTTAACCCTTTCTTTGCTGGTTTTAGCAATGATGGCTGGTAACCCATAACACTAATCTTTTAAGCAGAACAGACACGTTTTCCTTCTTATTGACTAGAGTGTCAATATAGACTAGTTGATTTGTATAGATGAGAAAGAAAAGCTGACATGATTGTTGCTGTAGGTCAAAGTGAATTACACCAGCAATTGACAATTAAGTAAACGAAAAGAAACAGAAAGATGTGCCAAAGAAAAGTCATCAGGGTCAGAGGAGAAAAGAACAAAAACAATCCAACACACATACACTGAAGTGCCCATTCTTGACTTCCTGTAAGTGTCCACAAGCGGGTGTGGTGACTGCCCAGCAGACTCAGCAGTTTTTCATCAGGGACCCATGTCCACTCATTTTCCTCATTGCCACCAGCAGGGAAAATACAGTGAACACAGGTCCCTGTTTTTTCATGAGCTATATGGGAAGATTCCAGTATAAGTGTGAATTCCCCTGCTTTGCCCCAGATAGGTTCTATTCCAGTCTTCTCTTATTAAGGAGAGTTCAGATGGAGGTTGGGAATAAGAATAGAGGATGTTATTGGGCTATTAATTATTATTTATTTTAAAAAATTAATATCCCACCCCTCCTGCCACAGGCAGCTCAGGGTGGCTCACAACACCACAAGTCCAACAATTATAAAACTATAAAGTTATAAAAACATATCCTTCCCCACCCCCCATCCCTCTCCTCCTATAGATAATAGCTATCTATTAGATAGATAGTTTTAATTACGGCAAGAGAAACCAGAGTCAGGGCTCAAAGGTGAACCTTTCCACCCCCTCATTTGGGGAAATGTCCTATAGAACGAAATTCTTACAGAAATCCACAGAAGGAATATTATTTGATGCACTGATATTTCTCCAAGTCTACCACACCTTGTCCCAATATAGATTTTTCTGAGACTCAAGATCACAAGCATAACCAGACTCGGGGGCCCAAAAGTCCTGTAATGGAACAGATATCTCACTAACAGCATTATTGTGTTTTACAAATTTGAAGATAGACCAAAATGTGACATCGTGGTGGCTCAGTGCATGCTGCATGCCTGCTTGGCAGCAACATCAAGCCTGTGCAGCAAATGGGGGCTTTAATTGCCTCACTGGCCTCCACTCCAATACAGGTAGCCAATAAAGCTTCAGTCATTTGGTTATAAGCACGTCATCCTCATGTTTTTAGACTCCTGTGAAACCCCTGTGCTCATAAACTGCTTCTTAACGGTGGAGGAAAACCCCGCTGAATACTCTGGACCTTTCTAAGATGAAGATGAGTAGATTCCAGCTGATGGACACAAAATCACAGGACTTTCCCAACTCTGTCATTTTAATTTTATTTTTTTTACAGGTTTACTCATTTTTACACTCCAGAAAATGAATCTCTAGTCACCGAATAACTCAAAAACTTGCTGCCGTTACCTGAGCCACTAGACTTTGTTTACTGGTTAAGGCAAAGGTAGTGTCTTGAGCCCCAGAAAGATCCCTTCTGGTACAGAATTCATTTTTTTTAAAATCGCCTTTGAAAAAAAGATCAGGAAGCAAAAAATATGTGCATCAAATATATAGTCGTAAATATTTAAACTAACTTTATACTGTAGCAAATGTTAGTAACCAAACTAACTTGCTGCAAAACATAAGTAGATTTTGTAAAAGTCAAGATAGGATAGCTTTGCTGATAGATATTTTATTTACTGCAACCACTTTTGTTTAAGAGTTATTTAATATTCCATTCACTGTTTACCATATTTTCTTTGCTTGCATAAAGTGTTTTATTTACGAAGCAGTGGTTTGGCATCTTCCCTTAGAAACTGCCTGTGTGAGCTGACACCTAAATCCACATGTATAATTACTGGGTTTAGCTCTATGTAATTCTTTCTGAGAAGACATGAAAGGCAGAACTTTGGCCTGTACTTCAGCAAATGAGTCAAGTTGAGGTACAGTAAAGGAGTGTAATAGTAATGGCATGTGCTATTGCTCCTGTACTTCCTAGATAATGGACCGTACAACAGCTACCTTCCCAATAGTCAGTACAATTGCACAAGGTGAAATTTGTGACAGCAGCCAAATTCTCAACTCTTGCAATGTATGATCGACAGAAATGCAATAAAAATCTACAGACTAGATTTTCTAACAAGAAGTCAGTCCTAATAAAAAAGAGACTTTGAATCTCAAGGATATCTTTCTTTAACAAGCAAATAAATACATGCAGTTGTTACCGCTACAAAACCAGTGACAGACATGATACAGGCTAATTTTCAGTGTTATGAAATTATAGTTACTGTACTGTTATGGAATTTAAATTTGTAATTCTGTGACCAGCTCTGCCCCAGACTAGGGGTGTGCACCAAGGACTCATGTCATTTTTTGTTTTCATTTTTCATTATTAAAAGCTGTTGTTTTCATTATCATTAATGAAATTTCTTTTTTAGTTATTGGTGTTATCATAAGGTATCGGTATCAATTTCAAGCGATAACGAAGATTTGGTTTTTGGTATCATTTCCATTGTGGGCTGCCACCAGTGGGAGACGTCCCCTTTGCCGCCGCAATGGCGGTGACGGGGTAATTGTCCCGCCCCCTCCATGAGAGGGAGGAGACGGGACAGAGGTTTGCCGGCGGAGCGCGTTAGAGCGCTATGGCCGGAGATGTTGTTGCCAGGCAGACTGGCGCGCGGGTGGGAAAGCATGCCGCGCTGAAACGGGGAACAAGCCCCGCCCCCTTTAGAAGGAGCGGAGCGGTTCTGGGCCGCGTGGGCGGCAGATCGATTGGGGAGAGCGAGAAAGCAGCAGCAAGGAGCGCTTGCTGCTGCTCCTTACTCGGGCAGCTTCGTTCCACGTAGTTTAAAGAGGAGATGGGCCGGACAAAGAAAAAAGCGGCTCCAAAGAAGCCCCAACGAGGAGGACAGGGCAGTAACCCCCGGGGCAGAAGCACGGGGGAGGGGGACGGGGCCCCCACCCAGGAACAGCTCATGGAGCGCCTTGCGGCCTGCGAGGCCATGTTGCAGGCACGGGGCCCGTCTGCCACACTTTTACCCCCCTGGGAGCAGCCAGGGCCTTCTCAGCCAGGCCCTCCCCCCTATCCACCAAGGGGCCAGGTGCCACTAGAACAGGCCCAAGGTTACCCCCCCAAGGGGGCCACACCCAAAGGGGGTGGATGCCACTAGCCCCCTACCCGAGGAGGGACTGAGAAGGGGCAGCAGGCCAGTTATCCCCCCTGCAAGATTTCGCGAAGAGGGAAGGGAGAGTGAGACAGGGCCCAGAGTAGGGCAGGCCTGTCCTAGGCCCAGCAGAGCAGGTTCAGGAGGGCCCTCTACACCTCAGAGGCTGGCCAGCCAAGGGGCGTCTGACCCCAGCCATGATCATGAAAGGGGGCACCAGGCCGGGATCCACACGACAGTCCCTCAGATCCACCCTTCACCCAGCCCGGCCGGGCTGACATTCAGGACTGGGCACCTTGGTGCCCAAAGGGATCTAATGGGAGTCCCGGGTATGGCCCAGTACTGCTTGCAGAGTGATGGTCGGGGAACGGTCTTCGTACCGGACCCCCCCGTGAGAATTCCCCCAGCCCCTCCAGCGGCAGTGGCGCGGGATGCATCTACATTAATACCTATTTATGAACCCCCAGCGACCCGGAGGAGATTGAACGAATCCACCCAGGAAGGGACGAGCACCGACTTTGCCATGTGGCAGAGGATCATCGCCCTTGAGGAAGCGCTGCAAGGTCCCCCAGCGAGGCAAGAAACAATGGACAACACCGAGCCGCACGGGAGAACCCTGCCGCAGCCTGGAATGGCGCAAGGTGAGACTCCCATCCATAGGGGGACATTACTGCCCACCAGGGGGGAGGAAAGTCTATTCCCCCACGTGGGAGACATCATGAGAACAGCAAACACCGAAAGTGGGCAATTAGCCCCTAACTTGATACCAGAACCTGGAAGTGGTCAGCCGGAAAGGGTTCAGCTGACACCCACACAAACGGTAGACTCTGTAAACCCACGACTATTACAAATCAACGGAGAATGGGCCTTGGTGTACCCCGTCCGTCCCCCCACTGGGGTCGGGATGGGTAGTGGGTCACAATTGGGACCTGTGTTAACCAGTAATTTGGCCACCATCCCTATCCTCCCCCTCCCTCCCCCAGAACTCAACTTGACACAGACTAGCACCGCACCCTCACCAATCATTCGCCCTCCGGGGGGAGTTATCCCAGCGGTTGCAGCCCCATTTGGTAGTCACCTAACACAGGCAACAAAAGAAAAGATATGGAAGGGAGAGTATGTGGACTTGTTTGCACTCCTGTTCAGTGATCCCATCGTGGATCATTCAGAGCAGGAGGGCGACAAAGATAAGGAGCGATTTCGCCGCCCTAAAGCAGACCGGAATTGGGCTAACTGGACCTCTGCCTATGCCATATACATGGGGGTTGTCATGCAGGCTGACCCGGGGCGGGGCCTCGAGCTCCACAAATATGCCGATATTGTACGGAGAGCGCAGGGAACGGGCCCCCCCAGGGCTTGGTTGCGCTATGATGAAGGTTTTCGTCACAGGGCAGCAAACACCCCAGGCCTGTGCTGGAACAACCATGCTCCCGATATTTGGCTCAAAAGTATGGTAGATGCAACAAAAGCACCTAGATCAGACAGTGGACACCCACTAGTGCGTGGGGGGGTGGCACCTGCAAACGAACCATACCGGGCAGAGAACCGTAGGAGGGGCCAAGGAGGCCCCGGCCCCTGCTATGAGTACAACAGAGTAGGCCGGTGCAACCGTCAGCAGTGTAGGTTTCGGCATGCGTGCTCCAGCTGCGGAGGGGGTCACCCTGAGAGCACATGCTACCGGCCCCGTCAGCGAGGGAGGGGTGGCCGCAACGGCCCAGGAGCAGGTAACAGTAAAGATAACCAAGGGGCGATGTCTGGGTCCC
>QEPC01012913.1:7958502-8000435 GCA_003113815.1 Sphenodon punctatus
GTTTTTTTACATTGCAGCCATTTTTAAATGGCTGCAATGCAAAAAAAATCCGGTACCCCGGAATCCGGTACCCGGTCCGGATTACCGGGTCAAATCCGATAATGCCGGTACGCCCAGTACCGGCATTATCGGATACCGGATTCTACCGGTTTCCCGCCCCTATTATTTATACATGTTTCAGGGCTGCATAGGGCACCAATACAGCCCTGCAACATGCATAAATAACCACCAAGGGTGGTTAAAGGGTGGTTAGCGTCATGTCTGTTTTCACCCTAAGTCTCTGCTTTGATCTGGGCTTTCAGGCTCTCAAGCAGCCTTCAGCAACATCAGTCCAAGACCTCCTGAGAGCTCTTCTCTTTACTGCAGCCTGCAGCACACTAACAGCCACAATCAAAGAGCTCCTTCTCCTTGTGAGTCAAAAGGCAGACTGACACTCCGCTTCCTGCTTCCTTTCTTATAAAGCTAGAGTGGACGTGGCCCAGCCTCTGGCCTTACAGACTTAGAGAGCCAGGTGGCGGTGCCTCCCACTCTGCAATTACTTTTCTAATTAGGCTTCTCTGCTTTTCCCCAGGCTACCTCTGCCAAGCCTTTCTCAGTTGCTTTCGGCATGCCCCATATGCATCCAGGCTGCAATCTGCCACACCAATATTAGCCTTTTCCTGGTTTGTCACATTTGGGGGGTATACTTCTTCTGGGAACATTTCCTGGGCTCAGCCCACCCTTGAACTTCAACTTAATTGCTGGGGCTGAGCCCTGGCAAGCCCTCCTCCCCACAAATTAAGTCCTGGCTGGTCCCAAGACTGACAGGGACCCAAATGTTTAAGAGTGCAGTGCATAGAAACCAGAAACATATAATTTCCTATATATTTGCATAGCTGCATAAGGAAAACTATTTCTCCCTGAGGAACAGGTATATTAGGTAAGCTCAGAAAACTGTATATAGGTATCATGCAGAAACTTTATTGCTATGATCAAACAAAGCAATTAAAACATATCAGTTCCAAATCCTCTAGGGGTCTGTGTTTGGCATCTTGCCTCTTCACTCATATAAAACTGTGAATAAATAATTTTCCTCTAACTCCAGTGGTGCCTTCCGGTTTGCAGCTTCCTGGGCCTCTGTCTAGCTCACGTACAGTCTTGATTCAAATAAAACAGATCCTGTAAAAGAAGTTAACTTCTTTTTAGCATTTTGTATAATTTTACTGATCAGCTCTCCATGTGTGATGTATGGCAAGCTAATTTAGAAGGGATTTGTACATTGACTGTATATGGGTTAATCATTAAATTCATTCTCTGAGGTTAAATCTGTTCAGGCATGCCTGAAAGACCTGGCTTAAAAATGAAGTTCCTGTGACAGGAAACACCATTGTGACAGACAGATGGAGCTGATCACAGAACAGTAGTTTAATGAGGTGATACTACATGATCACCATGTACTTCACCATTTGTCCCAAACATTACCACAGTTATGTTTATAACATAGTTCAGTTATGGCTCAGTGACTGTTTTGAGCTTAGCGTAAATGACAAACTGTATGGATGTTATTTATCAGTGGATTATCTGCTAGTACAGCGAGACCATATTATGAATCCTAGCTTCACTTCTCTGTACATCTGGATATCCCAAAAGCCTAACACCAGTCTTATAGCGTGCACTGATTGTATTCTTGATTTGTATTAAGATTAAATAGGATTTAGCAATGCAGACACAAAAGTCAAACTCTTTTGAACTAGAGAGAGACACTCAACAAATGGTTCCATGGGCAGCCTCAATAAAAAGCACACATCCTAAGGAGATGGCGGTACTAGATAAAGTGATGAAAGACTGGTTCTTTTCCACTGACTTGCTGCATAAACTTGGGTAGATCACTTAATCCTTTGTGTCCTTCACAGTCTCTGTCTAACAATATAAGAAAACTACCTATGTTTGCAAAGAACCTTAGTTGAGAAATACTAGTGCTAACTAGAAGTGTTAAGCTGTCCATTAATTTAGGATTATTTTGCCATGTGCAATGTTATGTACCAGAGACACAGTTCTCTTCTCCTGCGGGTTATATGAGCTACTGTTTTATCAGATAGATTGAGTGTAGGGAATTTGCTCGTACTCACGCAAGGTCTGTCACTCCACTTCCCCACAAAGCAGTACTGCTACACACAGTTCTCACAAGCAGAAGATTATTTATTTGCTTTTCTTCACAATATCCCTGTTTCCACAGGGCTCCCTCCTGGCAGTGGACTTGGACTTCTTTACAAATTCATAGGACACAAACCAAATCTCCAGCATAAATATTGGTCCAGGGATCTCCTCTCAGATACTACCATTTTACTAGCTTTCCCTAAGCTTCCCTGGTGAATGGTCTCTCTCTAGTTAGGCCCAGGGCTTAAGTGTTTAGAGCTTCTGGTCACCTGACCAGCTTCCAACCAATCACATGCCCCAATGAGTGCTAGCAGCCCCACCTGAGAAAACCCTTTGATCCTTAGGGAACCAAGCAATCAAAGCCAGAGGCCTCATGGAGCAGGTGCAGTTGGAAACACTCTCACTCACCCTGCTACACAGCTTTCCATACATAGTTTCACATGCATGGATTATACTCTTATGAAGTTTAACTTTATGATGCAATCCTGGTGAATAAGGAAATGAAACTGTTCTGGAGTTACTTCCAAATTCATTAGAAGACGTTATCCGGCTCCTCCTTTATGTAAGAAAGTACCTTACCCCAAAGATTGTGGACCTTGTGTCTGCTTACACTAGGACTGGATTTAGATCATTGGAATGGATCCATTTTGTTGATATGTTTTTGACACAAGCAAATAAATAAGACAATCCGATCTCCAAGGCCTTTTAAGTAAGAAAGCAAAAACTATGATCAATAAAGGAAGTAAAAAGAATAATTCAATATAGCTGTGTACTTTTAGCACAAGAGTGAAGTACCTGTACTAAGTTAGTTTCTGGTCCAGTCAGATATGTGAAGGGTAAGCCACATTACTTGAAAATCTCAGGCCCAAAAGCTTGCATACTCCCACCAACAGAAATTGGTCCAATAAAAAATATCATCTGAACTACTTTGTTTCCAAGTCTCCTTACTAGAATTTTTAGGGGTCATAATTTAATAACTTATCATAAAGCAAAAGGAAGAGATGATGCAAACACTGACACACACACACACACTTCTCCGTTCAAAAACAGATTTAAAAATAAGCTGTTGTGTCTTGCTATAACGTTTTTGGAGTTGGGTCAAGTCTGAGGTTACTGGGCCTTTGCACGGTAGAGTCTTTTAAACCCTTGTTCAAAAACATTGTCTGTTTTGTGTCATTTTAAGCACTAAGTTCAGAAACACAATGTTCTGGTTGCTCTTTACAGCATGTTCTTTGCATCATATCAGGTGGCGTTTGTTTATACAAGGATGCCAATTGCTATAAAGTGAGGTAACACACGCTAAAGTGTAAAAAAATCCATTCAAAATATGCATTTTGGTGTGGAGGGGAATAAGTCTGAACTTTGGAGGACTAAAGCTATATATAATACAAGTTACATTATATATTACTTATGTTTTACATGAATTATAGGTAAGAATGGTTCTGTTAAAATAGGAAGACTGGGACAATGGAACCTTAGCCATCCTTTAGCCTAAATTCAGCTCTTTTACAAGTTCCAGAAATTTTGGGAAAGGAATACATTTTCCCGACAATATGATGTTTAGCCTCCCTTAACCCATTGTGTTTTCTTGACAAAAAGGAGAAACTCAGGGCCTACTACTAACCCCTTTTCAGTATTGGAAACTATACTGAGCTGGTGACTGCCACATCCATGCTCAAAGCCATTTCAGCTGTGAGTGAGAGAGGGGGTGGGGGGATAGGCAGAGAGTACCAGGGTAATGTGTGACTTTCCGGGGTGACTCCTTTGGTTGTCCTGGAAGCATTTGTGCCGTAAAGGCAATGGAAGGGATTGGAGGAGGGGGCTGGGGAGCTCCCTGAAATTTCCAATGCAGGAAGCCCCCCAATCAGTACTGATCCATACCACCCAGAGGCCAATAGCAGCATAGCATAGAAGGGGGGAGGAGATGGAGGTGTGGTGTTTTCCTGGCTACTTCTGGAATCCATGCCTTCTATCCTCAGAGAACCAAGATGTCTGCCAGACTTAGCAGCCAGGACAAGGATCGCTGGTAAGTCCTTCTCCCTGCCTTTCCCCCTCTGTTTCTACCCCTCTCTCCCCCTGCTTTCCTCCCACCCCTATTTCAACCTCTCCCCTCCTCCCTACTCTCCCCTAACCCTCCCCTAATTTCTATTACTTCTCCCTTCCTCCATTCTGCTTCTTACCCCTCCCCCCGCACCTTCCATTTTTATTATTCCCTGCCAAAGACATTGCACCCATTTGAGAATTTTAATTTTAGTAGGCCGAGTTTCAACCACAACCATCAGTCCAGCATGTACAAACTTATGTGTACACGCACCTCACACAGACATCCTTTTTTCCCAGCTTAACCCCAAAGTTAGTCAGCTGGCTAGTACAAATTTATGAAAACATGCAAATTCATGCAAATTAGGGGTAGCATGAAGTGTACCAATTTCTATCCATTGGGTTTTGGAGGGTATGCTACAAGGAATGTGACCTGGAAGAGAAATGGAAGGGATGAGATGTCTAATTTTGGTGGAATGGTAGCAGGGAAGGAACAATGGCTGCCAAGTCCAGGTTGAGTAGAGAGCCATTAGGCATGGTGACCCAGGCTCATTGGAATAGTAGTAGAGGTTGCCATGCCTGACTGAAGAAGAGTAAGAGCAGGAATTGGGGCTCACACTCAGTGAAGTAGCAGCAGGGATGGTGGGTTCCCATCAAATGACTCCCATGAATGGAATGTAGTAACTGAAGGATATAACCTCTTCAAAAAGAATAGATGCAACAGAAAGGGAGAGTAGCATTATATTTATTTACTTATTTATTTCTAGATTTATACCCCGCCCCTCCTGAGAACAGCTCGGGGCGGCTTCCAACCAAAAAGAATATATAAAATACATATAAAACATTTAAAACACATCAAAAATACATAAAATATTAAAACAGGGCCCGAGAACCCTTTAAAACAATAAATAGGGTAGGGGAGATAAAACCCCATTAACCCCCCTCCCCCCCTCCCCAAAGGCCTGGGCAAACAGCCAGGTTTTACATCTTCGCCGGAATATCAGACGGCTTGGGGCCAGGCAAGCTTCCTCCGGAAGGGAGTTCCAAAGACGAGGCCCAGCCACCGAGAACGCCCTCTCCATTGTGGCCCCCCACTTAACACGGGGGACCTCCAAGAAGGCACCCCCGGCAGACCGAAGGATATATGTCAGAAATGTATACACGTGCACAGAAATCCATGAGTAAGCATGGCAGTCCTTTTGTGAGTATCTGGATGAAAAGAAAAGGTGAAAGAAATAAAAATGATTTCAGTGTTTGAGTCTACTACAGACTGCCAACCCAAGCAGAAGACGTGGATGATGCCTTCCTAAAACAGACTGCAGATATTTCAGGTAGGCAGGAAATAGTAGTACTAGTAACGGGAGACTTCAACTACCCCAATATCTCTTGGGGGGAGAGGGGGTGGAATCTCTGCTAAGCAAGGAATGTCCAGTAAATTCTTGATCTGCCTTGCTAACAACTTCTTTCAGTAGGTGGAGGAAGGAACGAGGGGGTCGACTATCCTAGACTTGATCCTAACCAACAGGGAAGATTTGGTCAATGAGGTGAAAGTACTTAGAAGAACTTTGTGGGGGAAGTGATTGTGAAATGTTAGAATTCATGATTTTAAGAAAAAGCAAAAGATGAGCATAGTCAAACATGTACTTTGGACTTTAGAAAAGTTGATTTTAATAAATTCAGAGAAATGTTAGGCAGGATCCCATGGCTATATAAACTAAATGAAAAAAGGTGTTCAAGATGGGTGGGTGTTATGTATGTTGTTCCATGTAGAGCCCTCTAGAGGGCTCCACTCTGTTTCTGTGTTCTAAGTTAGTTCCAGCCCAGCCAGCCAGCAAGCAACATGTCTGCCTAATAAAGTATTACTTACTTCAGGGCTGTATATACTTCTTGAGTCTTTAGCTGGACCCACAGACATCACAGTGGTGACGAGGATGGGATTGATTCACTGTTGCTGTGCTGAAATTGCTAAGAGCTCCAGCAGGTGAAGCAAGTAAGTGAAATTGAAAGGCTGAGCTGGGTGGAGTGCTGCAGGCCCAGATAGGAACTGTTAAAACTAGTAGGAGTAGGACCAAACTGAAAAAAACAGGTATCGGTTTTACCGGTTACCGGTTTCCCAAAAATCGGTTTTATCGGTAAAACCAGTTTACCGGTACTGGTTTTTTTCATTGATTTCAATGGGGAAGTGTCCCCATTGAAATCAATTTTAAAACCCCCCCAAACCTCCCCTCTCCCCCTCCCAGGCTGCATGGGTGGAAGGGGGGACACCCCCACCCACCCTGCCAGTGCCCAGCCTCGTTTTTTTTTAAAAACCGGACCGCCAGACCTGCGGGTTCTGGGCCACCGCCGCACTGCTGGCTGCCCCGTGGCAGCCAGGGCTATTGCTGAAGGAGGCAGCTCTCCTCTGGGAGCCCTCCAGGAAAGTTCCCCAGAAGGCCTAGTGAAGCACTGAAGCCGACTCCACGCCGTGCTGCTGCCACCGCCGCCACCCACAGCGCAGGTAAAAGGCGATTGGGGGGTTTAACCCAGAGTGCTAGTGCCTGATATCGTCGGGAGGACTCCCAGAGGAGAGCTGCCCCCTTCAGCAATAGCTCTGGCTGCTGTCGGGCAGCCGGAAGTGCAGCGGCGGCCCGGAGCCCACAGGTCCGGCGGTCCGATTAAAAAAATAATAATCCAGACTCGGCACTGGCAGGGTGGGTGGGGGGTGTCCCCTCTTCCACCTGCGCAGCCTGGGAGGGGAAGGGAAAGTGGGTTTTTTTTGTTTGTTTGTTTTACATTGCGGCCATTGATTTCAATGGCTGCAATATAAAAAAAGTCCGGTGCCGGAACCGGCACTGGTATGGGGAATTCTTGGATCTGTCCGATATCCCTGATACTGCCAAATACCAGCAGTTTCAGATATCGGGAGATCCGAACTTCCCACCCCTAAAAACTATGCCCCAGAGAACAGTGCAGTGGGTGTGTGGGGTGACCAGATAACAACCTCACGAAGACTGAAAGATATCCCAGAGCGAGTTTATGGACTCAATTGATAATACTGTAGAAGATTGGTCCACATATATTGAACATCTGGAGCAATACTTTGCACTCTATGATACCCCAGATGATAAGAAGGTACCTTCATTACTGAACTATATAGGAGGTAAAACATACTGCCTTCTTTGCAGTTTGACATACCCAAATAAGCCATGCACCAAAACGTTTGCAGAAATAGTGACTCTGCTGCAGGAGCACTTTTCACCCAAACCGCTGGAAATTGCAGAGCAATTTAGATTCCATAAATGGAACCAGCAGGAAGGAGAAACAGTCATGGCTTATGGAGTTGCACAATTCAAAGATGAAACAATTCAGAAGCGTCTCCTTACATCACAGACTCTCACTTTTCAAAAGGCCTTGGAGATAGCTACATCCATGGAAGCTGCTACAAGTGAGTCATAGGAGTTTCAAGCTGTGAGCAGGAGTGAACACACCACCCACAAGTTATATCATACTCCAAGTCAACGAAACAAAACAGAGCCAAAAGAAAAATGTACTGTGGCAAGGGAGGACATAAATCAATGTTTTGCCACTTCCAAAATGTGGTATGCTGGCGCTGTGGCAAAAAGGGGCACATACAAGCAGTGTGTAGGTCTACTACAACGAATAAAATAAAAAGCAAGAAGAAAAAGACTCCTGAAGGGCACCATAGGGTACACGCCGTAGAAACTGAAACAGACAGGAGTGAAGAAGATCTAGCTGAGTTAAGTATTGCCTATGTGAGAGTGTCATGTGTAGAAGATGGAGACAAGGAACCCACCTGAGTAACACCCATAGTAGAAGGGAACGTCCTGAAGATGGAATTAGACATGGGCTCAGCTGTATCAGTCATTCTTCACAAGGAGTTTACCAAACAGTAATGTGCAGTTAAGGAAAACCAGGACTATACTGAAAACATACACAGAAGAAAGGATCATCCCGCTGGGAGTATGTACAGTGGAAGTGAAGTATAATGGGAAGAGTAATAAATTAGTTCTCTATGTGGTACCGACAAGAGGACCAGTATTGTTTGGATGAAGCTGGTTAAAGAAAATTCGTTTAGGCCGGCAATCTATTAAAGCTCTCCAAGTTCACCAGAAATCCACTTCACACCAGCAGCTAGAAGAACTTTTCGCTAAAGCTGCACCAGTTTTTCAAAAGGGTATTGGACACCTGAGGGACATTAAGGCCAGTATAACTCTGATAGAAGGAGCACAACCCAAGTTTTTGAAAGCCCGGCAGGTACCACCGGCTATCAGGGAGGCAGTGGCTAAGGAACTGGAGCGGCTAGAAGGGATGGGCACACTTACTAAAGTGGACTGGAGAGAATGGGCAACACCTATTGTTCCTGTTATGAAGAAAAATGGATTTGCGGTGATTTAAAGGTGACTATTAACCCAGTGCTGAGAACAGAGCACTACGCCTTACCTCGTATTGAGGACATTTTCTTATCTTTGGCCAGACTGAAAAAGTTCAGCAAATTAGACTTGGCACAATTTTACCTCCAAATGGAAGTTGAGGCGGAGTCAAGAAAGTTTCTTACAGTCAGCACTGAAAAAGGATTATTCCAGTACAACCGATTGGTATTTGGAGTGGCATCTGCACCTGCATGTTGGCAGAGAGCCATGGATCAAGTACTCCAAGGCATACCAAGCTGCAGATGTTATTTGGACGACATCATTGTTACAGGATCCAATGACGAGGATCATCTGAAAAATCTGGCACAAGTTCTCAAGAGATTGGAAGAGTATGGATTACGGGTTAACCGTGATAAATGTGAATTCTTTAAAGAAGCAGTCGCATACTGTGGACACATCATAGATAGTGAAGGGCTACACAAGTCACCAGAAAAAACACATGCTGTTCTAAGAGCACCTCACCCAGAGAACATATCACAGGTTCGTTCCTTTATTGGGTTTGTTAATTACTTCCATAAATTTTTGCCCAACATAGCAACTGTACTACACCCGTTGAACCAGATGCTACGGAAAGGGAAGCACTGGGACTGGACTGAACAATGTGAAAGGGCCTTCCAGGAGGCAAAGAAGCTGGTCACTTCAGAGCAAGTTTTAACACATTACAACCCAGAGATGGAAATCTTGCTGGCATGCGATGCTTCAGCTTCTGGACTTGGAGCAGTAATTTCTCATGTAATGCCTGATGGACAAGAACGTCCCATCGCTTTTGCTTCACGATTGTTAAGCGCTGCAGAATGTAATTATGCCCAGATAGATCAGGAAGCTTTGAGTCTAGTTTGGGGAGTCAAGAAGTTCCGGCATTATCTGTATGGTAGGAAATTCACATTGGTGACAGATCACAAACCCTTACTGTCTATTTTTAATCCCTCAAAGGGCATTCCAGAGATGGCTGCTGCCCGAATACAAAGATGGGCCTTGTTTTTAGGGGCTCATAACTATGATGTTAAATTTAAGGGCACTGCACAGCACAGTAATGCGGATGGCCTCTCACATCTGCCTTTACGAGAGGCAGGTAATGCCACAAAGGAACAAGATGCACTCACGGCTGGGGAGTTGTTCATCATGACACAAATTAGTACCTTGCCTATCACGCCAGCAATACTCCAGCGAGAGACAGGCAAAGATCTCATGCTAGCGGAAGTATATGAAGCTACCCTAAGGGGCTGGAAAGGTGAACCAGGGGAGAGTTTAAAACCATTTTTTCACTGCAGAAATGAAATCTCCATTGTCCAAGGCTGTCTGATGTGGGGAAGCCATGTAATAATCCCCCAAAAAGTGCAGGCTAAAATTTTGGAAGAACTGCACATGGGACATCTGGACATAGTCAAAATGAAGACACTAGCCAGGGGATTTGTGTGGTGGCCTGGTATTGATGGACAGATTGAAAAATTAGCCAAGGATTGCTCTCGCTGTCACCAAATGCAAAGCATGCCTGGACTGGCAGCACTTCATCCATGGAACTTGCCAACGGCTCCCTGAGAACGTATTCACCTGGATTTTGCAGGCCCATTTTTAGGTACCAATTTTTTAGTGGTGGTGGATAGATATTCCAAGTGGCCAGGGGTGTTCTGCATATCATCCACAACTTCAGCAAGCACTATACAAGTTCTCCAAAGCCTTTTTGCTCGAACAGGGTTGCCTGTACAAGCTGTAGGCAAATTGTTCCACTGTTGGGGCATGCTTCATAGTTTGGATAAAGCGTTCTGCCAGTCCATTCGTAGCAGGATGGTATGGTGCGGACGTCACATGCTTGATACCATTCTGTTTCATGACGGTTTGGAATTCTGCTGATACAAACTGAGGGCCATTGTCTGCAATGTTTTAACGGTGGTGCGTGTTTTGCGGGAGCACGCACACCCATCGACCCACCTGGTGCCGCTTTCAAATGAGATGCACCTATTCACATCCACCGCGTGGGCATACGTGGACATGAGCGTGTGTGTCTTGTTTAAAAAGGGCCTCACTCAGCATTTCCCTCTTAAGAATCTCCAACTTCCTGCCATGGGTCACCATGCATCTGAGCACCATATTGGATTATTCACTGGCTGATATGCTTATCCTCTTCCCTAGCCTCTCTGACATTCCTTCCATTTGCTAGGAGCCTCATTTAAGTGTAAATCAATATCAAATCCCCTCCTCAGAATTTGAAATGCTCACAATTTCCCCATACTTTGTCCTGTAGCAGCAGTTTTTTAGTCCTTCTTTTTGACTCCATAAGTTCAGAATCTGTTATAAATGGGGAATATTGGAACATCATTTACAATTCAATACCAGATTATTATTTTTATTAGCTTATGTACAGCTTCAGCCCAAAGACTTTATGGAGTGCAGAAGCTGTGCACAAATCTCCCCATGCTATAGACTGAAAATTCAGTCACAGGTATGCTTTACTGAACAGTTAATAATTCTGAAGACTCCTCCAAGGAGTCATGTTTTTCTATTTAAGTGGCTACTGTGCATAAAATAGTTCCTTGCCAAGTATTTTTTTCTTAGCCCAATTAGATGTGAAGTGCTAATTATACCTTATAGAACTATCCCTTTGTACTCCCCCCACACCAGGAACTCCCTCCCTGCCCACATCCGCCTTGCCCCCTCCCTTCGACCTTCAAATCCCTCCTCAAGACCCACCTCTTCCGCTCTGCCCTCCCCGACTCCTCGCTCCCCTCACCTAACTCCTGCTGATACCCTCCATCCAGTACAATCTGTTACCTAAGGTCTGTGTACTCCTCACCACATGGACCAACCAGCCATCATTCTTGATGTAACCAAGCCAAGCGTGTACACCTGGAACCTTGCATCCTCGTGAATGTTACACTCCTTATTTCTCCCTCTGTTTCCCATTGCTGGCGCTATATAAATGTTTACTACTAATAATAATAATAATAATTAATAAATTCTACCAAGTGCTGATGAGCTATTCCAATCTCGGAATACTGGTCAGTAAAGCAATAAGAGCCAAAGATGCATTCCATTTACAGTGGATATAATTTGTAATTTTGGGATTTGCAATTTACAAGCTAAACATAAAACAATAAACTGCACTATAGTGTATTCATAGACCATATAAATTGGATGATAACCATGTGTTTAATTGCAGAGGCATGTGATAAATTGCAGAGGCATGCAATGAAATGAATAAATCACTTATCTATGATCACAGTCACCTGATTGCCAGGACTTGTACTTAGGATTTATAAGATTCTAATACGCTAGCTTCAAACACTTGCTGTTGGATTTCCCCCACCCCACAGGTAACTCCATATCCAGGGTGAAGCCCTGAAGCCGGCAGTCTCTGGGCGGCTGCCAAAGGGCACTATCAAAGGGCAAAGAGCCGTTGGTGGGCCGATGCGGTGAAGGCAGCCAGCCTATTGTGCGTTTGGATTGGAGTGAGGCCAAAATTTCACTTGAAGGTGGCATCCTGATTAGCACAGCAGATAGAACACGGAGGGCTGGGGCCACTCCTTACCTGACTAAGATTGCTCTGATTTTATAGGACTGTACTAGGCAATTCTTTTAAATTGTTACGTTTAAATAATATACAATTTTATTTTGTTTATTTAGGCTTTGGACCTAATGTGTTGCTTTATTTTAGATGTTGTTTAGAGTATTTTTATTTTATGTGAGAGTCAGAGTTATCCACCTATCATCGCTAGAGGAGCAATTTGGTTATATAATTGCTAAGAGTTAGTCTCATTTATTTTAACTGAGGATATATATTTGCTTGCAGTATTAATTATTGTTGCTTTGATATTGGCAATTGATATTTTTTTGACGAGATCAAACTATGGTTAAGAAAAAACATGCTAGACAGACTACCCCTTCACACACACACCCCGCCCCGCTGCNCGAGATCAAACTATGGTTAAGAAAAAACATGCTAGCGCTACTACCCCTTCACACACACACCCCGCCCCGCTGCTTATTCTGATATCCCTTGGTTAAAACAGGCCAAAATATTTGCCTTTACTGACAACTCAAATCCCTTATTAGATATTGCGCCTCTGTCACGTTTGAAGCTTACAAATAGATTTACACAGTTAGCAGAATCCAAAAATAATGCATGCATTGGAAGTCCACCCCTTCAAGGACTGGGAGGAAATGACATTGCTTTTGGAGATCTACCCACTGAAGGCAAGGACAAGTTCACTAACTCTTCACCCTTGTGAATAGACGATATGCAATTCATCCGGGTCGCCAGAGGCGAGAGGAGCAGGATAGAAATATAATGAAATAAATTCTCCAATATAGGAGACTTGCTGAAAGCCCAGTGTGTTCTAATTAGCCAGACAGTGGAACGGTTATTCACAAATATTTCTAAGAAGGGGACTACTTTGGAGGGAGTTAGTGAACAATTGCGTGAAGTAGCCAAGAAATTAGATGCTATAAAATGTGAATACCAGAAAACGTTTCTCCTTCTCCTCCAGATATGGAATTTTTCCTCCATACTAACACTTGCTCAAAGCCCTATACTGTCAGCAAGTATTCAGTTCAGTCAGCCTGTAGGTGAAAACATCATGACTTTAAACTCCAACCATTTTATGATTTTGAAAACCTGGAAATGATTGTTTTGTTATCATTGGGAAGGAAAGGTTGCCAGCTCCCTGATGGGCAATGTAGTGCTCAATTTCAGCCCTGGGAAGACTGAAACCATTAAGGTTCCAGTCCTCAAAGTGTTGTACCAGCACAAGCCCTAGGTTCCGAGCCTAATTTAGTGACATTTTTAGGCACAGATATGCTATCTTAGGTACTGAAGAGAGAAGGGACTAGATAGATAGTGGGTTGCATATAGCTGGCCATATTAACGTATGAGAGTGATTCTCTCTCTCTTTTTTCTGACACCATAATCATTTCCCTAACTACAGTGCAAAAGAACCAGAAGCACAGGACTGAGGATCTGGCCTTTTGTTTTAAAGGCCATAATCGATTTTAGAATAAGAGGGAGCAACTTTATTGACATCAGTGAAGATGTCAGTTTATACCAAGGCTGAATTTGTTCCACAGTATTTGTCAATCAACAGAGTTCCAGACTAGTAAATGAGCTGTACTTATTTTCAGTCTTGTTGGGATTTGGAGAGATGTTAACTCTCATTCTATGTAATTATCTGAAAGTGTATTTCAGTTGTATTTTCAAAAGGCATGAGGCCTTATCCCAGTGGTTTCAAACCATTTTGTCTTTGTGACCGCTTTCTGAGACTAAAGTAAAGTTTTGTGGCCCCAGGCAGCAACAAAGTCAAGCAAAGTATATTAAATATTGGTCAGGATTACACCCCCATCTATAGCTGGTGTGACCCCACCTGGGGTCGTGACCCACAGTTTGGGAACCTGTCCCCTGTCCTGAGCACAATCTCTTATGTGCTTCTTAATGTCACCCCATTTAATTCCTACATTATTATTATTATTATTATTATTATTATTATTATAATTATAATAAACATTTATATAGCGCCAGTCGTGTGACCTGGTGCTGTACAGAACATAGAATTAGATGCGGTCCCTGCCGGTGGCTTACAATCTAAAAGACAAATAACTAAGATTATTAATCTTAGTTGTGATTTAATATTTTTCTATCCCACAAGTCATTCTTACTCATCTGTTTTATAAGAGGGAAACAGACTTAAAAGTCAAGGAAAGTGACTTGCATTACCAGTCAATATAAGGAATGAACTTGAAGGATTTTGATTTTACATTATTTGACAGAAAGTATAAATGGGGTGCTCGGGCATCAACTGTTGAAACAGATATTTATTTAAATTTCTATTCACCCTTCTCAAAGGCTCAGGGCAGCTTATAAATAATAAAAACATTAAAATTCAAAGAACTCTTAAAAGCCTCCAAACCCCCCCCCCCCAATACCACCACTCCATTCCCAAAACCATCCCAATCCCCACTTTATCCCCCAAATTCTTTTTCAAATAAAAAAGTCTTACACCGCCTCTGGAAGACACTCAGGCTCAAACAAACCTCCAGGGGAAGGGAATTCCAAAGCACTGGGGTAGTAACGGAGAATGTCTCCCAGCGAGCCCTTGGCGTACGAACCAGACTGACCGACAGTACCCATAGGGAGGTACTCCTGGCTGATTTCAGGGGCCGCAGAGGAGCATGGAAGGAGGTCTTTCAGCCCCGGTGCTGTGGAATTCGCTCCCAGAGGAGGCTTGGTTGGCTCCCACTCTCCTGCTGTTTTGGCGTGTATGTAAGACCTGGCAGTTTTGTCAGGCTTTTGGCAAGGGGTAGGGGTGGGGGTGGGGGGGGTTTCCTCACATTGTATTGTATTTTAAGTTGTTTTAAATTGTTTAAATTGTTTTAAAAAATTTTTTATTGAATGTTGTTCACCGCTCCAGACTGCCCTGTGGGCAGGAGGGGTGGGATATAAATTTTAAATAAATAAATAAAAAATATGTGGGGCCCAGACCATTTATTTATTTATTTACTTTTTAATTTATAAAATACTTAATAACTCACCCCTCTTGACACAGTAGCTTGGGGCGGTTTACACGACAGCTATATTAAAAATATAAAACAACTTATAGCAGGAGAATTAAAATCTCATCCCCCCATACCCCTCCCCCCCCCCACTCTCACCCCCCACATCTTCCCTGCCAAACACCTGGAGGAACAGCCAGGTTTTACAACTTCATCGAAAAGAGGGAAGGTCTGGCGTCAAGTGGGCCTCCACTGGGAGGGAGTTCCACAGCCTCGGTGCAGCCACTGAGAAAGAAAGGAGGGCTCCCCTGGATGACCGCAGGGGCTGATCCAGAACCTGGGGTGTGAGGCGATCCCACAGATAGGTAGGGCCTAGACCATTTAGGGTCTTATAGGCAAGCACCAACACCTTGAATCGGGCCCAGAAGACTATAGGCAGCCAGTGTAGAGATTGGAGAACTGGTGTAATATGCTCCCAGAGACCCAGTCCCACCAGGAGGCAGGCCACCACATTCTGCACCAGCTGCAGTCTCTGGGCTGTCACTATGGGTAGCCCCAAGTAGTGTGCATTACAATAGTCCAATCTAGAGGTGATAAAAGCATGGATGACAGTGGCCAGGTCGGTGTCCAAGATATATGGCTGAAGCAGTCATACCAGATGTAATTGGCGAAAAGCGCTCCTTGCCACAGCCTCCACCTGGACATCCAGGAGGAGGTGTGGCTTGAGGAGAACCCCCAGACTCCGCATCTGAGAGACCAGCAGAGGGCAAACCCCATTGATGATGGGGGATACCACGTCCACCGCCTTACCCACCAGCATCACCTCCGTCTTGTCAGAATTCAGTCTCAGTCGGTTAGCCCTCATCCAGTCCCCCAGAGCCGCCAAACACCGAGTACGTATCGAGACAGATGGCACCGCATGCCAACCCCCGATAACCCACCGAGCAGCTGCATATACACGTTGAACAGAAGAGGGGACAGAATAGAACCCTGCGGGACTCCACACATGAGTTCTCGGTATGATGGAAAATAGTCCCCGAGCACCACTCATTGAGTTCTTCCAGTCAGGAAGGAGCGGAACCATTCAAGAACCGTTCCTCCCACCCTGACCCAGTCCCGCAGGTGCATCACCAACTTCTCATGGTCAATGGTATCAAACACTGCCGACGGATCTAATAGAATCATCAGGGTTCAACAGTCCTGATCTAGTTCATGGTGAAGGTCATCAACCAATGCCACAAGCACAGTCTCAGTGCCATAATCCGGATGAAAACCAGACTGTGAAGGATCAAAAAACTCGACACGGCTCAGATGCTTCTGCAGCTGCCGAGCCACCACCTGCTCAATAACCTTCCCTAAAAAGGGAAGGTTAGAAACAGGTTGATAGCTGGCAAGGGAGTCAACGTCAAGTGATGTTTTCTTGAGCAGAGGCTGCACCACCACCTCTTTAAGACAGCCCAGCACTATGACCTCCCGAAGGCCAGCAACAGCCCCAATGTCTCCCATCAGGCCTTCACCAGCCATGACAGGCATGGCTCTAGTTCACAAGAGGTGGCCTTGACCACTCCCAGAACACCAACCGCATCGGCGGGTGTCACCCACTGAAATTGATCCCATAAAATAGGACAAGGTAAGGCTTCCATAACCTCCAGTTCCCCATGTGTAATAAGTGTGACATCGAAATTGTAGTGAATACGAGCAGCTTTATCCACAAAATAATCCATAAACATGTCACAGCGAGCATTAGATGACTCCACTTCCAGGCAGAGGGAGGCCGGACTGACCAGTCCCCGCACCTCCCAGAAGAGTTCTGCTGGACGGGATTTTGCGGACGCTATGAGGGTAGCAAAACACTCATTTTTTGCTGCCTGCACAGCTACGGCATAGGCTCATAAACTAGCTCTATGACTCAATCTGTTAGCTTCAGTACATGAATGATGCCGCCGTCACTCTAACCGCTGCCCTTCTCGCTTCAGCAACTGCAGCTCCTCAGAGAACCAAGGAGACCTGTGGCACTGTTGCCTGGGAAGCAGATGCTTAGGAGTCATCCGATCAATAGCCTCTGTCAACAGGGCTTCAAAGGTCAAAACTAGCATCTTGAATTGTGTCCAGAAAGTTATAGGGAGCCAGTGCAGACTTTGGAGCACTGGCGTGATGTGTTCCCAGTGCCTCATCCCTGAAAAACGAGCCACCGCATTCTGCACCACTTTCAGTTTCCAAACAGTCATCAGGGGAAGCCCCACGTAGAGCGCATTGCAATAATATAGCCTTGAGGTGATGAAAGCATGGCTGACAATGGCCGAATCTGAATCGGAAAGAAAAGGCTGCAGCCTCTGCACCAGAGGGAGTTGATGAAAAGCTCTCCTGGCCACCACTGCAACCTGACAATCCAGGCACAGCAGGGGATCCAGGAGCACTCCAAAGCTGTGAACCAGAGGTGGCCGGACTCCATCAATAAGAAGAGTCCTAATTCCATCCAGGTCACACGACCAGCCAACCATCATCACCTCAGTCTTGTCTAGACTAAGCTTCAGTCAGGTCCCGTCAGGTCACCCTCATCCAGTCTCTGACAGCAGCCAGACACTGGGTAAGCACCAAGACTGCAGGGCCCGGGTCAAATGAAAAAGTGAGGTAGAGCTGGGTGTGATCAGCATAATGATGACACCTCACCCAAATCTCTGAATGACCTTGCCCAATGGCCTGATATACATATTGAACAAGAGGGGAGATAGAATAACCCTGCGGGACCCCACAGCAAAAGTCCCAAGAGGACAATGAGCAGTCGCCCATTACCACTCTCTGGGACCTGACAGGAAGGAGCAGAACCACTCAAGAGCAGCCCCGTGCACCCCTGCCGGGTTCCGCAGTCGAGTCAGCAACTCCTAATGATCGACGGTATCAAAGGGGATACTCCTTGATAGGGACGTTATCATAGCAGTGAGCATAGAAGGTTCTACACCAGGAGTGGGAAATATGTGGCCCACTGGCCAAATCTGGCCTGCAGCTGGCTTTTTATTTGGCCCCCTTTCCAATTCTTGCATCTGACCCATGAATCCAGTCACTACCCTCATGCACTGAAAGAGTGAACTCACAGGAAGGGACTGGAGTTGATGGCTCAAGGATAGGGGATGGATCCATGATTTGGACCATGCCATTTTTTCCTCATACTAAGCACACCCCATAAGTGCCCCTGTCTGCAATTCCTAACTGACCCACACAGCTTGTACTAATTTTCAAAGTGGCCCATGGAAAGGAAGATGTTCCCAGCCTTGTTCCATGCTGCCACAGTGGTTGGTTGGCCGCAACACAGCACAAGTGCCATGTGACAAAAAAAAAGGAATGTCAGCCATGTATGTATCATAGAAACCCACCATTTCATCAACTCAGAAACAGAAGACAAGCCCAACTACTACAGCTGTGTAGCATAAGTAAGCAATTACCCTCCGCGCTTGGCGTGGCGGGGATTTGGCGGTGCCCCCCCCCTTGGTGGGAAGAAGCGAGGACGGATGGACAGCCACATCATTGTGGTTTCGGCGCAAAGGGAGGGCCCAGGCAGTTGCCCAGCAATGGAGAAGGTGCCTGGGACTCTCGTGAGAGCAGGGATTCCCGGCCGCCATTAGCTTCCCCACTCACCCACCTCATTTAGTTGTGGCGGGGAGCTGGGAAGGACGCACATGGCGGAGGAGCGACCCGAGCCCTTTTGAGTCTAGGATTGGGGGCCGTTTCCCCCATGAGTGCTGCAGCTGGCTAACCAAGCGGGCTCGCTGACTGGCTCCTCCTCCGTTCCCCGCTTTCACCTCCCTCTTGTGGCCTCAGTGCCCCTGTTGTGCCGCAGGGTCTTCGTGTGCCCAAGCAGCAGCCGCTGAGCCAGGCCACAGGCAGCGAGGTTTTTTCACACACACACACCCCGTAGCATGCTCTTCCCTTCACCCACCCCCGCACCTGGGGTGGAATTACGTGAGCGGGCTGGGGGTGACTGCCCCCCCCAATCATCACAGGGGGCTTTCAGCCCAACAGGGCCTGCGTGTGTTGTGGGGAGTGGAGGGTAAATAGCTGGGGGGAAACTGTTTTTGCCTTGCAACAAAGGGGTGTGCGGAGGTAATCCCCGTGCGACTGTGCTGCCGGAGCAGAGAAGGGCGCGAGGTGAGGCGGGGATTGGAGCTGAAAGACCAAGGCAAAGTGTGGGTACATGGAGCCTAAGTTGTAAGCGAGCACAGTATGCGAAGCCATACAACATCTTTACTGCTTACATGGTGTGGAAGTTAAGGCGGGAGCCTTAACACACAATTTCTAGGGTTGTTATGTTTGCTTGGTATGAATCTGCCTTAACTAAGTTTGTAAAACCATAGGTTTTTTGTTTATCTAATATGTATTCAGTGCTGAGTTCTAAATTAGGAGTTACCACTCAGGAAAAGGATCTTGGAGTCATTGTGGATAATACATTGAAATTCTCAGCTCAGTGTGTGGTGATGGTCATAAAAGCAAACAGAATGTTAGGAATCATTCAGAAAGAGATAGAGAATAAAACTGAAAGTATTGTAATGCCTCTATATAAATCTATGGCATGACCATACCTGGAATACTGTGTGCAGTTCTGGTTGCCCCATCTTAAAAAAGACTTAGTAGGACTAGTAAAGGTACAGAGAAGGGCAACAAAAAAAATCAAGGGTATGGAATGGCTCCCATATGAAGAGGGCTTGATAGGTTAAGGCTCTTTAGCTTGGAGAAGAGATGACAGAGGGGATATGATAGAAGTTTATAAAATCATGGGTGGTGTGGAACACGTAAATACTTAGGGAGTAGTTATTTACCCTCTCCAGGAGTACTAAGGGGGCACTCCATGAAATTAACTGGCAGCAGATTTAAAAGAAATAAGAGAAAGTATTTTTTTCACTCAGCGTGCAATTAACTTGTGGAATTTACTGCTAGAGAAAGTGGTTATGTCTGGTAGTGTAGCTAGTTTTAAAAAGGGATTGGATAAGTTCTTGGAAGATAGGTCCATTAATGGCTATTAATGGCCAAGCAGGTTTTGGGGACATAACCTCTTACTGTTGGGGGCTGGAACAACAGGGATCACCCCACTGCGACCTGTTGGGTACCTCTCCTAAGAGAAAGAGATTGCCCACTGTTGGAGACAGGATGCTGGGTTTGATCGACCATTGGTTTGAGCCAGTATGGCACTACTTCTGTTCTTATGATTCACCACCCAGGCAGTCACTTTTAGTGAGAGCTACAGTACAGGTGCCCAAGAGCTGCATGCGGCTCCCGAGCCACCATTTGCCCAGCTCTGCAAAATACAAATAGATTTACAAAGGCTTTAAAGTACCCCTGCTCCATGTTGGAGGGGTAGATTCCTGGGGGAAAGAAGAGCTTATTTTTGAGGAATATTATGACTGTATGGTACTGAACATTTTAAAAGGTATCCACCTGTGCCTTTTATGCTCTGTTATACGAGTACATAATCTTCAGTTAACAGAACAATACGAAACCTCTAATGTGTGATACACTATACAAGGTTCTCTGACAGTTCTCAAAGAACATAGGAGGTTATGAATTAGTGACAAGCCCAATATGATGTTGCCCTATTTGCTTACAATCACGAGATCTACACCAATATCCAACTCATTACTATGTAAAGCACTTTGGGATGGCTTTAACGTGAAAGGCACTGTATGAAAACAAATTCTGTTCTACTGAAATAATAAAACAGCACTCAACCTAAAGTGATCTCATTTGTACTGTACTTGATGACATTTAGTTTATTAGTCTACAATGTGTAGCAACAACATGATAGCACTCCCTTCCCCCCATCTCTGATCTATATAGAACAGATGTGAAGACAAGCACATGCAGAAGACTTCACTGTTCCTTCATAATCTGAAAGTTAGGTATGTTCTTCTGGAGCAGAGATTCCCAAACTGTGGTTGTCACACCATTGGCAGAAGGGGTGATGATCCTGCTAGATACTTGCAATACGTTGCATGTCTGTTACTGTCTGGGGTTACACAGGCAAGAAAGAAGTTTGGAAACCTGTGCTCTCATGCTTTTTATCCTAGATCCACCACAGGGTGTTTTTACACACACATTTCTCCTGCATGTTTGCTGTTACATCCTGAACTTTTTGTGTTTTAAATCACTCACCCAGATCTTAAACACCTGGTTCTTTGAACTT
The DNA here is from genome assembly GCA_003113815.1 of Sphenodon punctatus. Classification (NCBI taxonomy): domain Eukaryota; kingdom Metazoa; phylum Chordata; class Lepidosauria; order Sphenodontia; family Sphenodontidae; genus Sphenodon; species Sphenodon punctatus. The sequence continues at coordinate 7,979,761 of QEPC01012913.1, forward strand.
CTGCGTAGAACTTCTCCCAGAACTTTTGTGTGTAAAAAGTTCTCCTGGTAAACTGCTTTGCTCCAGGCAGCTGTTGTCACTTGGTTTCCATGGCAGCCCCTCACATTTACAGCTGCGGCTACTTTAGGCTGCCTCGGTGCAGTGTGTGTGTGAAGAATGAATCCAGAACTTACTTGTGGACTTATAAACCCAGAAGTTTGAAAGACCAGCACTTTAAGGTGTGTATAAACATTCCCAATGTCATCTTCGAGATACTGTATGCAAAAAACCATATTTTTTATTTTTATAGTGCCCCCACAGCATGGCATTCAAAGTACTTCTCAATCATAGGATGATCACAATTATAAAATGCAATAGTAATATAAAATCTAATTAAAACATTGAAAAGGGGAAGGTAAGAGGACAGAACACTCTGAGGGTAAACCAACCAGCGGTGGATCCTACAAGCACATGGTGAATTAGTAGGTCTTCAGTTGCTTTTTAAAGGTGAGGAGGGAGGAACTAAGAGGAACATCTGGGAAGAGCAAGTCAGTTCCACACTGAGGGAAGTTAGCTAGGTATTCTTTGGCATGTTCTTTACTCATCCTGGGTGTCTTTAGACACAACAGGGATTGGGTGCTTAAAATATTTGCCACATGACTGTGACGGTGACTGTGACTGTGACTGTGACTGTGAATTGTGTCTAAGCACTGTCACTATTTTGGACCACTGGTCTGCTCCTCCATTAGCCTCCCATTGACTCCTTGCTGGTTGGAAGGATGACTCGGGTGCAGCAGTTGAATGTTTTACATCTCTCAGTGTCTGAAGACATCTGTTGTGTCTAAAGACATTGGGTGGTGTGTTCACAGCCATTTCTGGTCTGTCTGTCCTGATTCCTCCCTGTCTGTCTGAATGAGGAGGAAAAGGAGAAGGTACAGTGGGGACATCAGGTGTTAACAAACATGACAGTGGCCCACTGGGGCCTGCTTGGTCCCAAAAGCCACCGTCACATTTGTTAAGGGCAATCCAGATGTTTGGCCCAGAGTTTCCCTGGGTGTGTTGGTGGCAGCTGACTCAGGCTGTGACCCCGGAGACCTCTGGAGTTACATCCTGGGCAAGCTGCCAACATGCCAGGGTAATGACCTGCCCAACCGGGCTAGAGCAGGCTATTACATGGGGTAGCCTGCTGTTCCCAATCCCAGCCCAGTCCGGAGTGGCCCTCATGATGGGTGGCCATGGCGGCCATCATTGGCTGCCATGGCCACCTGTCATGGGGGCGGGGAGGGGAAGCCGGACTGCTAGTTGCAGCTCAGGGGTGGGACCACTCCCCACCCTGCCCCTGGGCCCAGCCATGTGAATATTTCTTTTGTGGCCAGATCCGATCCTGACGGAGGAGCAAGTGGCTTCCCAGTCCGGATCGGCTTTTGACGGTGGCACTCTGCCATCATGTATGTTGATACTTATCAAGATTGGTGTCACTGACAGAATGCACATGTGGGACTGGGGAAACGTAAAAGGTTCTCTTGGAGATAATATAAACTGGAAAATAATTTTTTTTTCTCATGTTAGGCTTAAATAAATGATTATTAATTCATAGCAAAACTCCTGATTATGAGGCTTCTTCACTGTCATTCTCAAATAACAAAAATAAATAAATTGAAGCAGGATATAAAACGCAGTGGCATTTTAGATCTAAGCTGTGTTTTGAAACAGAGAACTATAGCATCTACCATGCTGGTACAGGCTACTGATCCATTGTTCATCTGGTGTCTTGCCTTTGGCAGCCACCACTGCATGATGCTTCAGCAGGTCAAATCCCCACTGTATAATGAACCTAGCCAATTTTGTGATGTTGTGTAGAAAAAAAGAAATGTCATCATCCTTCAGCTGCTGAGCAGCCTACACCTGCAAACTAAAGAATTACCTGTAAATACTGGGACTGAGGGGACCAGGGGTGGGAGACTTTGTATGTATGTTTAGCTGTGTGCTCTGTGTTTTGTGTTTTTAAGGGGATTTTGGGGGGAGATGAGGTATGTATTCTGTGGAGATGGGGGGAGTGGGTTAGAGAGGATAGGGTCAACCCCTGTGGTGAGAGGACAGGGGGTGGCCCTGGGGGGAGGCGGCGAGGCCACCCCGTGAGAAGGGGGGGCATAGCCCGTAGGATGGGGATGATGTATCGCTGTGTGTTGTATGTAGGGGTTGGGGTATTGTAGTAGTTGTTGATTATTGGGGTTATTTTTTTTGTTTATTGATGATTTACATTGTACTGATGCATTGTGCATCATATATAATTCTATATATTTATTGTTGAAGGATTCCTCCCTCTCCTGGTGAGAGCAGGCGTGGGGGGAGAGGCCTCCAGGGTGGAGGGTAGGAAGTAGTGAGGGGTAGAGGAGTGTGGGAAATGTTTGAAAATGTTGGGGGGGGGGAGTGTGATATGATGATGATGATGATGATGATGATGATGATGATGATGTATTTTTGTGTTTGGGGGTTATTGATTAATAAGGAGTTTTGTTTGCCTCTATTGATGTTTAAATTGTATTGATGCCTTGTGCATCATATATTGTTTCTATATTATATATTGTTTGTTAGCTGCCTCGAGCCGCCTTTGGGATATAAATTAAAATTGGAATTGGAAATATGCATTCTTTGAAGAGAAGGAAAAGCCTTTGCCTGCTTTCTTTGAGCATGAGGGTGTAAAACACGGCATCAGACTAACCCTTCAGTTCAACTGTGCCCAGAGAACAATCCTAATATCCTTCTTGTACCATTTCCCCAAATCCCAGACAAGTGGTTGTGTGTTAATGGAGACACAGAACACAGTTTCTGCACTGATGAGATCGAGTCAATTGTCATTTTAGAAGCATGCACCCCTGGAGTGCTATGAAGGGAGGCTGAAGAAGCTACTAACGAGCTTCTTTTGGCACAAAGCACTGGGAGCAACCTTGGCACCCAAAACCTTTAAACAGAATTCCATCTCTGGAATATGTGAAGTATTTGGCATGAACTTCATTGGTGCGGATGTGTAGAATGGAATCAGAAGGCTGCACTATAGCTTCTGCTGTATCATATTCCAAAAAACCCTTTCTTCTAATATTGGTACAAATCACTATGATAGAAAAACAACAAAGATATTTTCTCTTCTTTCATTGCTGGTATCAGACTCTTGAGGAGTTAGAGACAGTAGCAGCAATGAAAGAAATACTCCCAGGAGACAGTGAGGATGTTGAAGAAAACCTCTGCTCTGACCCAGCAACAACTGAACAGCAGGGACCCCCTCCACTGACAGCCAATAAGTAAAAAATGATGGTTGAAAGATCCAGAGGTTGCTATGGTTCAGTTGCAAGGACAGCATTTTACACTGCCTGCTGGGGACCATCTTTTGGATACAAGTTAGAAGCTCCATCATTTATCTGACTATCCATTCTAACCCCCTCTATCATGTTGTAAGCCCAGAGTAATTCCATTGAAATTAAAGTAGTATAAAACCTATGTAAGGCATGCTTTCGATGACATGTTTTTGTTATCATCATGTGTTTGTTTTAATAAAACAAACATTCTGTCTGCTTCAGATGTTATTGTACAGGGAGTGCATCAGTGTCCAGCTAGGATTTCTGTGCCATTCAGGTGGTGACAGGGTGCATCCCACAGATCCCTGAAGTTGCCAAGTAGCAAGTGTGACATTTGTTGTGCCTGCTGTCGATGGTGGAAACACAGTGACCACGGGTCCCTGATAATTTATGTCTACATTCTGACTCTTGATGTCAGTCAAAGGAATGCTGACTAGGGCAGGTACCTATATACATTTGGTTAGTTTCAACATGTCTGCCATAGTTTTCATGCTCTGATTAAGCTAAGTGTCTACAAAGCTGGCATAGACAGAGTTTAACTAAATACAGGCATAGTATTTGCTGACTGAGTAGTACCAAAACGAACCACAAACTATGCAGGTAGCGTATTATTAGCTCTCAAGGTAGATTCTACCACTTTGTTCAGAAGACAGTTTCTGCTCTTGATCTTTTGAACTACTTTAATAAGATGGAACTTCCCTCTTCTACAGATTGCCAGGGGTGCTTATCCGTCACTTGCAACTTGTTTTGTTCGGAATGCGGCAGTGTGGCTGCTTACTAAAGCTGTGTATCCATAACATTTTCTATTTTTTATGAAAACAAATGGAGCCCTTAGTTATGAAAATGAATGCGCACCCTTTTCCAAAATGGTGCCAGCAGCATTGGCCCATTTTGGAAAAGGGCTGTGCATGCACAGAATGGCTTGGTGGCCATCTTGCACATGTTGCACATGTTCAGTGACTATCTTCTCTACATTGGCTGCCTGTAGAGTGATGGATTGAGTTTAAGATTGTGCTGCTGGTCTTCAGGGCCCTGAATAGTATAGGCCCTGGCTAAATTCAAGACCTGTTCCTGGAGCCTCACAATCATGGGTATCTGCGCTCAGAAACCACTTGCTGTTTGGGGACCTAACCATCACGTCTAAGTCAGTGGGTGACCAGGCCTTTGTTGTGGTGGGCTACTCAGTGTGGAACTTGCTCCCTCTGAGTGTCTGTTTTAGTTCCTCCTTCCTTACCTTTAAAAAGCACTTGAAGACTTTTATTTTCTAGGTGCTTTTAGGATCCACTGCAGGTTCCCCTTAACGTAGTCTGTCCTTCCTCTTTGCCTTCCTCTTTTAAATTGTTTTAAATGGGTTCTACATTGTTTTATATTTTGTACTGTTTTTATATTTTTAGGATTGAAAAGCACTCAGACTCCCATTTAAAGACAGGAGAGTGCTATAGAAATAAAAATTATTCTTATTATTATTGTTAGGCGAGGGTGCAATCCAGTGTATCTATAAATATACTGACTTTGGATTATTTATTTAATCAAATTTATATGCCACCCTTCCCATTATGGCTCAGGACAGCTTACAATCAATAAAACATCTAAAAAAATCCCCTTAACCTTCCCACAACCCTTCCCTAACTACCCTCCACCCAACCCTATCCTTACCTACCAAACACCTGGCCAAATAGAAAGGTCTTACATTGTTTCCAGAAGATGAGCAGGCTCGGGCTTAGACAAATCTCGAAGGGGAGGGAGTTCCATAACGTGCCAGACATTCCAAAACCATCCTAAAAGATGAGAACACAAACTGGTGTAAATGGAAGTTTGACATGGTCTTCAGCCTATATTTCTTGCAATAGCTTTATCACTGGGCAGACTTATCGCTGTTCAGGCTCTCTTCAGTCTAGGGCTTAAGGAAGTCACAATCCCCTGAGGCCAAAAAGATATCATTGGCATACATGAACCACCTGGCGATAGTAGCCAATAGGTTACTGGAGAATATATTAAAATTAGTGACAGCACCATGCCTTACGGAAATCTGTTCTAGAATCTCCAGGTGTTGGTTTTGTGACCCACATAATCTACCTGATAATGATATAAAGAAACCTTACAGTGCTGGAGGCATTGGGGAGGCTGGGTCATCTTGTTTAGAGCTGCTGATGGCTATCATCAGTGCTGTGTGTCTGCATCTGTGACCAGGTATAAAGGGACTCTAATATATAACTGAGATATAGGGTGATTTCAAATGTGATGGCTCTGAAGCGCTGCCATGGATTTACTGGTTCACTGTTGGACTGGCACCACAGCAGGGATCTAGCCAGGGCCCCGAACTAACATGACAGGGGCCTGGCTGCTGGGAAGGGCAGGGAGCCAGGCACCCATGCGTCCACCCAGTCCCACCCCCATGCTGCACCCAGCAGTCCACCCCCCTTCCTGATGGGTGACCATGGTGGCCAATGAGGGCCACCATGGCACCCACCACTCTGGACTGCAGTGACAAAAGTGGGCTTTCAACGTGAAAACCCTCTTTACTCCCGGTCGGGCAGCCAGATTCTGACTGTGGTGGTGGCTAGCCGAGGTTGTGACTTGGGGACTTCCCCGAGTCACAGCTTGGGCTAGCCACCACCACTGTTGGAATGCAGCCCGTGCTATCATCTGGCAGGTGGTTTCTAATTTGACGATGGTCCATGGAATAAAGCATTCTAAAGCACTCTAAAGCCACCCACTATCATATCTGAAAACACCCATGGTCTCCCACTGGAGATTCTAGGTGCTCCTGTAATTATAAAAACATTATTAATTAGAGCTGAAATGAGTACCCACAAAAATGAGCAAATCTATCAAATTCGAACGATCTTACCCAAAACAAAGAGAGCAGCAATTGCTACTCAATGAATTACCCATTCTCATCTTTCTGGGTCATTCAGTTCGGTCATTTCATTAATTTTGTTAATTCGGCTGTTTCCAGTTTTTACCCCACCTACTTTCATAGTTCATGGCAAAAACAACCAGAAATGAAAGAAATAAATGAAACAAAGTAAGCAAACGACCCCAAATTGCAGTTTCTCAAGCATTGCTTGAACGTTGTCCAGGCAGACTACACCCTCCTTAAAATCATAGGGAAAGAACATGTGAGCATTTATTTTACTACCAATTTCAGCTCACTAATAAAGAGCTTACAGCTTTATTGAAATGCATCCAATGTACCTGGTGGTCTATGGAGGACTTATTCTCAACATACAAGACTTGTGATAGGACCTTCTGGTGATGTGTCTTTTCTTCCAGACTCGTAGAAACTAAGGCCCTTTTCACATGGACGCACCCGCGCCCCCACCTCACATGTGTGTGATGAGGGGGGGGCACCTGTGCGAACACCGTGGCAGGTGCATGGGGGATGGGTAGACACCCATAGGAATGTCACTCATGGAGGGTGGGGGTGCGTGTGCATTCCCACAATACACCCATCTCCACCCACCTCCACGCATCACCCATGCACGGAGCAACAGGCTCCAATGCCAGTTGCTCCATGTGCGGAGATGGGTGTACGCCTGTGGGAATGCACACCCATCCCCCCACCCACTGCCACACGTTTGAAAAGGGCCTAAGACAGAATTTTCTCTGGACTAGGACATCTGCTATATGTAAAAATATATATTTAAATATATATTTCGCCTATATTTTCCTAAGGGGAAGACAGGGTGAAAAACTATGGTGCTGAAAAACTGATTTATGTTAAAGAACAAATGAACAAATGACAGCACAGGCATAGCATCAGCATTTACAGCTCACTTGAGATAATGAATAATAATAGGCAACTTCAAAGCATCTGATTAACTTTTATTTTAATTTTTGGTTTGATACTGGAAGTACTCAAATTCCTATATAATCCTTTTTTTTTTGTTCTGTCAGTTGACTGTATTGCGATAGTTGACATAATATTATGATAATTTTAAAAACATCAGTTAATACAATGATGTTACGAACAATAAGAAATGCATTCACGCTGTTATTTTCACTAAGAGAAAAATGCAGTGTCAGCAGATTGGTGCTCATCATGACAGTAGCTATTCAGAAATATTTAACCAGTTTATACTCATGGCAGAGGGCAACTTCAGATTTAGGATGCCAAGGGAATAGTTACTATAAACAGCATGCTTATTATTATAAACAATACGTTCATAGATGCTTCTCCTCTTACTGTTTTACCCTTCAGGATCCCCCTCCTCACTTGTAACTAAGTGAAGCACATACACCATGACCTGCAACTTCTCAACTGGATGAATGTATCCCTGTCCCTCCCAATGTTCCCCACTTCCTGGTCTCCCCTGCCTTGTGCATCCTAGATGGCATAAGGACCTGTCTCCAATCATGACATCAGCACCAGATACTCTGTTGATCTAATAAGAACAACAACACGGTAAAAATAAATAAATTCAAAATTATAAAACCTATTTTAAGAGTCTTTTAAATGTACTTTTAGCTAATGGCTGCAAAGAAGCAATATTATTGTCTTGTACTTTGGCATTCTGAGAAATCGAAGAATGTGTGTAATTTATTTTTTCTTTTTGTTTTGAAACCTTAGAATGATCTGGAATGTTTTTATGAGTGGAGAGGCAAAAACCACAGCTGAGCTGATTACCGTCAAAAGGTGGAGATCTAAGAACAGCCTGATGTTAGTTTTCCCCCTTGTTAAATTTCTTCATTGGTCTTTCTTGCCAGCCAAATGCAGACCAAAGGCAGGGAAAGCGTGAAGAAAAGTCCCAATATAGAATGTGTTAATAAAATCCTTTCATCTGCTTCACAGGAAACTAAAACCGGGAGTTTTATTATTTTTCTTTTATTTATTTGTCTGGGTTGAAGTGAAGAGGAACTGACATTGAAATGACAGATGAGTTTCAGACAGGAACAGAGAGCTGCCAAAATGTCCATTCAACATGTTACGAAAGGAGGTTATGTTAACATGGCCTTCTAGGAGATTTCAAATTCCCCTCTTGCTAGATATCCCAGAATGAACTTCACTACATTTTCCCATTGGAAGAAATGGGGGGAATGCAGAGAACATTTACAATAGTGTTGATGTCTACAATAGTGTTGCCAAGCTCAATTTTTCAGAAGTTAAGAGTCAGGCCCTATAAACTGGGAGAACTTTAAAAAAGATACCTGTGGGCCTTTAAATTTTGCCTTCTGATTCATTCCTTTATAAATAACACTTGAGTTACCTTTTCTAGCTATCCTTTCCAACTGTAAGAGCTAGAAATGTACTTATTTGAAACCAAACAGGTTGATGCAGCAAGCACCCAAACTAAATGAAGGGATGATGCTTGCTCAGTGGACGGCTTCTCTGCAACAAAAAAGGCCACCCAATAATATTACAAAATTTAAGGTCCCTATTTATTCCACTGCATTTACAGCAGTGTAGCATGAGGCACTGTTACTTCGTTAGCTAAACAAAACATTCTAGTTGTAAGATGTCAGTTCTAGAAAAAAAAATGTTTTTACTACTTGGGAAAGACATCAAAGAAATATAAACTTCACTCATTTGTTGGTTCCATCACTTGGCAAAAGATGCCTTGCTACTCCATCAGCACAGTGGAGGAGACAAGACACAGGTGTTGGAGGTAAACAAGCAACAACACTTAATCAGTGGTGTAATGGAGCAGGAACGTGGGGGAACGGTGTTTTAGCACTTTTCCTGCAGCCCCCCTCAGCAGCCTGGAGGCTGTGGGGGAGCTCTCGTGAAGAGTTCCTGCACTTTTAAAAGTACCACTACATCACTGCCCTTAATTAAGTAAATTAGAATTCAATAAAGGTATCCAGTCAAATAGTCCCACAGCCCCGCAACAGGCTCACTTGCGATTTCCCTACCAGAAACATCCCAACATCAGGGGGCCAAGCCTAGCCTTGAAGACACCCAAATAATCCAGGGCCCATCATCCCTGCCCCTAGCAGGCAATGAGAGGAGGAGAGAAGGGCCTGGCACTGGTCACCCAGTCTAAGGGATGGTGCTGGTTCCATTCACTACCTCTGAGGTGAATGGGCAAAACCGCAAAATCCCTTCCACTGTCTCAAAGGGAAAAATTCTACTCCTAACAAATGCCTTGAACTGCAAATAACTTGATGTAAGCACTGGACAAACTTCAATAGGGTTGCTACAACTAGTTAACATTTTTTTCCCCACCAACTCCCACATTTGTTAATGTTGGATTGTGCAACAGTCATAAGTAAAAGCCCATTGCAAGCCCTGCAAGCTTAATATGGGGCTTGTCCAGTAGGGGGAGGGTCAGGGGATGAAAGTTTATTTTTTCTCCTTGTCTCCTCTCTTCTCCTCTCTCTGCATCTTGTCACATGCAGGCTGTACAGTATGGAAGCATGTCTTCTGAGTTCTTAGTAAAGTTCTGTTTTGAAGAAAATTCTGCTGTGTGTTATTCAACAGAAAGCTAACTCTGCAATAGGTTATGGGCACAGGACATTTTCAAGGTGCTTTTGAAAACTAGAAGCAGCCCAGAAGGAGTGCAGACTGTGAAAGAAAACTCCCAGACAGAGAGGCCTACTACTGACTGTGAGTAAGAAGGCCTAAATACCAGAAGGGGAAAGGGAGGGAAGCAAGTATGGCAAGTAGCTCAGAGCTCAGACTTTCAGTAGGAAAGCTGAACAATGTAGACTACCAGTTGTGGTAGTTTAAAGTGGAAATGCTGCTGTCTAAAGATGATCATGGGAGGTGATTGCCATGAACAGACTAGCAGCAGATCACAAGGAATGGGATAAAAGGACAGGTTAGCAAAGGCTACAATAAATTTATTGGTAGATGACCAGCTAATCCATATAAGAAGTGTGACCACAGCAAAAGGCATGTGGATTGCATTGCAAAACTTGCATGAGAGAACTAGCCTGAATAGCAAACTGTTTCTACTGAGGAAACTATACAAAATGAGGCTTTGCAAAGAAAGTGAAATGCAGGAGCATATAAATGCCATGTTGGAAGTAGTGGCACAACTGCGTGGCATTGGAGAAGATATCAAGGACAGCTATGTGGTAGCCCTACACCTCTGCAGCCTGCCTGAATCTTACAGTGCCTTCATCAATGCCCTGGAGACAGGGCCAGAGGCTGGACTGAAGCTGGAATTTGTTAAAGGTAGACTTGTGGATGAATTCCAGCGCAGAAAGGAGAACCTGCAGAATGATCTAAAGCAGGGTAATGAGACTGCACTGAAAACCTCAGACAAAGCTCCTAAGAGGGAAACCAGAGTATGCTTCAGATGCAAAAAGGAGGGACATTTAAAGAAAGACTGCTATATATGGAAAGCAGAACAGCAGAAACTGTCTCCACGAACACCTAAGCAGAGGGCTAAAGTCACAAACAGCAACACAGTCACTCAACAATGGAGTGGGTGCTTCAGAGCAACGCAAGACAGCTCATCCCAAAATTGGTGTGTAGACTCCGGGGCAATGAGCCACATAACTAGTGATAAAGGATTCTTCACAGGACTGGATCTGAGCAGTAAAGAAAGGATCTACCTTGCAGATGGGAGAAACATCAACGTGGAAGGAATTGGACAAGGATTCCTGTACTGCAACCAGTCACTAACCATACCCATGAAAGATGTGCTCTATGTGCCCAACATAGAAGGGGGACTCCTGTCCGTGAGGCGCCTGGCAGCGAGGGGGCTCACCATCCGTTTCCAGGGAGATGAATGCACAATTCAAAGTGGGACAAAAGTACTGGCCAGAGCCACTGCAGATGAGCACCTGTACCGTCTAAGCACAGCGAAAGAACAGGCGAAGCTTACTGCGCACAAGCCACACGATGACTGCATCCACCTGTGGCATAGACGCATGGGACATAGACACCCAGACAGCATCAAGGAAATGCACAGACACCAGTTGACCAAAGACCTTAAGGTATCAACGTGCCCCGTGATCATGAAATCCAACTGCTGCATCAAAGCCAAAGCCACGAGGGCTACGCTTCCTAAGAAGAGTCAGAATAGAGCCACAAAACAGCTTGATCTTGTACACAGCGACGTCTGTGTCCCAATGAAGGTTCCCATGCCAGGAGGCAACCAGTATATGGTAACTTTCATTGACGGCTATTCAAAGTACATGATCACATACATCATGAAGACTAAAGATGAACTATTCGACAAACTTCAGGACTATGTGACCATGACGAGCAACAAGTTCCAGCACAGACCAAAGACACTGCCGACTGGCAATGGAGGGGAGTTCACAGGAAAGGAAGCAGAGGACTTCCTAAGACTCCATGGAATTGAGTACCAAAAGACAGTGCCATATACAGCCGAGCAGAACAGAACAGCTGAAACGAAAAATAGAATACTAACTGAAATGGTTAGATGCATGTTAACAGACTCTGGACTACCAGAAAGATACTGGGGCGAAGCAGCAGTTGCTGCTACCTACCTACAAAATCCCAGAGGAGAAATGTACCAAGCTGCAAAACAGAGCAGTGGAAGGCATCCTCGTAGGATACAGTGAGCATTCCAAAGGTTACAGGATCCTGGATCCAGGCACAGACAGAATAACCATTAGTAACAGTGTGACCTTTGTGGAAAACTCAAGCGACAGTATGATGACTCTCCAAGGTCCAGGCGAAGGAGAACAATCAACCACGGATGAAACCACTGAAAGGGAGCAATCCTCTGAACAAATTCAATTCAATTCAATTAGTTTTTATTAGGCTCAAGCTTTCGCCATGGCCAACAAATAAAATAACATCATTACACATAATGTCAAAGTAATATCAAAAAAGAAAGAAATTACAACCTCTCAAAGATTTCAATAGATTTCCAATGGGCACATCGGCAGCCTATACACCCCCCACCTTCAAATCTATACCCATGTTAAATTTATATTCTCAAGTGTCTGTGAGCCTATATTCACATTCACTTATATCGAACCACAGATCTTAACATTTAAAATGATTAAATAAAATACAACATTACATAAAGTGTAAATTTGCTTACAAACTCCAATTTTACATTATAGTTGCATGGGCCTACAGCCTCCTTTACAGCTTATCCTTCTCAGGGATTATAGCACCAGCACTCAACCCCTGGCGCTAAATCTCTATTGGTTCGTAAAGAGAGATAATATATCTTACCCCACCCAGCGTTGTTGGTTGCTTGTGCTTGCTTACAATCCTGGGGTCCCATTCAATAACCCTAATTCTTCATGGTCTGCGTCGTCTTGCCCTTTACAGTAGTCATGACTCCAGCATTTATCCCCTGCCATGGCGCCCCCACTTATGTTGGGCGCGCCCTGATAGTTGCAGTACCAATCTTTCATGCCTCCTGCGTTCTGGCTTTTGCAGCAAGTTGCACAAAAGTAGCTACAGCCATCAAGTCCTCTACCTTAACCAGGCTCAGCATGTGTTTTATCTGGTACTCCATATCCCAATACTCTTTCCCCTGTAACACTGGCGTAATCCAAACTTCCCTCAAGTTTTATACAGGTCACAGTCAAAAAGAATATGGTCTATCGTTTCTGTTTTCCCTTGTTTACAAATACATTTACATCTATCCTTTGATAATGCATTATATCGGGCATGGGTAACTGCTGTCTCGATGAGTTGGAACTGGAGCCTGGTATAATTTCTTCTCAGCTCCCTAGCCCTTAGGGCTTCCAAATAAACTTCTAAACCAAAGGTTTCTTTAATGTAACCATACCATGGTGCTGCCCTCCATCCCCTTATGGCAGCCATATCCTCCTGCCTTCCTATGTCTAACATCCTTTCTCTCACCAACCTTTTCTGCTGTGCCAAGGGCAGCTGCCATATCATCTGCACTGAAAGACCAGCTTTAGCTAAGAAATTTAGGAGAGAACTTAACCATGGATACACTACCCTACCTGTATTCTCCAGCATTTCAACTAGGCATAGCCGCGGCAATGCCTCTTTGCTTTGGCTAAGAATACAAAGCCACAAGTTTACCAGTGCCTGTCTTTTCAGGGACGCTATTGAAACCATACCAGTTTCCGTCCTCATTACGCAGCCTGGTACTGCTTGAGGTACCCCTATAAGCTGCCTAAGAAATTTATTTTGAGCGATTTCTAGCTCTGTTACTTTCCCTTCTGCTATGATTTCTTGTCCATATAGCAGCACTGATCTGATTTTAATCTCATAAATCTTCAATATCCTAGACGTAGTGATTGCTACAGAGCGCCTTGCCATCGATATAATTGACCTAGATGGAGCCTTTACCTTTCCTGCTGCATATTTATTATGCTCCTTCCATGCCCCACTCTTGCCAAAGATCATCCCTAAATAGCAGAAGGAGCTCACTTGCTCCAGCAGATGCCCCTGCAGGTTCCACTTGTATTTTTTGGATCTCTTTCCCACCATCATAACTTTTGTTTTAGTTAGATTTATCTCCAATCCTTTGCTAGTGCAATATTCCCCACATGCACCTAGCAATGTATTTAGTCCTCTTCTCATCTGGGATAGGAGCACAGTATCATCTGCATACTGGATGACAGGTAAAGCACAGGACTTGATTTTTGGCACACACTGATCCTGTTTTAGCAATAGGGCATTCAAATCGCTTGTATACAGATTAAACAGCAATGGTGCGAGTACACAGCCCTGGTGTACCCCCTTATTCACCCTTATAGGATCTGTGAGCCTTTGACTCCCGGGTACTCTTACTCTTGCCATATTATCTTCATGTAATTGGACTATTAAGGCCAACAAGTCCTTATCAATGCCCATTTGTTCCAGCTTCTCCCACAACTTCTTCCTTGGAACTGAATCGAAAGCTTTCTTGTAATCAACAAATGCCAGAAAAAGATGGGATCGGGGAATGGTCACATGAACCAAATGCGCCATCGTAAAACAGCTATCCATTACTGAGCAGCCTGCTCTAAATCCAAACGGAACCCTTGGTACTAAGTCCTGCCCTCTGGCCCATCTATCTAGCCGATTCAGCAGTATTTTCCCATACAGTTTACCCACAGTTGGGAGCAGAGAAATTGGCCTGTAACAGGCTGGGTCGTTTACATCTTTTTTAAACAGGGGGACTATTATACTAATTCCCCATTCCTGGGGAATAGACTTTGACCAATTCATGTATGAAAATTTTTTCGACAATATTGGTGCCCACCATCTTGAATACTTCAGGGCATACAAAATCGTGTCCCGGTGCTTTATTAGCTTTTAGACTGCTGACAGCTTGCGTTGTTTCTTCTTCCTCTACCCTCACAATAAACCCCTGGGCATCACTAGGCACATCTCCCTTTATATTACACCTCCCCTCTGCTACATTCTCCTCACTATCTATATTATCAGACAAAAGTTTCCCAAAGAAAATCTGCCAGTCCTGCAGTCTCAGGGTTGAAGACTTAATTGAACTTTTATTTCCCCCTAGATCTCTTATTATAGTCCAAAATTGTCTATCGTTGCCTGTTTCTGCAGCTACCTTAAGTTTTGCCCACATCAGGTTCTCATGTTGCTGCTTCTTTTCCCCCAGGATTTTCTTATATATAGCTCGCGCCTCCACCAAATCTTGCCTTGCCATTTCTGATGGAAATTTCAACCACTCCTTATGTTTTTTATTTAATTTCCTTTTCAACTCCTGACACTCTTTGTTAAACCACTCGTTTTCCCTTATGGGTCCATCATTATCCTCGCGGGAGAGTATAACCCTCCCCAAATTCCCAAGGACTACAAGTAGACTTTGTTTTGCTTCTGCCCAGACCTCATTTCCTCCTTCTTCTTTTTCCTCCACCAATTCTGCTAACTCACTCCCTTGCAGATACTCCATAGTCTGGATAGCCAATGACGTACTCCACTGCACTCTTTTCTTTTGGGATACCCCTGTTTCCGCCCCCTTCCTACTATGACCTTGAGCATTCAAGAACTTTTGAAAATGGTCTGCCAAAGGCATATGGTCAGTTTCTGCCCGACATAATATGGCAAAATCCTTGAATCTTCCATAGTGTGAAGGGTAGGTCAGCATATAATCGACCACACTTCGACCATTCGCACCTACAAAAGTATACTGCCCTTTACTATCCCCATGCCCTCTTCCATTCAAGAAAATTAAGTCTAGTGATTGCATTAAGTGGCACATATCCTCCTTTGTAGCAGAGATCTGCTCATCACATGAGGTATGCTCCAGGATATTATAAAGGGAACCCATTGGCAAATCATATTCCAGAGTCTTGTTATTTCCATATCGAGTATTAAAATCACCCGCAATTATAAGGATTGCTCCGGGGAAGGAATCCTCACTAGATTGCACAAAAGCTTCCAATTTGTCCCAAACCTTTCTATCATAATATTGGGAAAATAACGGGGGGATATACACGTTCATCACCAATAAACATTCCTGTGGACTTATTTTCCCACAAACTATTTGAGAACCTTTCCCTGGCGCTGAGATCTCCTGCACATCACTCATGCAGCTATCTCTCACCAAAATTACCAACCCCCCTGAACATCTACCCTTGCTCCTATGTTTAGTACCCCCCTGCCAGAAAGCTCTATATCCCCGCAGAGACAGAACCATCTCATCCTTTAACCAAGTCTCCTGCAAGCATATTATGTCATATGTCTCCAAGAAAGCTGTACAGTCGGGGTCCTTAAATTTTGCCCTTGCACCTGCAATGTTCCATGATAAGAGGGCCAAATATTGGTCCCTACTATCCGATACTATATCAGCCCCTTTCCCAATTGATCCAGTACATCCCATATTTTCACTTAGTCATTCCCTTCTGCTTAAATTCTGGGGGGACTTATCCCTTCCCTGCTCTACCTCTGCTTCGATGACATCCGAGCTTCTCCCTACACATGGCATGGCCCTTCCCACAGCTTTATTGTTATATTTGGGTGTTCTTACCAGCTGCCAATCTTGTCTGCCCAAACTGGCATCCGCCGTATTCCCTTCCACCCGCAATACCTTCACAGGTTGCCTTAATGGTGGTGAACCTAATTCCTCCGTATTTAACATGCGCGCAGCTGTCCATGCCTGTCCATCCTCCAATGACTGCCCCTTAATACCATTAGGTACATTACTCCTTATCTGATAATCCCTCTTTCACCTGTAATCTCCCTCGAATGGCATCCAGCCTTTGTACCAGGATATCCTGTTCTAGTACTGGCAGATTTTCAAAAGTGGATATTAATAAAGATTTATCTTCCCCCTCAATACTACTTAACAAATGCTTTCCAATTAGACTTACAGCCTGGTCCTTTTCATTGACTTTCCCAGCAGTTTGACTACAAATACCTTCCAGGTTGTCAGGTGTAATCATTTGAATGCTAGACCTTTCCGTACTCACTGGCCCTGGTGACCTAATAGTCCCCTGCATATCCGTTCTATGTACTTCCACCTGGTATTCCCTGATTTGCTGAGTTTGCTGTGTATCCATTTGCTCTCCCCTTCACCCCTCTCTAAACAAATTGTCAAAATCGGCACAAAGGTAACAGAAGTGCAGGAACAGACACAGTTGACTGCTGATGCTGAGCCAAGGCAGTCGATGAGGTCTAACAAAGGCATTCCCTCCACTCGTCTGCCCTACAAAGTCAGCACCAGTAAATTGTCAGAGCCAGCATTCTGGGATGACATCTCACGGATGTCAGAAGGGGAAGCAGAAGAATGGGTAAGAGAAGCTGAAGAAGAAATAAAGTCCATGCAGGACAACACAACATGGACACTTACTCCGCTGCCCGCAGAAGAAAGACTATTGCTGTTCTTACATGGACGGCGCAGCAGCACCGATGGGTGGAGATGGGTGTGGATGGGTGGGTGAGCACACCCAGCGAACACTCGGTGGCACCGAGCAGGGAGATAGTTACACGGACAGCGCTGCAGGGGGTCATGGGAAGGAAAGGGGAGGGGCCGGCAAACACCAAGTGGCCAAACTTCCATCCCAGGAAGCACCCAGCAAACACCCGTGCAAGTACATGGACAGCCGGGACTGATGGGGAAGCCCTGCCCGGCACAACGATGGCACAACATGACTGACCGAGGGCAAATGAAGCTGCGCAATGCGGCCCCGCCACCAAGCCACCAGGACCCATGCGGGCGGGGTTGGAGGGAGATGGGATGACAGCTGCTACAAAGGAACGAGCTCCGCACAGCCCCAGAACAGAGCCCGGACAGCCCGGTGCCAGCCCCCCCCCAGCAGAGTGGCATACACACAGCAGGCAACAGAAGCACACAGGGATGGGCACATGGCCCACGGGGGCAAGGGGGGGAAGGCACCCACACAACACAGGCAACCCCGCAACACCCCCCCCAGAGGCACCCGCACAAGGGGAGAGGTCAAAACAAAGCACAACATGGACACACCGGAAAGGAACACAAAAGTCTTTAATGAACTGGGGAACCAGCAACAGGGGGCAACAACAACAGGGTAGGGCAGGGGGATGGGGCAACAGAAGGGGGGGCCAGCAGCAGCAGGCCAGGGACAACACCCTGTCAATAGGAACAGTGGACCCGCGCCTGGCGCCAGTGCTCAGCCTGCATGCGGTCCAGCTGCTCCAGGACAAGCAGGAGGAGCTCCAACAACTCTCCCTGCTCCCGGGAGGCCTGCGCCCCACATGAGCAGAACATAACATGGAGAGACGCCCTATGAAGGGGGCCCTCGTACTGACCCTCCCATGGTTTTATAGACCCTGTGCGGGCCGAACCTGCTTTACGGAGCTGGTATCCTTGGCTGCGGCCACGCGGCTGTGGCTCTATGGCTCCTGTGTTGCATGTGCTCGGTGCGAGTTCTGTACTGGGTTCCCTACCGGGGCAGTGCCCCGACCGGTGCCCAGTTGTCCCCATCCAGCCCCCTGTGTAGTGCCCCCCACCCCCTAGGGCCCCGGGGTGCTGCGGCCTTACCAGAGGGGGTGGGGCAGCCACCATGGGCGGTTGGTTGTCCTGAGGTGCATGGTCCTGGGGTGGGGGAATCGCTTCCCGCTGGAGGGGTCGGGGTTGCAGTAGGGGCGGGACCACAAGGGGTGCAGGCTGGAAGGGTGGTCCTGCCAGCAGGTCATGTTGCCCTATGTGTGGGAGGGGGACCCCGTGGATCAGACCTGGGTAGGACTGCTGCTGGGGGAGCCATGGTGCAGGGGGGGCACCTGCACCAGTGGGAGGCCGCCATGGTGTTGGCCGGCTGCCAAACCTCCTTCCGCGGCTTGGCGGGGCCTGTCAAACTAGGGGTCATGCTGCAGAGCCTCCATGGCCTCCCCCACGAGGTCCATGAGCCATGCAGCCTGACCTTCCAGCCCGTCAGAGGTGCACCACTGCTTGCGTTGGAGGACGGCAGCCTGGAGCCTGTTCCAGAGGTACTTGGTGTGGGACTGGGCCATCATGGCAGCCAGGATCTCTCGGTCCCTTTCCCCCTCCCCTCTGATGAGCTCCTTTGTGAGCATGAGCTCCCGCGAGTGCACCGTGGCTAACAGTTGCAATTCCTCCAGCAGTTCCCTGTCGAGGTCCTCCCTTCAGCACCGGTTTCTGGCCCGCACCTCCTGGTTCTTCTCCACGCTGCCGGCAGCTGCACCCCTTGCGTGAGCGGGCGCCTGTTCTGTGAATTGGAGGTTGGACATCACGTTAGTGCTTCCGGCCTGTGTGCCCTGCTGCCCGCTACCACATGACCTGAGGTGCCTGGTGGGGCAGCCCCTATAGTGTGGCAGCTCCCCTTGGCCCTCCCCTGGGGTGTTCCCCAGCCCTACCCTCTCATGGGATGGGCCCCTCGCAGCTGATCACCGCCGATGTGGCCCATGACAGTCACGTGTGCCACTGTGGACCCACCAGCCCCTCCCACTTGCCCCCAACATGCCGACCCCTGTTGGGCCCTGCTGGTTGTGGTTGCACACCCCTGGGTGCCCCCCTCCCCATGCTGTACCTCTGCACCCAGCCCCCCGTGGCCCCTTGGCTGGTGTGCCCCGCTGTGGAGGTGCGCCCACCTGGTGGTGGTGGAGCTGCCGGACCCGCCTCGTCCCCCTCCTACTCCACGACTGCCACCTCATGCACCTCCAGGCTGCCTTGTGCTGCAATGGGATGGGGGGGTCATTAGTATTTGCCGGCCCCCAGGCCCCGGCCGCTGAACCTCCGTCCGGGCCATTCCCCCTCCCCCGGCCCCGCTGGGACAATCCTACCTGGATCCTGTTCCTCCATTTCATGGAGGCTGTCCGGGTCTCCACTTGCTCTGTGTGCACCCCCTGTCCCTGTGGCCGATTGGCCTGTGGGTGGTGGGGGTGCACACGGAGTGTTGTGGTTTGGCGCTCGGATCCCCGGGGCTCCTCCTCCCCCTGTGGGCTGGGGCTGTCCCCTCCCACTTCCTGGCTGGCCTCGTCAGGGGCACCTCCCCCCCACTCCATGGGGGTCAGTCGGGGAGGTTGCGTGGTGGCCCGGCGTCTGCCCCTGGCAAAGGCACTGCCATGTGTGCGGAAGGCCACGATGTCCCTGGCCATGCAGAGTAACTTGTCCAGCTCCTCCTGGAACTTGGATGTGCGCATGGCCCGGCCAGACTTGAGATTTTTGTCCTAGATATGTTTATATCTTGACCTCAAGTCCTTTGCCTGCTGCATGCACTGGGTGACATCCCTATTGTATCCCTGGCACTGCATATCCTGGGCAATGGCTTCATAGACCTGTCTGGTCTTGTAGCTGTGCACCAGGTTGTATGCACACATGTATGAAGTCCCTGATCTCCTGCCTTGACCAGGGCTCTCCCTTTTGGGACCCGTGGGGTGGGGGCTGACCGGCTTGGTGGCATGAGGCTTGCCCTGTGGTAGCCATTAGGGATGGGCGAATGCGTTTCAGAAGTTCGGAGTTCGTCCCGAACTCGGCCTGTTTGTACGACCGAATGCGAACACGAACACGAACATACTGAACAGAACAGAACACCGAACGGTGAAATGGCCGAACAGTTCGGTCAGTTCAGATCGCGTTCGGGTGAGTTCGGGTGGCAAAAAAAGGTTCACTGTAAGGTGACAGGGAGGGGTAGTATTAGTCACTGAGGAACAGACTTCCAGGCACCAGGGGTGGAGAGGCATGTAAGAAATGAAACTATCTGCCTCCCCCCTTCCCAACACCTTCTGAGCTAGTCACTGTTCCTGAACAGCAGGCATTGATTAGGATTATTAGATTGCTTTAAGTTTCATTTCAGTTTTGTACTGAAATGAAACTTAAACCTTAAACTGAAACCTTGTGTTTGTGATTCCCCCCCATCCCATATATATATAGATAGAGAGATATAGATATAGAGAGATAGATAGATAGGTTAGGGATAGTAGTTGTAGAAGCTAGCTTAGTGATAGAGATAGCGTTAGTGATTTAGTTTTAGTGTTTGTAGGAGTAGGCCTGTGTACTTATTAGATAATCCATTTAGTTCATAGCATTTAGA
>QEPC01012913.1:8001806-8047119 GCA_003113815.1 Sphenodon punctatus
TAGTTAAGCACACTACAATCAGAACATTGTTAAGTATAGCTGCCAGAAGAGGAATGCAAGTCAAGCATATGGACGTGAAAACAGCGTTCCTAAACGGTGAGCTGAAGAAGAATATTTACATGGACCAACCACCAGGGTTTGCAGACACTGAAAGGCCGGATCTTGTATGCAAACTACACAAAAGCATATATGGGCTTAAGCAGGCCGCCAGAGCGTGGAACACTAAAATAAACAAGGTGCTCATGAGGGAAAATTTTACCAGGAGCAAAGCAGATCCCTGCTTATACACAAAGAGACTAAGGGGCAGGTGGATCTTTGTATTGATTTATGTCGATGACCTTATCGTATGCTTTGAGCAAGAAGGGGATGAGTGCAAAACAATGAGAGCTCTAAATCAGGACTTTGAAACTAAGGACCTGGGTAACATAACTCACTACCTTGGAATACAAATTGAAAGAGAAGATGACGGAAGCTATCTTCTCAACCAAAGACAGACAATAGAAGAGATGATAGAAAGTTTCAGTATGGGGGGTGTAAAGGCAGCAAATACTGCTATGGAAACCAGCTACCCAAAGGAGATCAAAGAACCGAGCTTATTGCTGCCAGACAATAAGCAATACAGAAAGGCGATGAGAAAGCTCTTGTACATTGCCACAATCACAAGGCCTAACACTGCGGTGGCAGTAGGTATACTGTGTAGACAAGGGATTGGAATGCAGGGAAGAGGGTCTTACAGTCCCTGAAAGGGACTGTGCACCTCAAGCTACGGCTCCCAGCAACTTCCATGTCAGACCTGATAGAGTACGTGGACGCAGATTGGGCTGGAGACCATTCGGACCAAAAATCTACCAGTGGGTACCTATCTTTGCTTGGTGGAGGACCCATTAGCTGGTGCAGCAGGAAGCAAGCCTCTGTGACACTTTCCTCAACGGAGGCAGAGTACGTGGCAGCGGCACATGCCAGCCAAGAAGTTAACTGGTTGCGACAGCTTCTGAATGATCTGGGGCAAAAATTGGCAGACCCACGCCGAACCTGGAAGACAACCAAGAATGTATAACGCAGACAGAAAGAATCAACCCCAAACTAAGCACATTGATGTAAAATACCATTTCCTGAAAGACTCACAGGAACAAGGACTCATATATCTGCAATACTGTCCTACAGAGGATATGACAGCGGATGTGTTCACGAAGCCACTAGCAGGGGAAGCCATCGCAAGCTATTCAGAAGAATTAACCTAGTGGGTTTGACTAGTGACTGTTGAGAAGGGGTGTTGGATTGTGCAACAGTCACAAGTAAAAGCCCATTGCAAGCCCTGCAAGCTTAATATGGAGCTTGTCCAGTAGGGGGAGGGTTAGGGGATGAAACAGTTTCTTTTTTCCTCCTTGCCTCCTCTCTTCTCCTCTCTCTGGCCTCCACCTTGTCCCATGCAGTCTGTCCAGTATGGAAGCATGTCTTCTGAGTTCTTAGTAAAGTTCTGTTTTGAAGAAACTTCTGCTGTGTGTTATTCAACAGAAAGCTAACTCTGCAATAGTTAATTGCTCATGTTAGTCAAACAACCACTGTAAGCATAGGTTGGAGGCACTGTGGGGAAAATGAAAGACACTGGGTAAAAACAGATGTGCAAGTGGCTCCTGGGGAGGGAAACCACAGCTGATATGGCCCGGGTTGGGGAGGGTCAGAGAGCCGTCCTGCCTCCTGCACAGCCCAGGTAGAATGGGGAGCTAAACCAACAGGCTGGTGGCCTCACCCCCAGCTTGCTCCCAGCCCCTCGCCATGACCAACAGCCATTGCGACCAGTGATGGTGGTTGGGCATGGCGGCCCCTGAGCTGAGGTGGGTATGAACACATGAACTAGTCAGTGTTGGCCCGTGTGGGCAGCCCTTAGCCCAGGCTGCATCCCTGGAGATTTTCTGAGGACACAGCCCGGGCTAGCACCTAATAGCCCCAGGACAGTTCAGGGCAAACATCTGGTGGTGGGTAAACAGACATGCTGGTCGGTCCCGGGTCATAGCGGGCCAAAGTGGGTCACCGTCACGTTTGTTTTTACCCTCTGTTCCTTAGGGCTAGTCACAGCTTGGAGAAAAATTCCTCCAGGAGTGCCAAGTAGGCAAATTGTCCTTAGACGCGCAGTGTTCAGTTCCAGAGGGTGCATAAGGTTTCTGCTGTGGAATGGCCCCTAATGTGCCACATGCTGCCTCTGGCTGGACAGGGCTTTTTAAATGTTTAGAGTGCTCCCAACCAGCTCTAGAGTGCTCCTACCTGCCAGCAAGAAACAAAGAGGTGGGCCTAGAAAGGCCCTCCCACCCTTGATACCAGCTCTAGCTTTTCTGGCTTTCTGCTGGCCTCCCCCATTTGTCACCTCAAGGGAGCAGGGGAGGAGGCAGGGCACAAATCCTTGTTGCTTGAGGAGAGGCGGCAATTCTCCCATATGGCAGTTCTCTCTGTTAAGAGGCTCTTCCTTATGAAGAGGATCTTCCAAGGCCTTAAATGAACCCTCTGGCAATACGAAGAAGTGATCAGATAAGGCTAGGGGAGGACAGGAACAAAAAGAAAACAAGAGAAAGAAGGGATGTAACCTTAAGCTTCCCAGGTTTCTTTCCAGAGATTTCAGCCACTCAGGTGTACCTTTTCTTCAGCCCAGCACTCTGACATCAAAGAGGCCTCTTTAATTAGGCTTCATTGTCACGGAGAAACATAGGTAAACAAATGAGTTTTCTCATTTATATAAAATGGAAACAAATGAGTTTTCTCACTTATATAAAATGGAAACACAATTCTTTCCCCTGGATGCTTCTTCCCCCAGAGAAGAGACTCAAACCCCTGTCTCTGGAGTTTCTTTTCCCTGTGTGAGCTTCTAGCACATCCTTATATCCCCAGCTGAGGGTGTTTGCCCTAGCAGCTTCCAGCCCTGTAGGAGCTTATCCTGCCAGTACTTCCAGGTCCTACAGCTGCCCATCGATTACAGGTGGAGATATTACCAGGGATAGCGTAAGCAAGGCATGAACACCATTTGTACCTACTTTTTCCCCTCCCTCTGTTTTAAACCTTCCTTCTCTCAAATACAATATTGCAGCCAAACTCCTTAATGACTGAATTTCACTGCACAATCCCCATATGTGTGACTTGTCTTCAGTAGAAATGTAAATATGTTTAACCAAATTTTTATCGACAGCTACTATGGCTACTTGCACACGGGGTGGGCTGTCATGAGCTGAAATCGTGGGGGAGGGGGGGTCATGTGAAGTTCTGCTCACATACAGTGGCATTTAGCCCATTGACGCTGTGATTTCAGGGACAGGAAAGAGGACTGGATTTTCAGCCCTGTCACCCATCACTGAAATCACAACAGAAATGGTCCATGGACTAATCACATCAAAAACCCTGTACCAACAAGCGGAACTTCACATGATCCCTCAGACGTGATTTTGGCTCACGGCAGTTCTCCCCGCATCTCATTTGCAAGTGGTCTGTGACTGTTTGACAATGGTCAGTGTGGAGAAGGAGAAGTTGTGTTCATGAATGTGTCAGATAGTTCAGATATAAATACTTGTTTATTTAAGCTGGCATGATGCTCAACATGGCTTAGGTCATAAGTTGTGTCCTACTGGATCAGGCCAATGGTCCATCAAACCCAGCATCCTGTGAACCATTGTCTGACCTGATATGGCATTTCTTATAGCCTAAGTCATGTTGAGCTACTACATAGAGTTACTACATAGAAATCTGTGGGCATTTGGACAGGACACATGTGGTAGGGAGGGGTGGCTACATGGCAGTACCCTTTATGGGCTATAGCACACACCACATAAGGTGAAAACAGACATGACGCTAACCACCCTTTTATCACCCTTGGTGGTTATTTATGCATGTTGCAGGGCTGTATTGGTGCCCTATGCAGCCCTGCCACATACATAAATAACCACCAATGGTGGTTTAAGGGTGGTTAGTGTCATGTCTGTTTTCACCCATAGTATTATCACATCTGGACTGACTATTGCATGAGGTATACCCACCTCAAGCCCAGGCTTCTGGGAATCCTGCAAACCTTTCAGTGCTGTTTCATCAGGTGGCATGTTTTCCAAAAACTTGGGAAGAGAGCATCACATCTAAACACTCCAAGTAAGTGGTCGTGAGCGGTAAGCTATTTTGTGGTACTAGTTGTTATGTAGTGAATATCACACACTTGAAATTGCCATGTCTGAATGAGACCTTACACTTTTCTACACTGATCAGTCAGTGCTGTGTTAGCAAACTTGATTCTTAAAACCAGAGTTTAAACAATGATTGCAACTTCCTAGGGAAGATACTCATTTTTGGCATATTTAAACACTTTGGTTCTCAGTAACAAACCACACTAATCCAAACGTTAAATAATAAGAATAAGAATAAAAGAGAGGGAGTAGCTTGATAATTCTGAACCTTCATCTCATTGTACACAGTAAATTATGAAATCACAGCACTACTATCCTTTACATCCCAAGGCATTTATATTGGGTAATAGAACATTCCCATCTATTTTAAATGACCTGTATCAGATTAAAATGCCCTGGGGCTTTAAACTAGCAATGTAATAAAAGAAAAAGATACACTGATTCAATACAGCATTGACAAGACAAAACAAAAAGAATTGCAACACACTGTCCTGATGACTCAAAATAGCAAAAGAGGTTAATCAGAAAGCGAGCAGAAAAATGAAATGGCCAAACAGGATGCTGCCCTGATTGGATTGCCCTTGATTAAATAGCAGATTGGAAGTTTTTCTATTAAGACTGGCCTTTGCCTTTATCTGTTACCTTTAGGTCTCTGTGGTGGATAGATGGTGCACTTCTTTGACGGAAAGAGGCTGCTTTTCCTAAGGAAAAGTTCTCCTCTGCTCTTTTTTAACTTCTTCAGATTGTACCTGTACTTCAGCTGCTGCTGTACTGTCTTTTATAAGTGAGTTTAGACATATATGTTTTTTGAGTACACATTTTTTATTCTCCACGGTTTTACTGTCTTTTTTTATGTCTGAGCTACAGGGAAGGTGACAGATGCAATTCATTTTTGTACTAATTGATAGACACAGATAAGCAGAAAGTAGAGAAATGAAGATGAAGTAGGAGTGGCTACTAACATAACAAGAATACCTACATCATCATCATCACCACCACCATTATTTATCCCAGTGGTGGCTTTCAAGGGGGGGGGGGAGGAGTAGTGGGAAGGGCATGGAAGGGGGAGGAATAGAAATGGGGTGGTGGAGGTAGAAGGAAGGGGTTGAAACAGGGTTGTGGGTGGATAGAAGGAAGCCATGGAGGGACAAAGGGGGGTGGAAGGGGGGGAATCCAGTAGGGAAGGTCAGAAACTGGGTGTGTGAGGATGGGTGGAAGGAAAGGAACCCAGGGAGGGGTAGAAATGGGGTGTGTGGAAGGAAGGGAGAGAGAGAGAGAGGGTGAAGGCACATGAGACAGAGTGGGCAGGCAACCACGCCTTGGGTAGCCTTACCCAACTCTGGGCAGCCAGGCTACATGATGCAGGGAGGGGGGGCATAGCTCAAGTGGTAAGAGCGCTTTACATGCATAAGGTGCCAGGTTCAATCCCCAGCATCTCCACCTCAGAATCCCCAGCAGCACACCTAGAGGAGGCCCCTGCTGGGGGCATGGAGGGGTCTCAGGTAGAACACCAGAATGGTCTCTGCCAGAGACCCTGGAAGAGCTGGATTGATTTCTTTCTTTCTTTCTAGATTTATACCCCGCCCCTTCTGAGAACAGCTCGGGGAGGTTTCCAACAAAAAAATAATAAAATACATATAAAACCATTTAAAAACACATCAAAAATACATAAAGTATTAAAACATGGCCCGGGAAACATTTAAAACAATAAAATAGGGTAGAGGAGATAAACCCCCATTAACCCACCCTCCCCAAAGACCTGGGCGAACAGCCAGGTTTTACATCTTTGCCGGAATATCAAAAGGCTTGGGGCCAGGCGAGCTTCCTCTGGAAGGGAGTTCCAAAGGCGCGGCCCAGCCTCCGAGAATGCCCTCTCCATTGTGACCCCCCACTTAACATGGGGGACCTCCAAGAAGGCAACCCCGGCAGACGAAAGGAGCCACTCTGGGACGCGGAGGGCAAGGCAGTTCAAATTTAGACCCAAATTTGAAACCCCTGCTGCCGTGTCAGGTTGTGACAATACTGGACTAAGATGGACCATTGCTCTGACTCAGTTAGGCAGTTTAGAAGTATAAGAAGAAGTAATTATCTGGCGGGCACCTGCCAGATGTCCCACCACCACCCTAGGACAAAGGGAGCATATGTGACATGTCCTCAGAAAAATTCCGAGGATGAGTTGTGGAGCAGTCATATCCAATTAGATAAAGCTGCCCAAGGCAGGACAAATTGTGTGCCCAGACTGCTCACGGGGACCACTGCTGTGGGGCCTTGAGCGGTGGACACTTTTGCCTCTTCCGCATGGCCACATCACAGCCTGGGTGGGATCTCGACTGGGAGGGAGGTGAAGAAGGGCCAGGGGCACCCACTCATGTGGCCAGTGTCATGCCCTGCCATGGCCACAGCTCCAGCAGCAGCCAGCCCACCCAGCTTCCTTGAGACCATCTGCCTGGTTCCCCATACTGGCCCCGCAGTGTGGCAGCAGTGAAGGCCTGCTCCAAGGATGTGCAGGAATCAGACCACCACAGGTCATATGGCTGCACTCTGAGTGTCAGGGTAAGAGGAGTGTAGTGCTCTTATAGAGCTGCTAGGTGGCAGTGTAGCTACTGTCAGGCAAAAAGGGGTGCAGTATTCCTATAGGACTGCTAGGTGGCAGCATAGTTACTGCTAGGTAAGAAGAGGTGCAGTGCTCCTATAGAGCCACTAGGTGGCAGTGTAGCTACGTCTTTCCCCCCTTCCTAAGGCTGGAAAGGTAGCAAGTCTAGTGTTCAAGACCAAGCCCAATCTCATCACTGGGAAAAGCTGTGTGGTCCCAGCAGACCCCGTAAGGAATGGACACACACACAGACACACTTCAAAGCCTGGATAGGGGGGACGTGCCAGTCTGAGGTGAGGGAAGCAGGAATGCAGGGACAATGCTTGGAACAGGGCAAGGAAGGATGCTAACACAGGTAACAGGGCAGCTAGAGGAGGAAAAGGGAAGAAAGACGTTGTCAGACAAGGCAAAGGGAAGCAGGTGCAGGTACACCAGAGAGGACTGTAGAGAAGAGAAGGGAAGCTACACAGGAGGAGATAGCTATGGCTAGACAGCAACAAAAGACCGTATCTGAGACACAACTATAGACCAGACTCTCAGTAATGGTGGATGAGCACAGACAAGACCAGAAGGGGGAGGAAGACAGAAACCAAGCCCAGCAGCAAGCCAGGCAAAGCAGGAGCAGCAGCAGCGGAGCTGGCAATTACTCGGAGAAACTCAGATAACCATCAAGGTTTGAATGTTCTCCATAAGCCCTAGGGGTGGGACTATCGGTATCAGATTAATCTGATAATGCTGATAATTGTTGATATTGGATGAATCCAATAATACCGATATTATCAGTATCGGTATTATTATTTTTTAATATTGCTTATTTTTTGGATTTTAACATTGCGGCCATTTTAACAATGGCCGCAATGTTAAAGATCCGAAAAATCGGCAATGTTAAAAAACCAATATACCCATACCGATTAATCTGATATCAATAAAACCGGTAACCGATAATTTGCCTGGAGTTCCACCCCTAAGCCCTATAGTACAAGGCAGCCACCATCGCAGCATGTGATTCTGCCTCTAGTTGTCTAGTAACCCCTGAGCTTGCACTGGGGCTTAAAGGAGCCATGTAGCCCTTGTAAATAGGGCTACATTCTGACACCAGCCTGGAAACAGAATAGAAATGGAGGGTGGGGGAGGGGAAGAGGCAGATATGAAAAGTAGAAATTGTTGCAGAGTAATAACTGATTCACAATCAGTAAGGACAAATGCAGCTGAAGGTTTAAACAAAAACTTTACTTAAGCTTTCCAGGCACAGATCCTTAGTTGCATCTAACTAGTAGTGAGACAAAATGGAGACTGAGACAATGAGAGAGAAGGGAAGAAGGGAAGAAGAAGGTTACACAAAGGAATTCAACTGTAAAACCCCATCTCCCTTCCATGTACATATAAACATAGCAGCGCCACCTGGTGGCTCTATAGTTAATTACTGTTCCCAATACAGCAGGCATTAACTTATGGATGTTGCGTAAACCAACAGAAATGAGGGGTGGGTTAGGGGAAGGCAGGGTGGAGGTGAGAGGTTGAAATAGGGATGGAGGGGTGGGGGAGTCAGGGAGACAGAGAGGTAGAAACAAACAAAAGGGAGCTTACCAGTGGCCTGACTGCAGAGTTTGACAGCCATCTGGGTTCTCTGGCAAAAGAAGGTGTGACTCCCAGCAGCAGCCAGGAAGACACCATGCCTCCCTCCCTTCTCTTCTCTGCTGATACTGGCCTCCGGGCAATACGGATTGCCCCCAAAGGCAGTGCTGCTCAAGGGACTTCCTGAATTGATAGCTGCAGGGAGCTCTCCAACCCCTCCCCTTTTCTGCACAAATGCCCCCAGGGCAACCAAAGGAGCTGCCCCAGGAGCTTGTGCAATAAAATCAGCACACCCACCTACCCTCCACTCCCCTCTTTCACTCACAGCTGAAATGGCTTCATTGGCTTTGCGCATGCACTAGCAGTGCAATGAGGCAGCTGCCAACTCAGCTATGAGTTGGGCAGAGGGGAGAGGAATGAGAAAGAGGGGTTGGCTCTGCAGGAGGCAGGGTGGAGCCCCACTGTTCCTTTTCCACCAGCCACCCCGGTTTATCCATAACACTTTCAGTATTCAAAGTGCTTTACAATAGGGATGGTCCCTCGATGGAATTACAGATCCGTATTATGCATCCATAATCAAATCAATTAAAAAAGAAAAAAGAATTTTAAAAACCCATTCGTGCGTAAAATGACCTCCAGACCAGCCCATTTCCCAAAATGGCAGTGGTGACATTGTCACCATTTTGGAAAAGGGAAGTCAGTCTGTGTATGTGCAAAACGGCCATTGCACATGTGCAGACTGACTGCCCTTTTCCAAAATGGTGCTAACTACCACTGCAATTTTGGAAAAAGCCGTGCATGCACAGAATGGTTCAGTAGCCATTTTACACATGTGCAGTTTTTTTTTTTTAATGTAATAGATTTTAAACCAGACTGAAAAATGCCTGTGTCAGGAATAGGGTCGGGGGACGGGAGAGCGCGTGGCGGCGCAGGTGCGCTGCGGGAACTCACCC
The DNA here is from genome assembly GCA_003113815.1 of Sphenodon punctatus. Taxonomy (NCBI): domain Eukaryota; kingdom Metazoa; phylum Chordata; class Lepidosauria; order Sphenodontia; family Sphenodontidae; genus Sphenodon; species Sphenodon punctatus. Next base: position 8,011,082 of record QEPC01012913.1, read on the forward strand.
TCTCCGGCGGCGCTCCCTGATCACGCCAGCTGGGGCAGCCCCGCCGGCCCAGAGAACAGGAAACGCAGGGCATACGGGGAAGACAGAAGCTTCAGGGGGTTGCCAGGCAACCGGGAGGCCAGGGCGCATGCGAGGCTCAGCACCGGAAATGGGAGTGCGGCGCTCCGCGGGCGTGCGAGCCCAATTAGGTGACAAGGCTATTTAAACCCCTAACAGACAGAAGCCATTGCTGGTGATTGGTCCTTGTGCCGTGAGACTGGCTCCCTTGTGATTAATGTGACTTGTTGTGTGACGGCGTTTGGGTGACGGATTATACGAGAGAGAGAGAGAGAGAGAGAGAACGAAAGGTGAGTGCGTGGGGTAGCATTATNAGGGATACGGTCCTGGAGGGGGGGGTACTGTCAGGAATAGGGTCGGGGGATGGGAGAGCGCGTGGCGGCGCAGGCGCGCTGCGGGAACTCACCCTCTCCGGCGGCGCTCGCTGATCACGCCAGCTGGGGCAGCCCCGCCGGCGTGAACAGGAAACGCAGGGTGTACAGGGAAGACAGAAGCTTCAGAGGGTTGCCAGGCAACCGGGAGGCCAGGGCGCATGCGAGGCTCAGCACCGGAAATGGGGGTGCGGCGCTCCGCGCGCGTGCGAGCCCAATTAGGTGACAAGGCTATTTAAACCCCTAACAGACAGAAGCCATTGCTGGTGATCGGTCCTTGTGCCATGAGACTGGCCCCCTTGTGATTATTGTGACTTGTTGTGTGACGACGTTTGGGTGACGGATTATACGAGAGAGAGAGAGAGAGGAGAGAACGAAAGGTAAGTGCGTGGGGTAGCATTATAGGATAGAGTGCTTGTGTGTACATTTCTGTGTCCCTGTTCCTTTTTCCCTGACTCCCTGCTTCCCTGTGTGAGTGTCCTGTCCTCTTCCCTTACCTCCTCATTCCCTGGGTCCTGGGTCCCATGCCCTACCACTATACCACCACCGAGCCTGCACCCCTTCCCTTTCCCTTGGAGTAGGTGGGTGTACAAGAGAGTTCTAGAGTGGGCACCTTGCGATGATCTTCGGTGTGGGACTGCTCTTGTAGCATGTTCCCTTCACCACTATAAGACCCTGAGGGATCATTTTACTAGCCTTAGTGCCCTAGCGGGTGTAGTCTACGTGTGTACCCCTAACAGTATCACCAGCCTCTACTGGAACCTTTTCCCCTTTTTCTCCCCTAAGTGTGCAGTGAGCAGGCATGGAGCAACGGGCAGGGAGTGGGACTCCCCTTATGGGGGCCATGGGGGGTGCCGAGGCCACATCTCTCACAGATCCTGCCTTAAGGGAAGGGGCATACACAACCCGCCCCATGGGGCCCACAGTGGCAGGGCCAGGGGCTGAGGAGATGGGGGTCCGAGACCTCGTTCGGGGTTTGCAGGCCCTGGCAATGGATGTGAGGGATTTGCAGGAACGTCCCCGGGAGCTTAGTCCGCGGGAACCAAAAGGGCCTCAGATCGCTAAGTTTAATGGGGATAGGAAAATGTTTCAGGGATTCATGGCTCTGTGTGAATTGGCCTTTTCGGTGCAGCCCCGCACCTATGCTTCAGATCAAGCAAAGGTGGCCTTTGTTCTTGGGCACCTTGAGGGGTTGGCCCTTTCGTGGGCTACTCCCCTGCTCACGAGTCAGGACCTAATAATTTGGGATTATGCGGCCTTCAAAAGGGAATTCGCCTTTCTATTTGATTACCCCCACAGGATATGAGACGCAGAATCCGCTATCTTAGAACTAAAACAAGGGCGTGGTTCTCTCCTGGAGTATGTAGCTCAATTCCAACAGCTAGCAGCGCAGCTTGCATGGCCCGATAAGGTGCTTAAGGTGATATTTAGGAAGGGGTTGAATGAGGAGATAAAGGATCAGCTGGCCTATACCCCCCTTCCAGAGAAGTGGGCAGAGTTAGTAACCCTTACTATTCAAATTGACGAACGCCTGGCAGAGAGGCGGCGAGAGCGGCAAGGAATGTGAGGCACGCCCTTCCGGCGCTACGTACCAGCGTCGCCGTGCCCGGACGCGCCCAAAGCGGACGGTGGGGAGCCGATGCAATTGGGTGCCTCTCGGGGGCCCTTACTCCCCGAAGAAAGAAAATGGTGACGCCTGGGACAGTTGTGTTTCTATTGTGGAGGAACCTCGCATTTTGCTCGCTCCTGTCCGCAGCTACCCCCATCCCAATGCCAGCTGGGAAACTACCAGGGCCGAGATGAGATGGGGGCATCTCGGTAGGCATGGCATCACCCCTGAAGGCGGTCGCAATGAGGTCTGTTGCAGCAGAACACCTCCAGGTAAACCTAACCCTTGCGTGGGAACGACACCATTCCATAGTCCGACGGGCCCTGATAGATTCTGGAGCCTCCAGTAACTTTATTGATAAAGGGCTAGTGCAAGGGTGGGGACTGCCTGTACAGCCCTGGGCTCACGCGGAGGTGGTCCATGCCATTGATGGCTCCCCCCTCTCCTCAGGACTGGTTGTCCTTTGCACTCAGCCTCTTCTAGGGCAAATCGGAGTACATAAAGAGATTCTACAATTTGATGTAGTCCAAACTCCCTTATTTCCTATAGTTTTGGGAATCCCCTGGTTACAGTGCCACAACCCCCAGATTAACTGGAGCACCGGGAAGGTGTTTTGCAAAAGACATTGTGTACAAGGACCTCCCGCATCCAGTATCAGAGATGGGAAGGCCCTTGGAACTACCTCCCTCCCTCTGGGGCTCCCCACGGTGTATTCAGATCTGTGTGAGTTATTTTGTGAGCAAGAAGCCACCACACTACCACCCCACCGGCCTTACGATTGCCCTATAGACTTACTCCCGGGGGAGGAACCCTCGTATGGGCGGATCTATGCGCTTACTGACCCCGAACTAAAAACGCTTAAAACATACCTTGATGAACATCTCCGCCGAGGCTTCATTCGACATTCAGTCTCCCCAGCGGGGGCTCCTATATTTTTTGTACCCAAAAAGGATGGAGGCTTGCAGCTGTGTGTGGACTACCGGGATCTTAATTGTATTACGGTGAAAAATCGATACCCTCTACCTCTTATCCCCGAGCTGTTGACCCGATTACAAGGAGCACAAATTTATACCAAATTAGACCTCCGAGGGGCTTATAACTTACTGCGAATTCGAGCAGGGGACAAGTGGAAAACTGCATTTCGCACCAGGTATGGTCATTTTGAATATTTGGTGATGCCGTTTGGCTTGGCCAATGCTCCTGCTACGTTCCAGCATTTGATGAACGATATATTTCGAGATGTTTTGGACAATTTTGTCATTATTTACCTTGATGACATTTTGATTTTCTCTACTACCCAACAGGAACATGTGCAGCATGTGCGAATGGTTTTACAGCGATTGCGCCAAAACCACTTATACTTCAAATTAGACAAATGTATTTTCCATACCACAACTGTTGACTTTTTGGGATTCAGGATATCTCCCCAGGGCATCAAGATGGAGGAGCAGAAGGTCCAAGCAATTGAGCCCCCCCAAACAATGTCAAGGCCCTCCAGCGCTTCTTAGGGAGTACCAACTACTACTGGCAGTATATCCCGGAGTATGCCTACCTGACAACCCCCTTAACGCAACTATTAAAAAAGGGGCACACATATGCCTGGGGGCCGGAACAACAACAAGCATTCCAGACTCTGAAAAGAGCCTTTATGCAAGCCCCAATATTACAGCACCCGGACCCAGCTAAACCCTATACGATAGAGACTGATGCTTCCAGTACGGCCCAAGGGGCCGTACTCTTAAAGTCGAGACCGGACAATGATCATCTTTTGCCTTGCGCATTCTATTCTAGACAACTTACTAGTGCGGAACAGTATTACACCATCCTCGATAGAGAATTACTAGCTATAAAGGTGTCCTTTGAAGCATGGAGGCATCATTTAGAAGGGGCTCCGAACCCCGTGGTTGTTATTACTGATCACAAGAACTTGACATTCCTGCAGACCGCACACATTACGAATGCCCGTCATGCCCGCTGGGCATTATTTTTTGTACGTTTTAACTTCTCTATTCAATACAGACCCGGGCATCAAAACATCCTCGCTGATGAATTATCTCGATGCCAAGAAGCGGAGGATCCACCTGCGGATCGTGGAGCGCTATTACTCCCACCTAAGATTTTCACAGGAACCTGGAAGCCATCCCTTCATCGCCTTCGCGTGCGGTCAGGAAAGGATAAAGAAATCCAACAGAACCCCCGTCTACAACATAGAGACAATCTTTTTTATTTACAGGGAAAAGTGGCTATTCCCGAATCCGAGCATCAAGGATTGCTGTGGGCCCACCATGACGCGCCGCTAGCAGGACACCTAGGGCAACGCGGTACCCTCCAACTCCTGCAGCGACATTATTGGTGGCCATCATTAAAGGCAGACGTTCGACGGTACGTACAAGGGTGCACCATTTGTGCAAGTACTAAGATTCCCCACCAACGCCCCCAGGGATTGCTGCAACTTTCAGATGTGCCCCAAGGTCTGTGGAAACGTATTGGTATGGATTTTATTGTAGATCTCCCTCCATCTAAATCCTTCACCACCATCCTGGTAGTTGTTGATCATTTTAGTAAATTGGGGCATTTTATCCCCTGTAAAGGACTCCCGACTGCAGCCCAAACCACACAACTTGTGTTACAACATGTGATCAAGCTCCACGGGCTCCACGGGAAATTATCACGGACTGAGGAGTGCAATTCGTGTCCCGATTATGGAAAGCTCTGTTTGCTATGTTACAGGTTCACCTCAGTCCTACAACCGCATACCATCCACAGGGGAATGGTCAGGTCGAGCGCATCAACCAAACTCTGGAGCAGTATCTCCGATGCTATAGTGACTACTTGCAAGATGACTGGGTGCAATATCTCCCCATTGCCGAATTCGCCTACAATAATGCCCCCAACGCGTCGCTTGGAAACTCCCCCTTCCTGATCACGTACGGGTACCACCCACGCCTTTGCTTCCCCGAGTTGACGGATGTCCGAGTCCCTGCCACCGGAGCCTTGGTTCAACAACTGCAGCAAGCCCACCAATAGGCTAAACGCTCATTAACCGAAGCTCGACAGCAATATAAACGACATGCTGATCGACACCGGCGGCCGCCCCCAGAATTTAAGGTAGGGGATTTGGTCTGGGTTGACCGACGACATTATCCCTCTAACAGTCCTTCTACAAAACTTGATGTACGCTATATTGGTCCATTTCCTATTTCACGTAAAATTAATAAAGTTACGTTCCAGGTGCAGTTACCTCCATCATTGCATATTCACCCTTCCTTTCACGTTTCCCTTCTGAAGGCCGCGTACCCCCCGCTATTCCCCTTGGTCACTCCGGGTCCATCCGCAGAACCTTCCATAGCAGCCACTCCCGAATATGAAGTTCGGGCCATCCTCGATTCACGATGGCACCGAGGTGCGTTACAATACCTCATTGATTGGAAGGGATATGGCCCGTCTGAACGCTCCTGGGAACCCGCCCCTGCGGTTTCTGCCCCCCGTTTGGTTAATGCCTTCCATGCCCAATTCCCTGCTAAACTTGGGCCCCGGCGCTCCCAGGGATACGGTCCTGGAGGGGGGGGTACTGTCAGGAATAGGGTCGGGGGATGGGAGAGCGCGTGGCGGCGCAGGCGCGCTGCGGGAACTCACCCTCTCCGGCGGCGCTCGCTGATCACGCCAGCTGGGGCAGCCCCGCCGGCGTGAACAGGAAACGCAGGGTGTACAGGGAAGACAGAAGCTTCAGAGGGTTGCCAGGCAACCGGGAGGCCAGGGCGCATGCGAGGCTCAGCACCGGAAATGGGGGTGCGGCGCTCCGCGCGCGTGCGAGCCCAATTAGGTGACAAGGCTATTTAAACCCCTAACAGACAGAAGCCATTGCTGGTGATCGGTCCTTGTGCCATGAGACTGGCCCCCTTGTGATTATTGTGACTTGTTGTGTGACGACGTTTGGGTGACGGATTATACGAGAGAGAGAGAGAGAGGAGAGAACGAAAGGTAAGTGCGTGGGGTAGCATTATAGGATAGAGTGCTTGTGTGTACATTTCTGTGTCCCTGTTCCTTTTTCCCTGACTCCCTGCTTCCCTGTGTGAGTGTCCTGTCCTCTTCCCTTACCCCCTCATTCCCTGGGTCCTGGGTCCCATGCCCTACCACTATACCACCACCGAGCCTGCACCCCCTTCCCTTTCCCTTGGAGTGGGTGGGTGTACAAGAGAGTTCTAGAGTGGGCACCTTGGCTATCTCCAGTCCCTGTGATGATCTACGGTGTGGGACTGCTCTTGTAGCACGTTCCCTTCACCACTATAAGACCCTGAGGGATCATTTTACTAGCCTTAGTGCCCTAGCGGGTGTAGTCTACGTGTGTACCCCTAACAGCCTGTTGTGGTTCGGCATGTATTGGTTTGTATTAATCCGTAACTGCCCAGTACAAGCAGTTACAGATTAACACAAATCCACGATGCCCATCCTTACTTTACAATCCTTATTTAGTTCACCCTCATAAGAAAATAAGAAGTGCCATACTAAGTCAGACTAATAGTCCTAGACATCCTGTCTAGGGCTGAAATTCTCCCTCGCGTTCTCACATAATTTTGGCAAGAAACACCTTCTCGCTGGGATGATGCAAGAATGAGAGTGAGTCAAGAATTGGTCGATTCTTGACCCATACTTGTGCAAAATGCGCATGTCCAAAAACCGGCACTGCATACGCGCAAAATGGCCTAATGATGTTTTTTAGTTGGTGTTTTATATTTATATTGTTGTTTTATTGTCCACTCTGGCAGCCCCTGTGCTGCTTTGGAGGGGCGAAGTCTCCAGGGAGAAGAGCACAAACGTGAAATGGCAGGAAGCAATCCTGTAGCTGGGACCTGCCCTCCAGTTGATTTGTTATCGTCTCTCACCAAACTGTTTGCAGGAGGGATGGGATATAAATATATTAAATAAAATAAATAAATAAATAAATATTTCTCCAGGGGTGTGTGCCCAGAAGAGTGGGAATAGGACAGCTGTGGTAGTAGCGGAGGATTCAATTATTAGGAATGTAGATAGCTGGGTTGCTGGTGGCCATGAGGACCGCATGGTAACTTGCCTGCCTGGTGCGAAGGTAGCCGACCTCACACGACACATAGATAGAATCCTAGAGAGTGCTGGGGAGGAACCTGTTGTCATGGTCCATGTTGGTACCAATGATATAGGTAGATGTAGGATGGAGGTTCTGGAGGCCAATTTTAGGCTTCTAGGTAGTAGACTCAAGTTCAGAACCTCCAGGGTAGCGTTCTCGGAAGTGCTGCGTATTCCACGTGCAGGACCCCAGAGGCAGGCGGAGCTCCGTCTCAATGTGTGAATGAGACAATTGTGCAAAGAGGAAGGCTTTAGATTTATCAGGAAGACTTTAGATTTATTTAGCAGCCTTCTGTGGAGGGGGGAGCCTATACACACAGGATGGGCTCCACCTTAATCAGAATGGAACCCGACTGCTGACATTGAAAATTACAAATGTGATACAGCAGTTTTTAAACTGGAACCTGATAGGTGCTGTGGAGTACTGTGGCATCTATGCAGGAGAATGTTAACTTAGGGGATTTAGAGTTGCTTAAGACAGGAAGGGATAAAAATTAAGGGACTTCAGGTGGAATTTGCTGGAGAACAGATAAATAACAATTCCAGGGTGCCTGATACAGTCCCCTATAATGTGCACAGTAAGAAGACTAGAAACAATACACATAAATGTCTATATGCAAGTGCCAGAAGCCTCAAATGTAAGATGAGAGAATTACAATGTATGGTGCTAAATGAAGATCTAGACATTATAGGCATTGCAGAGACATGGTGAAATGAGGATAACCAATGGGACACTGTAATACCAGGGTACAAAATATATCGGATGACAGAGTAGATAGAGATGATGGCGGGGTGGTTCTATATGTAAAAGACAACATTGAGTTATTTACAATTAAAATTTTAAAGGATGCAAACTGTTCCCTAGATTCTCTATGGACAGAAATTCCAGGTATAAAGGGGAAGAGTTTTGCAGTAGGGCTATACTATCATCCCCCTGACCAGGATGGAGAGACTGATGAAACAATGCTAAAGGAGATTAGACAGGCTACTAAAGTCGGTAACATAATAATAATGGGTGACTTCAATTACCCTAATATTGATTGGGTGAATGTTGCCTCGGGGCAGGACATGGAGGTCAAATTTCTGGATGCTGTAAATGACTGCTTCCTAGAACAGCTGGTTCAGGAACCAACGAGAGGAGGAGTTATTCTAAATCTAGTCCTGAGTGGCACGCAGGACCTGGTGCAAGGAGTAACTGGCAGAGCCACTAGGCAATAGCAATCCTAATATGATCACATTTGACATAATGTCTCAAGGGAGAAAGACAAACAAAAGTACAGCAGTAGCATTTAATTTTAAAGAGGGAGACTATGACAAAATGAGGAAACTAGTTAAAAAGCAACTAAAAAGCCCAGTTGCAAGGGCTACAAGTTTGCAAGAGGCATGGAGGCGGTTTAAAAGCACCCTTCTGGAAACCCAGATTAAATGCATCCTGCAAGTTAAAAAGAAGCAGGAAGACCAAAAGTCTTCCAGTGTTGCTAAATCGGGAGGTGAAGGAGGCTATTAGAGCCAAAAAGGCATCCTTTAAGAAATGGAAGGCTAGTCCCAATGAAAATAATACGAAAGAGCATAAACACTGGCNTTGTTTGGATGGCAATGGGAGACCCTTGCTAGGAATGGCTGGCAGCCTGGAATGCCTCGTGCCTGACTTCTGGAAGAGAGTCCCCCCCCACACACACACACCCTCTCTCTCTGTGGCAGACATCTGCTGCCAATCACCTGCTGATGCCCACTGTTTGTGCCTGACTGCCAGTGCCCACCACCACCCACCCACCCACCAGCACACCAGTGAGCTCACTCTAAAGGATAGTATTCTTCTTGTCCTCAAAGTTCTATGGAACAATAAAGAGAAATAAACTTTACAAACCTGGCAGCAGCAATGGTGCCCTCTGGTTGAGGCTCCTCTGATGAGGAGCTGACCTCCACCACCTCTGAAGAAGGTCCAGCGGTGGCCTTCTCCAGCTCCTATTATCTTTAAGCCTCCTTATATTTTTTTCCAACCAGCCAGCCACACAAACTAAACCACAGCCAACCAAAACAACCTAACGAAGCAAACCAACACAGCTAACCAAAACCACACACCAGCCAGCCACACACACCTGCTCTCTCCCAACACAAACTCCACACGCACTCGAATTTACAGTTTCCGGCACTATCACGGGATCTCACAATACCTTTTTCCGAACATCCGAACTGAACAACCGAACCCGAACCCAGCAACCGAACCGAACGACCAGACCAAACGACCGGACTGTGATTTGTTTGCACATTCCTATTAAGAAAGCATTTGATAATGTCCCACATAAAAAAACACTTGAGAAAATGAAAAAAATCATGGGATAGGAGGTAGTGTCTTACTATGGATGGGTAAATGGTTAAAGGATAGGAAGTAAAAAGTAGGACTGAATGGTCAGTTTTCACAATGGATAGATGTAAAAAGTGGTGTGCCTCAGGGATTTGTATTGGGACCAATGCTGTTTAATGTATTCATTAATGATTTGGAAAAGGGTGTTAAGAGTGAAGTGATCAAATTTGCAGACGACATCAAGTTATTCAAGGTAGTTAAAACATGTGCAGACTGTGAGGAACTGGAACAGGTTCTTACGACACTGGGTGCCTGGGCATCTAAATGGCAAATGAGATTTAGCGTTGAGAAGTGCAAAGTGATGCACTAGGGGAAAATAATCCAAACCATGCGTACACAATGCTGGGTACTAAGCTAGGAGTTACCACTCAGGAAAAGGATCTGGGGGTGGTAGTGGACAATACAATGAAATCCACCATGCAGTGCACAGCAGCAGTCAAAAAAGCAAACAGAATGTTAGGAATTATTTGGAAGGGGATTGAGAATAAAACTTAACTGAGGATGTCATAATGCCTCTATACAAATCAATGGTGCGACTGCACCTTGAATATTGTGTGCAGTTCTGTTCGCCTCATCTCAAAAAAACATAGCTGAACTAGAAAAGGTACAGAGAAGGGCAACAAAAATGATCAAGGGCATAGAAGAGGTAGGTTGGGGCTCTTCAGTTTAGAGAAGAGATGACTGAGAGGAGATATGATAGAGGTCTATAAAATCATGAGTGCTGTGGAACTAATAAACAAGGAGCAGTTATTGACCCTCTCAGCTAGTACTAGAACTTTGGGACAGTCCATGAAACTCATGGGTGGCAAGTTTAAAACAAAAAAAAAATATTTTTTCACTCAGCATATAATTGGGTTGTGGAATCTACTGCCAGAGGCTGTGGTAAGGGCCAGTACTATAGCTGAGTTTAAAAGAGGTTTGGACAAGTTTCTGGAAGATAGGTCCATTAGTTGCTATTAGCCAGACAAGATCAGGGAACATGATGGGAGTTGGGGGAAAACAACAGGGAATGGATCTCCCAGTGTGACCTGTTGGGTGCTTCTCCCAAGTCACCGTGATTGGCCACTGTTGGAGACAGGATGCTGGACTAGATGGACCATTGGTCTAACCCAGTATGGAACTTCTTATGTTCTTATATTCTTACAGTGTTGTACGCCACCCTGAGCTGCTATTGTGCAGGAGGGAGCAGGATAAAAAAACTATGAAATAACTAAATAAAATATATCCCTGTTCTATCCCCCACGCAGGACTTTCCAGCGGGGCTTGGGATTTTCCAGAGAGGCTGTCTTGGTAGGCTGAGTCCTTGGGAAAAACACAAGTCACTCTTGGGACTTGCAAATTTCTGTGCCGGGAGGAGAGAGCAGATCCCTGCTCTCTTCCCACATGCAGGGCTTTGCAAAGGGGCTTGAGCACTTCCAAAGGGCTGCCCTGACAGGGGAAGTCGGGGACCCAGGTAGGGTAGCCCCTTGGGAAGCTGGCTCTGCAAAGGGCTACTCAGCACCAGCCAGAGTGGCCCCTTGCAAAGAAGGAAGCAGCTACCTGGTCAATTTCATCCTGAAACTGACCAGGCAGCCACTTGAGAGCTTTGCAAGGGGCTGCGTTGGCTAGGAGAGCTGGGACCCCTGGGGTCCCAGCTCTCCAGGCTAGCCCCTTGTAAAGCCAGGTCAGTGCACTCTCCCCCTGTTGCCAAACAGGTGTTGGGAGGGGGGAGCTGGACTCAAAATCTTGCTTAGAACTTGAACCAGGTGTCACGATCCCAGCGAGAACTCAAGTCTGGTTCTTATTTTTGCAAGACTTCTCACAATAATTGTTTTAATTCTTGTTTCAGCCCTATGATTTTATAAACTTCTGTCATATCCTCTTTTTCGTCTCTTTCCCAATTTGAAGAGCTGTAACCTATCAAGCTTCTACTTGTACTGAAACTGTTCAATTTTCAAGGGCCCTTTTCACACAGACACTCTTAACACTGATACAATGGGTGTTACATTTTATTATACATGTTTCAGGGTGGCAGGTGTGCTCTATGGGTGCCCTGAAACATGTATCATAAAATGTAACACCCATTTTATCAGTGTTAAGAGTGTCTGTGTGAAAAGGGCCTTAGTGTGGATGCACCATAGATTTATATAGTGGCATTATGATATTTTTTGTTTTATTTTCTATCCCTTTCCAAATAATTCCTAATAATTATGTAGGGTAAGTCATTATTCAACCCTGTGAGGCAAGTCATTATTCTTCCCATTTTACAAATGCTGAACTGAAGCTGAAAGGTAGTGACTTGTCCTAGGCCACCCAGCCAGTTCATGGCTTAGACAGGATTTGAGTACCCGTCATGGCATTTCAATTGAGACTAAATGGTAAATGCAATGCCTAAAAGCATTAACACCCAAAGCATTATTTTCAGGCACAGGACACGAATGCTATGAAAATGACCTGTTATAGGTAACTGCCTCCTTTCAATTGCATGATAAGAAGCATGCAATTGCAAATTGTGATTGTTTTTGTGGTCAAAATCTTATGTTTGTTCTACTGCCAGTGTAATACTGTGGCAAAATGGACTAATGCAAGCCTTGGCTTTGCTAACATTTGCAGGACAATCCACTACCATTAAAGTCAATGGATGTTTTGCCATTAACTTCAATTGGTGGAAGGTTGCAGCCTCAGGGAAGAGATTTGAATTTTGTTTATGATATCGGTGAGACTGCTTTTGGAATACTGAGTATGCTGAAGGTTTTTGTTAAACAGCACAAGAACAATATGAAGACTATAAAATCAAACTTACAATAACAAACTTGACATTACAAAGGGATAGAACTGGCATTAAAGATCTCTCTCTAATCAAGCAGTAGAGGAGATAACCATGTCTAGAATTTAAAGCTGAAATGATACATTCATTTCATAAATCAATAATGCTGAAATTTTAAAGAAAGCACCATTTTTTTTTTTTTACAGTAAGGATGATTACCCATAGGGACAAATTATCAAGGAAGATTGTGGGTTCCCCATCACGTGTGTGTGTGTGTGTGTGAGTGAATTATGACCCATGTCTAATTTTTATTTGGCCCCTTTCCAGTTCCTGGGTCTTGCCCCTGGATCCAGTTCTTAGTAAAAGACTGAGCTCAAGGAAAGAAAGTGGAGACAAGGGCATGCACTTTATGGCCTAACCCTGTTCTAAAAAATAGCCAAATACAATTTATTAGGTTTGATAAAGCAATTGATCTGTGCTATACAGGAGGTCAGTCTAGATGGCCTCGATAACATGTAGATATTAAAATATTAATTGCTGAATCAACATTTATATTGTATTGTTTACAGCTCATATTTGTCTAATCCTCTGTAGAAATGTATAATTACAATTTACTTCTCTTTTTGTTCAGATGGCACAGGTGCCACCAGTTAAAGTTTTGTAGTACAATATTGTGCTTTGTAAATTATAACTGCTTCACTGTGCTATAAGTGTAAATTATAACTGCTTCGCTGTGCAATTTTCCATCTTGCTGATACTATTGCAGAAAAACAGCTCTATCTTCTTGAAGTTCAGAATATTCTGAAACAGGAAACCAAAGAAAGGAAGGGAAGATTCAGGCAGTGTAAATATTCTTGATCATGCAGTTAAATAAAAGATTGTTTGCATCAGTTTAATGTGCATGTCATTACTAGTACCTCTTTAATTAAATGGTTCCTCCTTTATCTTATAGAAAAACCTCCTGACACAAACATACAGGATTTTGGAGGTTAAAGTGTGGAGCTCTTGGGAATCACACATATGGTATCTTAATGTCTGCTTGCTGGCTGAGATGCGAGCACTTTGCTTGTTTCAAGATGGTAAAGGTTTGCAATAAAGCAGTGTAGTGTGTACTTGTCATTAGGACACCTGTTATTTTCAAAATTGCATTTCAAAATTGCAACAGAGGTTTGGGAAAGCAACATTTTTCAGCACTTACTTTTTTTAAACCTGTCATATATAGAAACATCACAAGAGACTGTCAGTCACATTAAGTTACAGGCTTTTCAAAGAAGTGACTTACAAAAAGATGTGATAAAAGCACATGTCTAAGAGAAACAAGCAACAGAAACTTAACAAAAAAAGAGAGAAAACCCTCTTAAATTATAAGCAACCTTACATGAAAGAAATTCCAAATTAGCACTGCATAAATGAAAAGTACAGGGATTTTCCCCCTGTTCCATGGCCTTAGTAAAGGCTTTGAAACTAGCCCTTAAATAAGGCCTTTTTTACACGGACGCCACCCACCCACCAATAGCCATCGGATGGATGAGAGACCGTCTGTGTGAACGGCACTGGGTGGGTGCGTGCGATCCCACAACCCACCCATCAACGCCCACCTCCACCCACAGAGCATCCGGGAAGGAGCCGGCATGCTCCGTGGGTGGAAATGGGTGGAGATGAGTGTTCTACACCACACCCACCCATCCGTGTAAATGGCAAATCACACCCTGCTGAAACCAGCGAGGCATGACTAAAGAGGCCCCGCAGGAACCCACAAGAAGACACACCCACCGGGAGAGATGCCGAATGCCCAGCCGGAAGCCCTTAAAGGAGAAGCGAGTGAGGAAATGGGTGCGCTGGCTCCCAAATTGTCTGGAAGGAAAGCGTCCAACAAGACCAAGGGAGCCAACACCACGACACACATGGGCCAGGCCAGGATAAGCAGAGGACCCCAGGCCACCCAAGGGAGGAGGGTCCAGGCATCCGGCGCCGAGGGGTGGGTCAGGATGACAACTGACAGCTCTCCCATACCAACACAGGGCAGCGGGCGCAATGCAGCTCCGGCAGCACCCCCACCCCCAACCACATCCACAGGGCCCAGGGAGGAGAGGACATCTGATAGCGAGGTAAGACACAGGGAGGGTGCAGACAAGCCCCAAGCAAACACTGGGGAAATGCCGGACAGACAGCTGACAGCTCCACCATTCCCTCACACAGGAGAGCACCCAAACCCTGGCGCACAGCACCATCAGGGAGACAGTTGAGGAGGGCCTCTATGGCAGTCCGGTAAAATAGCGGGAACCCCTGGGGGGGATGGGGAAGGCAAGGAACACCCCACAGAAACAACAGGGGTGCAGCAGGATAACAGCTCAACAACATGCATTCCCCCAACTGGAGACCACCTGCTCCACTGTCACAACAGCCACTGGGCGAGCCCCATGCTGCAAAGCTGGATGGCTCCCCCACAGGCATACCCCAAAAGGGGAATCCCTGGACCAGGGAAGAGACCCTGGACTTTATACACGTGTGGGGTGAAAAGGTCCAGTATAACCTGGTGCACAGCTACAAGACCAAACAGGTCTATGAAGTCATCGCCCAGGGAATGCAGCGATTGTGGAACAATAGGGATGCAACCCAATTCATGCAGCAGGCAAAGGACTTGAGGTCTGGATATAAACATATCAAGGACAATAATCTCAAGTTCAGCCATGTCATGCACACACAGGAGTCCTATGACCTGCTGGATCAGTTCCTCTGCATCAACGGGGACATTATGGCCTCCCACATCCATGGCACCACCTTTGTCAGGGGCAGAAAGAGATCAAAAACAACACACACCCCATCCGAACCCCTGGAGTAGGGGGAGTCCACTGCCCTTGGTGAGACCAGTCAGGAAGCAGGAAGGGACAGGCCCATCCTACTGGTGGAGGAGGCGTCCCTGGAAACCTAAACGGGCAGCATCACCATCCACGTGCTCCCCAGAAACCCACCGGGTCAGAACCCACATGGACGGGGGTGCATGGGGAGTGGACCGACACCAGGGATGCCCCCCAGGAGGAGGAGGAATATGACCCAGGTAAGAGAAGAACCCCAGGGAATGGGGGGGGGGGCATCCCACGACAGTCAGGACCCCAACTGGGAAGCAATGCACAACTGACAGATCGCTATTGCTCTCACAGCTCAAGGGGACCTGGAGGTGCAGGAGGATGAGGTGGTGGCCCAGGAGAAGGATGTGGAGGAACTGGAGGCCATCCCAGAGCCCAGTGACCAGGGTACCAATGGTAGGTTCATACAGACAAGGGCACAGTGGCCGGAGGTGGCAGGGTGACACAAAGGGGTCAGGGGCACAGTAGTGCCCCTGGCCCTAATCACCTTCAAAGGGCAAACAAGGGACAGTCAAGGGGACAGCGAGGAGGGGAGCCGGGAACACCACAAGACCATGGGTGGAGATATCACAGGGAACGGGGCGGGGGGGGACATGTCCATAGAGGAGGGACAGGGAGACAAGGCCATGATGGGGACAGGAGACACACGCAAGCAGGGATAACAGAAACAAGGATGTCCCCCCCCCCCAACATGCCGATGTGGATGTAGAAGCACAAGGGGAGAACGCCAACAGAGCCAAGGCCAAAGAAGGAGCAACCGGGGTGTGGGGGGTAGATAGCAGAGCAGCCCCAGGAGTCAGAAGAGGTAAACAGGAGCTGGTCCCCATCCCCAAGCTAAACACAGGTTCCCTTGCTGTTCACAGAAGAGTGGCCTGGTCCATCCAGGGGTGCCACCACTGGGAGTGCAGAGAGTAACTGAGAGATGCGGGCTCGCAACTTGCAGAGGAGGGAGGATCTTGGGAGGGAACTTCTGGTGGAAACCAGGTGGCTGGCAGACTCACAGAGCAAGGGGCAGGCCCTCATCAGGGAGGTACAGCTAGGAGAGGGGGAAAGGGACTGGGAAAAAATGGATGAAATGCTCACACGGTCCTGCACAGAGCACCTGTGGGACGGGCACCAAGCTGCTACCCTCCTCTGCAAGTTGGGTCTCAACAGGCAGGAGAGGGTCTGTGCCATGCTGGAGGGAAACACTGCAAGGACCTAGCAATTAACAACAGATGCCCTGGAGGCCTTGCGGTGCCTCCCCCAGCATGACATGGGCCCACCTGCCACGGTAGCAGGGCTGGCAGCACTTCAACACCATGGCACCCTCCCACAGGTGCCAGTGCCCCCTCCCCAGCACATCTGCCAACCATGGTTTCCTCAGCAGCAACCCTACTATGTCCAAGGCCATATGGCCCCCTCCCTCCCATAGTCCCCCAGCAACACCAAAGCCCCCCCCCGGCCAGCCTGCCCCGTCCTGATTCCCCTCCAGCACCCTCCACGAGCCCCCCTCCTGGGCTCCCAGGCACCCCAGAACATCCTGGCACCCTCAGCAACCCAACTACCCAGGCAAGTCACCCACATGCTCAGGTAAGCATGGAGAATAAGTGGTGGTCAACCGACATGGGGGGAGGAGGGAACACAGGACACGGTACTCACCCGGCCACAAGAAAGGACAGTAAGGTAACACAGGAAATGGTGATGAACACAGGAAAGTCAAGTACGGGAGCACCAGAATGGGGGCACAGGGAATGGGTACCCGCTACTGCTAATGCTAAGTGTCTCATCCACAGGAGCTACCACCAGACCCAGCAGTGGAGTGGCCGGTGGAGGAAGGAAAGCCTGGGTCAGACAGCCAATGGTCACAGTGGGCAGCGGCCCACAGAGAACCGTCATTGGGTGGTGTCGTGAAGAGGGGACGGGGAAGACCCCAAAAATAATGAACCCCACCCCCTGTAAATAGTCCACTAATAAATCGATTGAACCTAACATACCTGTCTGTCGTGGAGTCTGTACAAGGGGATGCAAGTGATGAGAGGGAGCCAGCAGCAAGGCACAGTGGTGGTTAATGCCAGGGAACTGGTAACAAACAGCCGGCCATGGCACTGGCCACAGATGCCCATTGGCTGGTGGGACTCAGGCTGCACCCAGGGAGGAGGTTCACCCTGCAACTACAGCCAAGGAGGGGTGAAAGCACACACCGGGGGTCACCACCAGCTGCCAGGATGACACAGAACACACAGGTAAGGATACAATGGGCCCCAGAACCCAGTAGCAGGGTCCATGAGAGAGGGCTGCGGTAACTCATAGGAGGCCAGCAACAGGTTGGAATGGAGGAGAGGGATGGGATTTCACCCTGTACAGCCCCAGATGCAGACATGGAGGGGATGGAGTGGTGTAGGGATCATGGGGGATAGCCATGACAACTAGCAAACAAGACAGAGGCAGGTACAGGGGTAGAATGCACTATGTATTGAGGCAAGGTTAACAGTGATATGGGACCAGTGGAAGGGGACCTTCTATAGGCAATGGTCAGTCCTTGGCCAGTTGGGCAACTATGTGCCTGCATAGGGCATCTCGGTTCTCCTCTGATATCCGCCTGAAGGTCCCACTCTGAACATGCTGGTACAGGGGCACAGGGCTTGTTGTTCTCTGTACAGGAGTGGGATAGTCCAAGGCAGTCTCACAGATGTTATGGAGTACACAGACCGCCAGGATGAGGATGAGGTGTGCTGGAGGTCAAACTGGCTCCAGTTCAGCAAGAGGCGCCACCTCATCTTGAGCAGGCAGAAGGTCCTCTCCACCACGCACCTTGCTGAGGCCAGGCACTTGTTTAAGAGCACCTGGTTGGGGGTGCGGGCAATGGGATAGGATATCCCGCTGTCCAGCTGTTGGTGAGCAACCACCGTTCCGTGAGTGATGGCTTCAATCTCCTGTCCTGTTATATGTGGCTGTTGGGTCACCCCTTTGGGGGGTCTTGAGTACCAAAGGTGAGCCAGGGAACCCGGATTCACGCCCCTGTGCCAACCTGACTTTGGCCCCCACCTGCCATTGTGCTGCCATGGGAATCCCGGGAGCTTGCTGCTGCTCACCAGGTGGCTGGTCATCACAACTTCAGTTTGACCCTCCAGGCTGGTGGTCCATATGTAGCAAGCTGCTATGCCTGTGTCCTCCTGCATGCCCATGGCTTCTCACACCCTCAGTTGGATTGCCATAACTACCTTCAGGATCTGGGATTGCTTCCCCCTGATGTTGGTGGCCCCTTCCTGATGGGGACGTCCACTGAGCTGGAGATGACTTCCCTGAGAGCTGTCCTGAGCCATGCGGAAATTGGAGCAGCTGCTGCCACACCCCCTCCTGCCCTGCTTCATGGTGGATGCCCATATGCGTGCCTGCGGATACCACCGGGGCTTCTTAGCCTGGGAGGGCCTTGTCCAGGGGCCCTTGTTCCCCAAGCACCTGGTGCCCACACCGTAATCCCGCCATTGCTGCAACCTCCATATTGGATCCCCTCTCCCTGTGATGGAATGGCACTACAACTTCCCCATGGCCATGATGCTGGCTTCTGTCCCACTGCGTGAACCATCCACCTCTCCATCTGTCTACTATGGTGTGGTCTGTGGGTCTAACTACTGACGCTTTCCTGCTAGGTGTCTGCCGGCGAACCCCTCGGGCCCCATGTATCAGTACTACGGCTCCTTCCATGCACCCTAGGGTGCTACCCCTGTGTCCCTGGCATCTGCTCTCCCTGGATGGTGTTGCATCTTACAGGTTCATGTGCCAATAAATGTTTGCCTGGTTTCACTGCCTCTGTTCTCCTGGTGTGTGTGTGTGGGTCCATTGCACCAACTGCTCTAGGTGCTGGTGTCTTGGGTGTGGTTTGTGGGGGTCGGGTCTTGGGGTGGTGTTAAGGTGGGATGATTGCTCCAACATGGGTGCCTTGCCATCAGCATGCTAGGCGTGCTTCTGTATAGGCCATCTGTACCTGAGGAAGGGGAGGGGGCGTTAACTCCCAGCTCCTGCGATGTAACGTGCCCGTGCACTGTGCGGGCTCTTGCTGATTGTGGTTCTTATTAGCTGGGTGTTACTGTGCTGTAGGGTCCTGCAACTGGCCTGGGGGTTCTGGGTCCATGGATGGTGGGGACATGGCGGGTGTGAATGGGCACTGTGTTGTTCTATCGGTGTGGCTCGTGCACCCTTGCACTGACATTGGGGGGGTGGTTCCTATTTCTTCCAGGTGGTCAGTTAGGTGGTATGAGCTCTTGGCTCTCTTGTGGGTGTTCCCTCCATCGTCCGCCTTTTCCCGCCCTGTTGCTGCTCTCCTTAGTTGTGTTCCCCTGGCTTTGTTAGCCCTATGGCATGTTTCAGGGCTATGTTATCTCCCACAGCAGCCTTGTGCACAGTCAGCCATGCATTGGGGCTCTGTGGTTGTGCTTGGCTCCGGGTGCCATTTGTCCTTGCCCTCTGTCCCACCTGTCACTGTGCTCTGTCCCTGGCTGCCACCGCCTCCCCGGCAGTTTTGCTTGCTGCATGGGGCATGGTCCTTGCTTCTCCACGTGAGCTACTTTCCGTTCCTATTGGCATGACCTTGCTCTGGTTCCGACCCCGTGGTGTGTTGTATCTACTATCCCCTATCGCTTCACCTTTCCTACTCTAGCAGCCATGAAGGGGCGCCGTGATTGAAGGGCTCCTGACTATGGGTCTGGGTGACCTTCTGGGTGCAATCCGCCTCCCTGTGCTCTCCCTTGGGCTCTGCCACTGGGGAGGTGACTGGGTGGGCCCAGTGCGAACAGTTGGGCTTATGTGTGCTTTCAGGTGTTGACCAACCCACTCCCCCCATCATTACCTGATCCCCATCCCCATTTCCCACTTACTCTTCCTTTCTAGCTGCTGTGATTGTGTTCCTGACTGTGCTGTGGCTGGGGGAGATGGCCAGTCAGCTCCAGCGGGTGGCTTCTGAGTTTTGTGCTGGGGCCAGGGTGTACCAAGGGATCTGTGAGTTACCCCTGTATGTGTATGTCCCCCCCATACTTTATGTGTGGGCTCCCTGGATGTTGCAGCCTATGGTCTGCCCTACTGGTGTGCTCCCTCTCCCTCTCTCCTTTAATTGTAGACGATGATTAATGAGTGGATCAGGGAGCAGGAGGAAGTGGTCTAGCTGGTCTTGCATGTGCTGCAGTGGGTGCACCTATTGAACCATGCCCAAGTGCCTGGAGCTGGGTCCAGGGTCACAGGCCATACTAGGGGCTCAGAACTTCCCCCCCCACCCCACCTTGTACCCACTCAGTGTTGGAGTTGGTTCTTGGACATAAGCCTGTTGCTCTGGCTGGTTTGTACAGAATGTTTTATTTGTTTGGTTTCCCCTGGTGTCTGTGTTCTCCTTCCTTCTGTTGTATTCCTCTGTATGGGTCATGTCAGGTTGATGTGGGGTAGTTGTCTGGCAGGGCATGGGCCCATTGCTGTGTCCCCCCCCCCCATGGTTGTGCTTTCTATCTGTGGGTCCTCTTTGGCTTGGCCCCTTGGAACCTTGTCCTCTGGGTCATCCCCCATCCACTGTTTTCATGGGACACTCCCCCAGTGTCTCTGGCGTCCTATCCCCTCTCCCTGTTGTTTGTCAGGGCATGTGGGGGGGCTGTCTAGCCTTGTGAACCTTGCATTATATGCACCCCCCTTCCCTGCTGTGGTGTGGTGCTCATCCTGAGCCCTGTGTTGCCTGTCCCGTGCTTGGTGACCAGCTGCTGCATTGCAGCCAGTTGGTTTCTGTTGGGCAGCGCTTCTCCTCTCTGTGCCCTCTGATCATGGCTCCACCATGCGCTTTGGTGCTTGCCACCATCACCTCAGCTGTCCTGTTCATGGCATATTGTTTTGGGGTTTGGGGGGGTCCTGTAGGTGGTGGTCCTTGCCAGGGCGGTTGGTGTGGTCCCCACCCATTCCAGGGCTCGCCTGTTCTTCCCAGTGCCTGTGCTCAGTCCCAGGCCCCCACACCCATCCTGCTGGGTTTCCCTGTGTGCTTGTGTGCACAGCGATCTGTCGACGGGGTCTGGGTTTTGAGGGGTCTGTGGAGCCCGGCTGTCTGGCCTGCGTCTCAGTGCTTGACAGGAGCTGCTTCTTTGTATCTCTTGACATTCCAGCTCCCTCCTCCCCCACCCGCTTGGAGTCTGGCAGTGTAGGGGCAAGGGTCATGTGTCACAGCTTTGTTTTCCCTCACTCAGCCATGTTGTCACGTCACTGTGCTGGGCGTAGTTTCCCCCCGCTCAGTGTACTGGCGGTCCGTGTAAAAGTAGAACTGTCTTCCAAACCCTTAAAGCAGGACAGAGGTGGATATTCGTATTACACACTATTCTCAGCTCTCTTACTGCAAGCCCAGGAGCAGCCCCCCGCCCCCCGACTCTCCTTTAAACCATGTCTTCAAATACATTAACAAAAGTCAATTGTTGTAAATACGCATAGTCACAAACTTAACGGTTCTTGCAACAGAATGTAGAGTCCCTGGAGATCCCTGTCCCAGCCTTACATCATGAGCCACATAGCGCAGTGTAGTTCATGAATCCAAAAAACACAAGCCATACAAATTCCCCATTTTTTTTGTATTTCTCCTATTCTCATAAAATCCACTAAACTCCTCCAGATTACTTCTCTGAGATATCAGCATAACTAAATATAATTCACCCCATCAACATCCCAAGATCTTTATTTCTTTTTGGTCCTTTTGGCCCTTTATTATTAATTATTATTATTTTATTTAGCACCAGCAGTGTATCTGGCATTTTACAATCAATAGCTATAGACAGGTCCCTAGCCCCAAATGGCTTACAATCTAAGAGACGAGGGACGGGGAGACAAGGGAGAGGTGAACAATAGGAGAGACAAGAGTATATTCATGTGGTTGAGAAGTTGCAGGTGCTTCACTTAGTTACAGGGAACAAGATTCTGAGTGAGGGGGAAGAGGACGCAGTTTCACTCAAGACAGTCTAGGGAAGACCTGACGGACGTAGTAGGTTTTCAGGAAGGATTTTAACATTGGGAAGGAGGAAGCAGGGAGAACGTATCCAGGGAGGGAGTTCCAGGCATGAGGGTCAGAGAGAGAGAAGGAGCGAAGATGTTTAGAGGAGCAAGGAGGTCATGAGCAGGCAATGGTGAGGGCAGAGGAGTAGTGAGACTCCAGGGCAGGAGAGTGGTAGGATACAAGAGCAGAGAGCTATGGGGGAGCAAGGCCATGAAGGCCTTGAAGGTGAAGATCAGGAGCTTGTGCTGAATGTGTTCATATAAAGGGAGCCCGTATAGGGTGAAGAGGAGGGGCTGAACGTGGTCAAAGCGATGGGCAAGGTGGATGACTGACAGTGGAGCATTGAATGGAGATGAGGGGGGCGAGATCAGAGCAAGGGAGGCCAGTGAGGAGGAAGATGCAGTAGTCAAGGCAAGAGATGATGAGAGCATGTACTAGGGGTTTTGTGGTGGAAACAGTAAGGAAGGGCTGGATTTTAGCAATATTATACAGAGCGAAGCAACATGATTTAGCAACAGCCTGGATCTGAGACGTAAAGGAGAGTGAGAAGTCAAAGATGAATCCCTACCTTCTGTGAGGCCGGGTTTCTATAGGTTTCTGGTTCTGTGGATCAATAACATATAGCAGAGTCCTAAGGCGGGGTTGTCTGTGGGGTAAATTCATGCAGGCCAAACGTAATAAATTCAAGCAGAGGTGAACTCAAGCTCATCAGCTATTCCATCACTGCACAGTCTCCTGCATGCCTTCATGCAAGTCTGGTCCTGGAGAAGGCATTTTTGACTTACTTATT
Source organism: Sphenodon punctatus (assembly GCA_003113815.1). Taxonomy (NCBI): domain Eukaryota; kingdom Metazoa; phylum Chordata; class Lepidosauria; order Sphenodontia; family Sphenodontidae; genus Sphenodon; species Sphenodon punctatus. The sequence goes on from QEPC01012913.1 coordinate 8,033,978, forward strand.
CATCACTGCTTAAGGAAAACCGTATGTAGCTTTTGATATTAGAATTGTTATCCTCTACAGCTAGTAGGAAGCAACAGGATCAGAGATGCTACTTCATCTAGCAAAAGAAAGTGGGACACATATGTGGGTCTGTAAATGATGAAGCCCCCGAGGCAGTCTGGGAGTTAGTCACCATGGATAATTAAAAATGTCCCGCACTATCAGTGCAGGGGATGCGGGTGCGCTCCTGCTCCCAGACGACCTGCTGTTTGAGGGGGATCAGGATTTCTGTGCCTCACTGGCTGGGGCTTGCAATAAGGACAGAGGAGCAGGGATTCCTCAGCAAGACAGAGACTGGCAGGAAGGAAAGTCATTGGGACCCAGTTGGCCCTAGAATGTGCCAACCTAATAAGGATCTCCACTCTGTCCGATGGGCAGGCTGGCCCTTATTAACATACAGTGCAGTACACAGTACCCACTCCACCAGTGGACTGTTTCCATAATTCTTTTCCCTACAAATCAGTCCTAACTATGGTTTTGAGAGAAAATTGCTCTTGGTTTGCCATTGTGCTGGACGATATGCGGGCTCTTTCTCCACTTGCCTTTTACCTCCAAATTGACTATGGTCATTATCACACAAGAGGAAGGGCTGTTCTAGGCTGAAAGGGTTGTATGGCAGGTGTGATGATGGCGAGTGGAAGAAAAAGATAAAGAGGTTAGTTCAATTCCTGCTAGGTCAAGAATAGTTTTCTTCCATTTGTTCTACATGGAAGTTGGATCTAATTCACACAGAGCAGGGTAGGTTGGAACATATGAAGTAAGAGTAGAAAGAAATGAGCACAGATGTGAACTCAGTGCCATGACAAGCAAAAGAAAGAAGATAAATTCCCACAAAAATTGGGGATGAGAGGTGAAAGGATTTTCATTTGTTCCTTTTCTTCCATAATAAATATTGCTCTGAGCTATGACATGCTCTTAGATGATATTTAATTTTTTTGGGACTATGTAGCTGTTGCAAGATTATATGTTACTTGGGAGTACACCAAGGTTTGATAGTAAACCTTTGCCTGCAAGTATATACAGATGAGATAAATACTGAGGGTGCCAGCTTGAACAAAGCATATGTTCCTTGGTATGCTTTCCTGATGCATGGTTAGCATTACATGATAATGACTCCACAAATGGAATGTCATATGGGAAGATGTCATAACCAAAAGATGAAATAAAAGAATATGCATCAGAGAAAGATGAAAACATAAAAACAAAGGAAGTCAGAATTTGGAGAATTCATTTTATCGTATAACTCAGTCAATTATTTTATTGAATAACTCTGCATAGATCTGCCTTTAATAGTTGGATATGTTTTAAAAGACCATTCAACTCTGGAACTGTAGCAGGGTGGAGTTCCCAGGGGCTAAGTCACTGCATGCCCAGACACTCTGGGATGTCACTCACGTGGGAATCAGCGATCCACTCACATACTGTAGCAATTGGCTCAAGTCTTTATTATAGACACATAAAGTTCCTCTGTATCTGGACTGATGGCTCTTCTGCCTCTTACCTTGGAGGCCCAGGTCATTCTCTCCACAGATACAGGAGCATCAGGAGCAACAACCCCCCCATCCAAAGTCCATCCAACCAGGTCTACAGGCCCCTAGCTCATAGTAAGCCTTCCCCAGGCAAAAGGTGCCGTCCTGGGGAAGGCTTACTGTGGCATAGCATTCCCCAGTACCTGGATCCACACATTCTTGGCTCTGGTTCTCCTAGCTTTCAGTACCCTGGAGAGCGTACAGTGGCAAACAGACTTCAAGGTTACTTCTCAGGAGATACTGGGTGTTTTTACACGCACATTTCTCCTGTATGTTTGCTGTTAGATCCTGAGCTTTCTGTGTGTCTAAATTACTCACCCAGATCTTAAACATCTGGCTCTTTGAACTTCTGCATAGAACTTCTCCCAGAACTTTTGTGTGTAAAAGAGTCTCCTGGTAAACTGCTTTGCTCCAGGCAGCTGTGGTCACTTGGTTTCCATTGCAGCCCCTCATGTCTACAGTTGTGGCTACTTTAGACTGCCTCAGGGCAGTGTTTGTGTGAAGAATGCATCAGTGTGTGTGTGTGTGTGTGTGTGTGTGTGTGTGTAAGAATGCATCCTGAACTTACTTGTGGACCCAGAAGATTGAAAGATCAGCACTTTAAGGTGTGAGTAAAAATGCCCATTGTCTGCTTGACTTCCAGGCAGAGACTCCCCTCTTCTCAGTTTTGCAGCCTCTTATGTAGGCAGGGCAAGCAGGGCCAAATCTCCAGCTTTGCTGCCCTTAAAGGGCTGGTGCCCACTCTGTTTCAGTGTTTCTCAGTTTGTCTCTCTCAAGCTGCTTCCTTGACATGGGCTGACTCCCCCAGACTCATATATATGTGCACAGACCTCCAGCTGGCCCATGAACCCCCCTCTTAAGGGGCAGCAGTACCCCTTCACTGGATCGAGGTCTAGTCCAGATGCTCAGATCCACTGCGCTTGCTCTGTGTCTGGTTACAATCCTCCTTTTTCACTCTCACTGACTAAGCACAGTCCTCCAGTCTCTCCACCCCTGCGCAGGATCCTAAAACCTTGCTTGGCAAGTCAGCTAGTAGGGTGATAACAGGGTTTTGTCTACTTTATCCACCACCTATGCAGCAAAGTGGAGTTCCCAGGGGGTAGGTCACTGCAGGATTAGATCCTCTTGGCTGTCACTCACACAAGAATCACCAATCCACTCATGTACTGTAAGAATTAGTGCAAGTCTTTATTATAGACACATACAGTTCCTCTGTATCTGGGCTGCTGGCTCTTCCGCCTCTCATCCTGGCGGCCCAGTTCAGTCCTTCCCTCCACACATACAGGAGCATCAGCAGCAGGTGCCCTCCTGGGCATAGTATTTCCCAAAACTGGCTCCACTCCTTCTTGGCTCTGGTTCTCCTAGCTTTCAGTACCATGGAGAGCACAGAGTGGCAAACAGACTCAGAAGTGTCTTCCTAAGAGATGTTGTTTGCTTGACTTCCAGGCAGAGACTGCCCTCTTTTCAGTCTTGCAGCCTCTTATGTAGGCAGAGTGGGAGTGACCAACTCTCCAACTTTGCTGCCCTTAAAGGGCCAGTGTCCTGCCTACTCTGTTTCAGTGTTTCTCAGCCTGTCTCTGTCTTCAGGCTTTTTCCTTGGTATGGGCTGGCTCCCCCAGACCCATGCACATGTGCACAGCCCTCCAGCTGGCCCATGCAGCCCCCTCATAAAGGAGCAGCAGTCCCACAGGACTGCTCCCTGCTACAGGATCAAATTTACATTATTTAATCTAGCTATATAAAACAGTGTTAATGGCTTAGAAGGATTCTACTAGCTTCAGCTAACTCCTATCATGTTAAAACTAAGGCTGCTTTCCGACATTACTTGGGAGGGGCGGGAACTTACATAGTCACCACCGTGGCTCTCTAATTGCAAGGATTAGCACCTGTCAGAATGCATTAATCCTCTTTTAGCATACGAGAACACCCATGCATGACTGAGTCCTCAAATGTAGTCTTTACAAGGACGGGTGTTCTCTCATGCTAAAAGGGGATTCATGCATTCTGGCAGGTGCTAATCCTCACAATTAGACAGCCATGATGGCGACTGTGAAAGTCCCCACCTCTTCCATGTATAATGTCAGAAAGCAGCCTCAATCTAGGGCTATTATACTGAGCCACACTTACTGTCTGAAAACAATGGGGAAAAAATTGGAGTAGCCAGGTTTCTTTGTTGCTCCTCAAAGTGTCTTCTGTAGCATAACAGAAGACTATAAACCTGGAAATGACTTGATGAATGTGCATCATTCTACACTGTGAAGTCACACATACTAGAAGAGCTGTTGATACCTTACTCCTCAAATAGTCCTACTGAAGATAGGATGCTTTGGAATGCCCATAAAACCAATGGAAGGCAGCCATCAGGCACACAGTACAGAGGGGTGGGAGTTTGGTTGTTGTAATGTATGAACTGAAAATCCTGTGACAAAGCTCCCCAAACAGATCCTCTATTGTAACGGTCCTACCCCGCCATACACTAGGCTAACACTGGCTTCTTTTTGCAGGTCTTTTTGAATGTCTGAAATATCCTGTAATTTACACTGCCTTTACATTGCACCTATATCCTCTTCTATCTCAAATCCACTTTGGTTTTATGGTAATTCCATACTGCATGGAAGGCAATTTGAAGCAGTATATTTGAAATAGTGAAACTTTCTGGCAGTAGGGCAGGAAAATTAAGTGTCAGGTTGGAAATTAATTTGTATTCTTCTAACCTGGTTGATTCTTCTAAATTAATAACATTCCAACCAATCTATATATTTGTAAAAAGAGCCAGTAGATTTGTTTAGCTTTATACTGACTGTTTGAAAAGTCTATATTTCATGGCAATGAGGTCATAGGTCAAAACCTGAGAGCTGATTTGAAATGTAAGGAAAATTACCCCTTTTCAATGATATATCAATGCCACAGCAAGTGTAGTCATCTAAAGTCCGACTGTTCATCCATTCAGAATGACCAGTTTGTGTATACTGTATGTGACTGTAGGAATGCTGTCCATGTAATTACAATTAAAACAAATATTCTACAACCAAAAAGCTAAATTTGACAAGCATGCTGACAAATCATCACCATTCCTTCAGTTTGAACATGTAATGGTTTTCAAATGGCTTGTGATGCAGAAAGGATCGCTGCATCTAGCCATTCCTGCACCTGGCTTTGCTCAGTACCTCAGCTGTACGTTGCCTAATACAAAGCACATTTAAATAATGCCTGTCTGAGACATAATAAATGCACTGTATGGATTCCAAAGTGGTTTGCTTCTAAAGCTGGCTTCTCACACTACATCTGTCTGGCAAAAGAACAATAACCCAGATCAAAGAATGCAGAGGCCTTAGGCAGCTTATAAGTCTATTGTGTGATGGGGTGTGTGTGCTTATTCAGAGAACACGTGCTTTAAATTAGAAGGGATAAGGACGTGTACCATGAACAATTCACTTTCTCACTCCTACACAACAGCCTTACGCTAAACGTCTTTGCTGTTACTGCTTTGCTAGTATCCTCATAAATGAATGCGTGTATTACCAATGTGCCATCAATAAAAACTGTTCTCATTGGATAAGAAAGTAGTAACCAAATGCCATGCAAATAACATATGGTGAGGAAAACATTAACAATAAGGTACATATAGAGTGTTTTTAATGCGGCCAACTACTCGTGTGACAGTGGTGCGTGGGGAGGTGCACTCCCATGACCCACGCAGCGGCCACTCATGGCCATGCATGGAGCACTCCTGAAAAATCCCAAATGCCCCATGTGGGCCAGGGTGGCTGCCTCCGTGGATGGGGCAGTCATGCTCGGAGACACTCGTTTGAAGCACTCTTGATGCACGTTGCGTGCGTGGGCACCCCACAGTCATGCCAATCAGCAGCCATGCCCCCCACCCCCACCCCACAGCACTCGTTTAAAAACAAACACCCATTACTAGTACAGAATCACGCATTTCTTAATGCCCTCAGGCTTTTGTCTTGCCTTTATAGACCAGGAACATGTATTTTTTAGACATCACAGGACAATAATAAACCTTGGAATACATTGTTCTGAGTATAATTTTGCAAATTCATGTACATACACACTGCACTGCACACTCTTCCATTTTAAAATCTCTTCAATAATTGTATCTTTGAACATGTTTTGTATCCCTCTTTAAACATGCATTATTAGAAGTTTGCAATACCTACCATTGATTTGATTTTCTGTGCTATGGAGTGCATGTGACCGGTGCCTTTCTCCACCCTGGGGCATGGCAGGACCTCTGAAAGCAGTCCACCTGCTCAGCTTCCCCATCGTGTGTGTGTATGTGGGATGGGGGGGTGGGAGGGATGAACCATCTGCCCTGGTCTCCACGCTGGCCCTACAATATGGCAGTTGTGTGTGCCCTCCACAGGGTGAATGGGGGATTGGGCCCACCCATCTCGTGTGACTGCACCACCAGTATGGCACTTCTAATTTTCTTATGTTCTTATGTCTGATGATTTAATGAGAAATACAGTGAAGTCCATTTATTTAATTTATTTATTTAAATGTATATGCTGCACTTTCCCAGAGGGTCAGGGCAGGTCACAAAATCATAAAAATGTTAAAAAATAAATACAACCCCCCCTAAAAAAACCCAACCCTCCCACCCCACCCAAACCTCCAGTACCACCTCCCCACCCCATACCCAAACCCTCAACTACCCCCATACCCTATCCCTGCCAGCCAAGTGCCTTTTCAAACATAAAAGTCTTACACTGCCTCCAAAAGATGCCTAGGCCAGAGCCTCCAGTGGGAGGGATCTAAAGCAGCAGGGCAGCAAATGAGAATGTCTCCCTGCAAGCCCTTGTACAAACAAGGCGAATGGATGGAACCCACAGGGAGGTGCTCCCAACCAATCACAGGGGGTACGATGGGGCATGGAAGGACAAGCAGTCCTTCAGATATGTGGGGCCCAGACTGTTTAGGAATTTAAAGATCAAAACAGCACCTTGATTTGTACCCAGAAAACTATAGGAAGCCAGTGCAAACTTCAGAGCACCAGTGTAATGTTTGTGGAGGCGAAAGGAGGCAAGTCGCTGCATTCTACACCAGCTGCAGCGTCCGAATACTCATCAAGGTCAGCCTCAGGTAGAGCACATTGTATTAATCTAGCCTCAAGGTGATGAAAGCATGGATGACGGTGGTCAGATTCCAATCAGAAAGAAAAGGTCGCAGCCTCCTCACCAGACGGTGGTGGTGAAAAGTGCTCCTGGCCACTGCTACAACCTGACAATCCAGGCACAGCAAGGGGTTCAGAAGCACTCCAAAGCTGCAAACCTGACTGATCAGAGAGGGCTGGGCTCCATCAAAAACAGAAGTCCTAGTCTCCTTCAGGTCACAAGGTTGGCCACGTCATCATCACATCAGTCTTGTCTAGATTCAGCTTCAGTCAGCTCATCCTCATCCAGTCCCTGACAGCAGCTAGGCCTCGGGTGAGAACACTGAGACTGCAGGGCCTGGGTCAGATGAAAAAGAGAGCTAGAGCTGGGTGTCATAAGCGTACTGATGACACTCTACCCCAAACCTCCAAATAACATCACCTAGAGGCTTCATATACATGTAGAAGAAGTGGGGAGACCTCACAGGGGAGGTCCCGAGAGGACGATGAGCAACTGCCCATCACCACTCTCTGGGACCTCTCTGAAAGGAAGGAGCAGAACCACTCAAGAGAGGTCCTGTGCACCCCTGCCAGGACCCACAGTCGTGTCAACACCTCATGGGCAACTGTATCAAAGGCTGCTGAAAGATCTAACAAGTTCAACAGGGTAGAGTTCCCCTTCAATCTCAAGGTGCAGGTCATCGACCAAGGCCACAAGTGCACTCCATGTCCATGGGAACTGATGTAACAAATTATCTTGTAGAAGGCACATTAGTAAATAGTATTTTTCTGGTAAAGACCATTTTAAAGTTCTCTTTAGACTACTTCTCAGGAGTGCACCATACTTAGGTCTCAATCCTGCAAACCAGCGAGACATCTCATCTTCCATTTCAGATGAAGTGAAGGATACTCAGCACAATCCTCTGGGAAAACTGCTATTGACTTAAATCATGGAGGGGAGGATTGTTCTGCCTTAATTATAATGTTTATCATTATTTATATAGCATCAGCAATGTACCTGGTGGCAGCTTCTGACATAGTGAACCACAAGGTGTTGATGACTCACCTGCGGGACCTTGCTGGGGTGGACAGAATGGTGTTGGAGTGGTTCCATTCCTTCCTAGCAAATAGATCTCAGCAGGTGGTCCTGGGGGATTGTTCATCTTCAGACCAAACAAACAAGGGAACAAACGTAGCACAAAGAACAAACAAAAAACAAAAAAACAATTTGCTGCTACAAGAATGTCAACACTTCTAAAATATAAAGACCATGTACCATGTAATATCAAATTGTCCATTTGTATATACAAAAGGCACAACATTATCGCAAATACAAAATCATTTATAAGTATCACCCGTTGCATTTCAGGCTGAATTACCCTTCCTCGGGGGTGTGTAGTCAAGTTTAAAAATTAATAATAAATGACAATTCATAAAAAATGGTGCTAATGGGTGAGAGGTGGTTTTGGTGGCAGGGCATTGTTTCCTTTGAGCACTCTGGTTGCTATTTATTGAATTTTCTGTTTTATCTGTATTTTATTGTATTTTTTATTGTTGTTCACTGCCCTGAGCTTCCAGAGGCAAGAGGGGCAGGGTAAAAATCTGTCCAATTTCCGTTAGTGATCTGTTAGTGGGGGATGTGAGGGGCACACCTTTGTCATGGATGGATCATTATCTCCTACAGGTCAGCCTCTCAGCGCACCTCCTCCAGGAGGGGAATGGACCAGTTAGGTTGGTCTGCCCTCGGAGGCTGATGGAACCACAGCGGTTCTAGGAGGCTCTGAGGGAGTTAACCTTAGACCCCGACGTTCACTCTGTTGATGAGCTTGTCCAGCATTGAAACATCTTGCTAGGGGAGGCAATTGACAGGGTGGCTCTGAGACATCTTCTCCCTCCATCTCGTCACCGCAGGGCCCCTTGGTTTACTGAGGGGCTGCGGTGTATGAAACAGGTAGGTAGGAGACTAGAGTGATGCTGGCGTCGGACTCACTCTGAATCTGACTGACTTCAACATAGGACCCATTTGCGGTCCTATGTTGAGGCTGTGAGGACAGCAAAGATGGAGTTCTTTGCTGCCCTCATAGCGTCTGCAAAGTCACATCCAGCGGAGCTGTTCCAGGTGGTGTGGGGCTGGTCAGTCCGGCCTCCCTTCACATGGATGGGGACTTGTCCCAGGCCCGCTGTGAGGATTTTGCCACCTATTTTGCAGACAAGATCACTCAGATCCAGAGTAACTTTGACACCAGATTGGAAGCAGTAGGCGAGGGGCACGAGGTTATGGAGGCACTGTCTGATCGATCTTTCTGGGATGAATTTCAGGAAGTGATGCCAGCCAACGCGGTGAATGTCCTGGGGTCTGTTAGAGCCACTAGTTGTGAATTAGATCCGTGCCTGTCCTGGTTAGTGAAAGCCACCAAGGAGATTCTGGGGACGATGCTGGCGAGGGTAGTGAACACGTCCTTTCAGCAGGGGAGACTGTCACACAGTCTCAAGGAGCCTGTGGTGCACCCCCTGCTGAAGAAGCCATCCATGGATGTGGATGCACTCACCAGTTACTGACCTATCTCTTATCTTTCCTTTTTAGAAAAGGTTATTGAACGGGCTGTGACACTGCAGCTTCAGGTGCATTTGGATAGCATCGGTTTCCTTGACCCTTTTCAATCTGGGTTCCTTCCTGGCTATGGTACTGAGATGGCATTGGTGGCTTTGGTGGACAATCTCCACTGGGAGATGGATGCAGGATGTTCAACATTTCTGATCCTGCTAGATCTCTCAGCTGCGTTTGACACTGTGGACCATGGGCTGCTGCTGAGACGACTGAGAGACCTGGGGGGTCTGGATGGGACTGTTCTTGGATGGTTACGCTCCTTCCTCTCGGGGAGAAGCCAGCGGGTGGTGCTGGGGGCTGAAACATCAAGCCCCCGGGCCTTGTCCTGTGGCATTCCGCAGGGTTTGATCTTGTCTCTGCTATTATTTAATGTGTATATGCAGCTCCTGGGGAGATCGTGGGAGGGTTCGGGGTGTGATGTCACCAATATGCTCATGACACTCAGCTGTACCTCTCGTTTTCAACTGACACAGGTCCTGCTGTCTCATTACTTTCTCAATGTTTGAAGGCCATGGCGGATTGGATGTTGCAGAGTAGACTGAAGCTAAATCCCAATAAGATGGAGGTGATGGTGGTGGAAAGGGCGGGGGAGGTACTGGCTCCCCTTGTGTGTGGGGGGTCCGTCCTCCTGTAGCCCAACAGGTTTGGAGTCTGGGGGTGGTGCTGGACTCAGGTCTCCGTCTGGATCAGCAGGTGGAGATGGTGGCTAAGGCCGCCTTCCACCAGCTGTATCTGGTACAGAGCCTGTGTTCATAAATTTCCAGGCCCGACCTGGCCACTCTCATTCATGTCTTCATCACCTCGAGACTAGACTACTGCAATGTGCTTTGCGTGGGCCTTCCCTTGTTTCTGGTTCGGAGGCTACAGCTGGTGCAGAATGTGGTGGCCCGTCTCCTTACAGGGACAGGGCGACGGGAGCATATAACACCTGTGCTCCGTGCTCTGCACTGACTGCCTATAGCGTACCGAGCCAGATTCAAGATGTTAGTGTTGCTCTATAAAGCCCTTTATGGTCTGGGTCCCTCATACTTCAGGGACCGCCGTGCCCTCTGCACCTCAGAGTGATCCCTTCAGTCCACCGGGGGTGCCTTTCTGGAGGTCCCCTGTGTAAGATGGGGGGCCACAATGGAGAGGGTGTTCTCGGTGGCTGGGTTGCAGCTTTGGAACTCCCTCCCGGAGGAAGCCCGCCTGGGCCCCAGATCTGCTGGCATTTCGTCAAGTCTGCAAGACCTGACTGTTTGCCCAGGCCTTCGGAGGGGAGGAGGGGAGGGCGGGGTAGTTGGGGAGGGGGCAATATGGGATTTTTGAGATATTTTTAAAATTTATTGATGGGGTTGTATTTCTAATTGATTTTTTAAATGGAATTTTATTATTGTGTTTGATGTTGTAAGTTGCCCCGAGATGCCATAGGCATGAGGGGGAGGCTAATAAATATTTATAAATAAAAAATAAATAAATAAAATAAATCCAGAAGCTCCCACTCCTGTTCGAGGACCCAACTTCAGGGTTCTGGGGCTGTCATTCCACTCACGGGGAGCGGTCATTCCACGACATCAAGAAACAAACAGTCACTCCAGCCCAAGGACCCACCATCAGGTTCTGGGGCCTACGTTTCAGGCATGTGGGGCTGTCCATCCACATCATCTAGAAGCTGCCACTCTAGTTCCAGGACCCACCACCAGGGTTCTGGGGCCGCCATTCTGCTCACAAGGAACTGTCATCCTACCACATCAAGAAGCAGCCACTCCAACCCCAGGACCCACTGTCAGGGTTCTGGGGCCTACATAACAGGCATGGCGGGCTGTCCATCCATGTCATCTAGAAGCTTCCACTCCTGTCTCAGGACCCACCATCAGGGTTCTGGGGCCATCATTCCGCTCACGGGGAACTGTCATCCTACCGTATCAAGAAGCAGCCACTCCAGTCCCAGGACCCACCATCAGGGTTCTGAGGCCTACATTACAGACATGGGGGGGCTGTCCATGCACATCATCTAGAAGCTGCCAATCTAGTCCCAGGACCCACCGTCAGGGTTCTGGGGCTGTCATTCCTCTCACAGGGAACTGTCATCCTACCATATCAAGAAGCAGTCACTCCAGCCCCAGGACCCACCGTCAGGGTTCTGGGGCCTACATTTCAGGCAGGGAAGAGGCCTGGCCAGGACTTGGTGGCTGGCATGGCACCCATTTGGGACTGGGTATTGCAGGTTGGCATCCTACTCGCCAGATCTCTACCAGCTCTTTGGCAAATTGGTGAAGTAGCTTTGCCTGGTGGTGACTCACATGGCCAGCCAGCCAGCTAGCCACCCCCTGCCATGATTGCAACTAGAAATGGAGAACCCAGACAGCATAGTGCGAGCAGAACTGGAGGCCTGCCAGCCTGCAATGCCTGACAAAGTAGAGGTGCCAGCCAACCACTGAGCTCCAAGCCTTCCAGGTCTCCACTGCTGCTGCTGCTGCTGGGTCTCTGACCACCTGTCATGCCACCACAGGCACCCCCAGGGGCCAAGCGCCGAGCCTGCCTGCCCAGGCAACCCGGGGTGCTAAGCCTTCCTGGTCTCTGCTGCTGCTGCTGCTGGGTCTCCAACGGCCTACCATGCCACCACAGACACCCCTGTGGGTCCCTGGAGTGCCCCAAGCCTCCTGGAAGGTCCAAACTCTGCCAAACGTTCAGCAGGACCAAACTCCACGGGACCGAACCCCCGAACCCAAACTAGGTTTTCGGGCTGAATGGCCAAACATCCGAACCCTGTTTTGTTCGCACATCCCTAAACACCAGCACCTTGAATCGGGCCTGGAACGCTATAGGCAGCCAGTGCAGAGCCTGGAGCACTGGTGTAATCTGCTCACTATGGCCTGTTCCCATCAGGAGACGGGCCGTGGCATTCTTGACCAACTGCAGCTTCTGAACTGTCACCAAGGGCAGCACCACATAGACCACGTTGCAGTAATCCACCTAGAGGTGATGAATGCATGGATGAGGGTGGTCAGGTTGGAGTTTGAGACATATAGCTGGATCCTATGCACAAGATGTAATTGGCGAAAGGCTCCCTTTGCCACTGACAAGATCTGGGGACAAATGGATTTCTGCCAGAAGGGAATTCCACAGCCACGGTGCCACCACTGAGAACACCCTTTCCAATGTTGCTCCTGTCACACCTAGGGGACTTCAAGAAGGGTGGCCCTGGCTGACCACAGGTGCCAATCCAGAACCTGGGGAGTGAGGTGGTCCCACAGATAGGTTGGGCCTTTATGGTGCTGAATGTGATATCCTCCAAGCTAAATAATTCCAACGGCCTAGTCCATAGTACCCTGAAGTTCTAAATTTAGAGAGTGTCAGTAAAGCTAATAAATTCCCCACAAATGCACTCATGCTGCAACCTTTATACAGACTCCAGTGAGGGGATAATCAGAAAACTTCCCATGGTTCTTCTGAGTCAATCATCTCTATTCCCTTTTATTAACTGTATAATATAGCCCTTTGACATTAAAAGAATTCCATTGCCACTCAGAACTGAATGAAATTCCATCAGATGCTTTGAGATTTATTTTTTATTTTATTTATTTATATAAAATTTGTACCCGCCCCTCCTGCCCACAGGGCAGCCCAGGGCAGCGAACAACAATAATCAATAAAACAATAAAAATGTTTTCAACAATTTAAAAATACAATATGTGGGGGGAAAAAAAACCCTCCCTCCCCCTCCTCTTTCCCCTCGTCAAAAGCCTGACAGAACAGCCAGGTCTTACATACACGCCGAAACAGCAGGAGAGCGGGAGCCAACCGAGCCTCCTCCGGGAGTGAATTCCACAGCACAGGGGCGGCCACCAAAAAAGATCTAACATCGGCGACC
>QEPC01012913.1:8047377-8086916 GCA_003113815.1 Sphenodon punctatus
GCCTACGTTTCAGGCATGTGGGGCTGTCCATCCACATCATCTAGAAGCTGCCACTCTAGTTCCAGGACCCACCACCAGGGTTCTGGGGCCGCCATTCTGCTCACAAGGAACTGTCATCCTACCACATCAAGAAGCAGCCACTCCAACCCCAGGACCCACTGTCAGGGTTCTGGGGCCTACATAACAGGCATGGCGGGCTGTCCATCCATGTCATCTAGAAGCTTCCACTCCTGTCTCAGGACCCACCATCAGGGTTCTGGGGCCATCATTCCGCTCACGGGGAACTGTCATCCTACCGTATCAAGAAGCAGCCACTCCAGTCCCAGGACCCACCATCAGGGTTCTGAGGCCTACATTACAGACATGGGGGGGCTGTCCATGCACATCATCTAGAAGCTGCCAATCTAGTCCCAGGACCCACCGTCAGGGTTCTGGGGCTGTCATTCCTCTCACAGGGAACTGTCATCCTACCATATCAAGAAGCAGTCACTCCAGCCCCAGGACCCACCGTCAGGGTTCTGGGGCCTACATTTCAGGCAGGGAAGAGGCCTGGCCAGGACTTGGTGGCTGGCATGGCACCCATTTGGGACTGGGTATTGCAGGTTGGCATCCTACTCGCCAGATCTCTACCAGCTCTTTGGCAAATTGGTGAAGTAGCTTTGCCTGGTGGTGACTCACATGGCCAGCCAGCCAGCTAGCCACCCCCTGCCATGATTGCAACTAGAAATGGAGAACCCAGACAGCATAGTGCGAGCAGAACTGGAGGCCTGCCAGCCTGCAATGCCTGACAAAGTAGAGGTGCCAGCCAACCACTGAGCTCCAAGCCTTCCAGGTCTCCACTGCTGCTGCTGCTGCTGGGTCTCTGACCACCTGTCATGCCACCACAGGCACCCCCAGGGGCCAAGCGCCGAGCCTGCCTGCCCAGGCAACCCGGGGTGCTAAGCCTTCCTGGTCTCTGCTGCTGCTGCTGCTGGGTCTCCAACGGCCTACCATGCCACCACAGACACCCCTGTGGGTCCCTGGAGTGCCCCAAGCCTCCTGGAAGGTCCAAACTCTGCCAAACGTTCAGCAGGACCAAACTCCACGGGACCGAACCCCCGAACCCAAACTAGGTTTTCGGGCTGAATGGCCAAACATCCGAACCCTGTTTTGTTCGCACATCCCTAAACACCAGCACCTTGAATCGGGCCTGGAACGCTATAGGCAGCCAGTGCAGAGCCTGGAGCACTGGTGTAATCTGCTCACTATGGCCTGTTCCCATCAGGAGACGGGCCGTGGCATTCTTGACCAACTGCAGCTTCTGAACTGTCACCAAGGGCAGCACCACATAGACCACGTTGCAGTAATCCACCTAGAGGTGATGAATGCATGGATGAGGGTGGTCAGGTTGGAGTTTGAGACATATAGCTGGATCCTATGCACAAGATGTAATTGGCGAAAGGCTCCCTTTGCCACTGACAAGATCTGGGGACAAATGGATTTCTGCCAGAAGGGAATTCCACAGCCACGGTGCCACCACTGAGAACACCCTTTCCAATGTTGCTCCTGTCACACCTAGGGGACTTCAAGAAGGGTGGCCCTGGCTGACCACAGGTGCCAATCCAGAACCTGGGGAGTGAGGTGGTCCCACAGATAGGTTGGGCCTTTATGGTGCTGAATGTGATATCCTCCAAGCTAAATAATTCCAACGGCCTAGTCCATAGTACCCTGAAGTTCTAAATTTAGAGAGTGTCAGTAAAGCTAATAAATTCCCCACAAATGCACTCATGCTGCAACCTTTATACAGACTCCAGTGAGGGGATAATCAGAAAACTTCCCATGGTTCTTCTGAGTCAATCATCTCTATTCCCTTTTATTAACTGTATAATATAGCCCTTTGACATTAAAAGAATTCCATTGCCACTCAGAACTGAATGAAATTCCATCAGATGCTTTGAGATTTATTTTTTATTTTATTTATTTATATAAAATTTGTACCCGCCCCTCCTGCCCACAGGGCAGCCCAGGGCAGCGAACAACAATAATCAATAAAACAATAAAAATGTTTTCAACAATTTAAAAATACAATATGTGGGGGGAAAAAAAACCCTCCCTCCCCCTCCTCTTTCCCCTCGTCAAAAGCCTGACAGAACAGCCAGGTCTTACATACACGCCGAAACAGCAGGAGAGCGGGAGCCAACCGAGCCTCCTCCGGGAGTGAATTCCACAGCACAGGGGCGGCCACCAAAAAAGATCTAACATCGGCGACCACCCGCCTCGCCTGGGGAACCTCCAAAAAGGCTCCCATGGACAATCTCAAGGGTCGCACGGGCACATGGGGAGTGAGGCGGTCCTGCAGATAAGCAGGGCCCAGGCCATGAAGGGCTTTAAAGGTTAAAACCAGCACCTCGATGCTGTTCATTTCTAGCAATATTTCAATGTATCACACAAACAGACTAGAGAAACACATGGATTCCTCATAAAGTTTGTTGTGATCCACCCCGAGCTGCCAGAGGCAGAAGGGGGCAACATAAACATTAAAGTATAAATAAATAAATAAATAAATATGCATTTTTAATGTTATAAAGCCCCATTAGAAATGCATCATCACCACATAAAGCGATGATCATAAAGTTATCTCAAAGAGCTAAAGACAACTGAGGCAACACACTTTTAAGGGTCCGAGATGGTTGATAAGGGAACAGTAGTATATTTTGAATCAAATAATGCAGTGGTGAAAAATAAACGGAGAAAGGCAGGCAGCTTGTGTATATGTGACAGCTGTTAGGACCTACTGACTCATGTTTACTGTTGTTATCCAGATGGTCTTTTCAGAGCCCTGGTGGATGCTAATTCATTATACTTAATGATTTGGCAAATAAACTTGAGATCTTAAACCTAAAACATGAGTGATAATAAAGAAAAGAATAAAAGACAGGAAAATAATGTAAACAGTCCCAAGTAGTTGATTTCATTTTTACTCCTTAAATAAAGTGAGAGAAGGAAAACAGCTTGTCCATAGCTTCCAACAGACTCCAGCTGTGTCCCTTCAGCTCTTTCTTTCATTTCCAGACATAGAAAGCCATCTAGTTTTCTAGGGTGGTTTCATCAGCTTGGACAACGTGACCTTAGAGCTCAAATAAAGTTGAACTGATGACTAGAATGTTTTCGCTGTGTTGTACCATTGCATATTATAGAGCTGGTCAACACCATAATTTATAACTCGCCTCTTACCAGCCTGCTATAAAAATCAGGGACAACGCTCCAATAAATAAATAAATAAATCCAGGGACAAAGGACTGAATTCATGAACAGCCTCTGAAAAAGAGTGATAAATGACTCTGAGTGCTATTAATTTAAATAACGTCAAAAATATAAAAGATTGTTTGAAAAGAACCAAAACCTTGGATGTATTTTTTTTTTTTTTTAAACTAGCCAACATATTTTCTGGTTCTCTAATCCAAATTCCTAGCAAGAGCGACAGTCAGTCTACAGAAGGGCTCCTTCTGTATTTGCTGGAAATGTTAATGAAAGTCGGGCAATGCTGAGAAGAATGTTAAAAATAATCAGAGTGAAGCAGAGTATTTGACTAATGTACTGGATAAATTTAACCTGTTGTTTTTCTCAGATATTTCACTACCAGATCACAATGACCATTCATTAATTTCCCCTTTAAAAAATAATCACCTTATTTGATATTTAACAAACAATTCATAGAATTGTAAAAAGTACAGAGTGAGCCATTACTCTTCAAGTAGTAGCATTATTTTGAATGAGACTCCTAAAGAAGGACTTACTCAATGTGAGTGATGTATCACAGTTTATCCCACTGTTTGTGAATTGTTGGAATTCAGCTGCTTGAACCGAGATGGTTAATTACTGATTGGCCACATAAGCCAGAAGATGTTGTGTCTGTTATTGTTTCTGATTAAATACAAATATTGCCAGTCCTTTACGGACAAGATTTTTGGGGGTGGAATCAAATTCAAATGCACAAAAAATAAGTAATCTATTAAGAAATGGATGCCTATGAACTGAATTACCTTGGTAAACTTTTTGTTATCTGAAGAATCTAATCAAAGAAACCTGGAGACACTGGTTCAGTCAGAAATGACAGAAAATGGTAGAGTTGTACAAGGTAAGCAATTCTACAGTGGACAAAAATGTTTGGTTTTTATTTCACTCTATATCAAAGTCACTGTCAGATGACTTCAGGGATGCTGTAAACTCAGAGTTTTTAACTCTTGTGATTTTATCACAAGCCTTGAAATCTTGGGGTTTCTTAAAGTCTAAAATTGTAGGGTTTGCAATAAAATGTCAGTTTTCATTACACAATGGGTATTTTCAGACGATACGGCGGCCGTTGGCCCCGTACCGGCACCAACGGCTTCGTTCCCCGCCGGGGTCACCCCGTAACGGCACAACAGACGTGCCGGGGGGATCCCGGCGGGGAAAGTGGGAGGGGCCGGGGCCACGCGGCGCAACGTGCGGCTGCATGGTCCCGCCCCCTCCACGCACCCCGCCGCCCGCCCTCCGAGGAGACGGGCGGGCGGCGGGGCCAATGCGGCTGCCGCGTCCGGCCGCTCGTGCCACGTCCCAGGATCCCGCCGGGGATCCCGGGCCGTGGCATGCGGCCAGACGTTACTTTTCCTTGGCCACGGCCCGGGGTCCGTCTGACCAGGCGCGCCGCGAACAGACGTACGGGACACGGTGGCCACAGGTGGGTATTCACCGTGGTTCACCGTGTTCACGTAACGTCTGAAATCACCCACAGTCTTTCCTGCCCTAAAAATCCTGCCATTTAATCTATGTCCTCTACACTCCTATTCAACCCATCCCCTCCGAAGGGGGAATCGTATGATCTGAGTAGCAACATTGATATGGGGAATAACAGCTGCTAATGAAGAGACATGAAAGATGCTAACTGTGTTAGGTAATTTCCTCAAATAACTTTCCTGTAATTTACATAGGTTACATAGATAAACATTCACCATTTAAAAGAGAACAAGACAGGTTCTGCCATCCCAGAGAGAGCAGAGTTAAGGTTGGGTGGCTGTCTTGTGGGAAATATGCCATTCTAAATACCAGTTTTCTAGAGTCTCTGGCTTGGGCATTTAAAAGAATTAGAACTCTAATATGCTTGCAAGTGATATGTGAGGGGAACTGAACTGGTTTTTGTTGTTTTGTTTGAATCTAGGCATTTAAATTCAGGAATATTGCTCAGGGCATTAACCTGGGTGGGTGTTGCCTTCGTCCACTTGGGACGCCCACCAAAGAAAGGTTTAGGTGGCTAGTCCCTTCCCCCGGGCTCCTAGATGGTTCTGAACATGGTTTTCGCTCTTCTCGGGAGAGGGTGGCTCTCATGAGAGGTTGGGCACATGCCCTTTTAAAAAACCAGTGCTCAGCCTGGGAAGGGCTGTGTGCTGCATAGGAAGCAAGGAGAAGAACCCTCCCACCCACCCTCCTTAACTGAGTACTGTGCTTTTGAATTGCCAATTTGTGGTTGGGAAAGAATTTTTCTCTTCGAACTAATTTTGGTAAGCTACTTTGTTATGCATTGTACCTTCTATATTCCTGTGTTTGACTGGATACCTGTTGTTGTTTTAATAAAGGGTTGCTGCCAATTTTTTTCCCCCAAAAATGACAAATGTCTCTGAGTCCTTTGTGGGGGGGGGGGGGGGGGGGAGGACACAAAGGTCTGATTGGCTCAAGATAGTGTAATTGAGTATCTGCATTAACTCCTCCTTAAGAAAGTTTTGAGCAGATACATATCTTCTGCAGTTGGTGTCTAGTTATCTGATATTATCTGTTCCATATGGAAAAAAATGGGTTTATTGCTTAATTTTTGCACTTCTATCCAACTAAATAGACTTGTTTTAAAAGCAGCTAAGGTTGAAAAGTCTGATTTGGAAACCCCAAAAAACAAGCAAACAAGGAAGTAAAGGAATGTAAAGCTAGATTCTAACACCCTGAGAGATAAAAACACAATGAGATGCTTAATGAGCCAATCAGTTTCAACAGGAAATTGTGAAGAAATAAATTTTTCAAGTGACACCGCAGGGCTTTTTATATTCAGCAAATACAGACCTGGGAAAGCTACAGGACAGGGACATGCCACCCTAGCAAACTGGAATGGAAAGAGGAGGAGGAGGGGGGGTTATGAAAAATGGGGCTGTCAGAGTCACTAAATCTCATGTTTGGAGTAAAACTTGATCAATGACCCTCGGGTCCTATGTCCTTCTATCTGATAATAATCTCACAGATAATTAAATAAATTGAGTTAAAACTTCTGTCTTGCCCTAATAAAAAAGTGAGAAGGTTAGGTCAGGAAAAAGCTAGCACTCACTCCACAGAGGTGATCTTGGTCACCATAGAAACCAAAATCTCACAAAAGGCTGAGCAAAACTCCTCTGTTAGTCAGCCATCCTCACTGGAGCTGTGTTGCAGGCCGACTTCCCTTTGCAAGAGATGTTAAACTTATGCTGCATGCAGAATATTGTGCCTAACAAACAGAGCTGGATGAATGCTAGAAAAATATTTCATTTGAATGTTGATACAAATATGCTTTGTCTGTGTTTGCATGCATTCTCCATATTGTGTTTGCTTTTTACTAATATTCTAGGCTGTGCATCTCGACCAGCACAAGTCCTGATAGGATGGTAGCCCCACTTAACATATTTATTGACAGAAGTGTTTGTGCAAACAGAAAATTTCAAGTGCAACTTTAATATGGAACTAAAAGATTTTGCAATGGAAAGTCAATTCTAAGTCGCCCACCTACAATGGGTTCTTCCCCCAATATTTCCCACAGTGGCTACACTACTGCAATTCCACCTGTGGTGGAAACTGTAGACGTTCTACTGTGGAGAAGGGATAAAGAGCATGTGAAATTAAGGGAGAAAAGAGAGGGTGAGACCACACGAGAGAAAGTGGGGCGGCTACCATGCCTTGGGTAGCTTTACCCCACTCTGGGCAGCTGGGCTACATGATTCAGTGCAACGTGAGGCCGGTGGCTACCAGATGTTCCCCCAGGGCAGAGTGAACAGCTAGCTGCTACACGATGTGTAAAATTCCAAGGATGCATTACAGAGCAACTGGGGTAAGGCTGCCTAAGGCAGAGCTACCGGCTGTGGAGGAGCCGCGCTTGCCATGTCACACACAGTCACTTCACAGCCAGCCAGACGTGGGTTATTGGTCAGGCTGGGGGAGGGAGGCAGAGCAGGGTTGGGTGCTCACTTATCACAGATCCTGATGAAGTCCTGGGTCTCTTTGTGGCCCCATTGCCCCCCTCTGTGGTATGGCTGTCTCCCACGTGGGCCCTCCTGCTCCTGCTCATCCACTTGCCCTCTGCCCGTCTCCTCCAGGGGCTCTGGCTCCAGGGCCCGTTTCCTGGTCTGTGGGGCGTAACGGTGGGGGGTTGGTTGTCTGGGTGCCTTGGCCCCGTGGCCATCCTCCCTTCCCCCCTCCCACCACACACCCCTTGGTACCCTTGTGCCACTGGATGCCCCCCCTGCTCTCTTTACCCATTTCCGGGGTGCCTCCTCCCCCTGGCCGTGTGTCCCCTCTGGGGCAGCCTGCCCCAGCTGCTGCCGATCCTCCTCCACCTCCTCCACCTGCAGCACCACCACCTCCTTCTCCTCCCTTGCTCACTCACCCTCCACTCTCCTCACCCTTCCACCTTGCTCCATCCCTCCACGTTCCCCTGCTGCTGTGTGCCCTTTAAATCTCCCTCCCCAGTCTGTGTTGTTGCTCGTTGTCTGGCAGCGACGCTGCGTGCTTTGTCCCCGACTGGGGATCGTTTTGTTTGTTTCCGGCTGGTGATTGCCGTTCAGTCATTCGGTTTTGCTGTTTCCCGCTGGGAATTGCTTTGACCACCCTTCCGGAGATGGTCTAGTCCAGACCTCTGAAAGGGTGGTTGGCTTTGTCCCCTGCTGGGGATTGTCTGTGGTGAACATCTGACGAATGTCGAACAGACGTTCAGAGCTCTTTGGCCCCGTCACGGAATTGTCTGTGGTTCACTGTGGTTGGCTGTGATCTCATAACATCTGAAAATACCCTTTGTAACACTGGTTGTTACAAAGAATCTCCCCTTCTCTCTAGCTTACTTGATGGGTGATCTCTGGAAAATCTTGGCATTGTGGAATTTTCTGAACCACCTCCTCCAGATATTTATGAAGTGGGCACAGAGGTCAGAAGTCAACTACATCTTGCAGCACCCTTCCTGTACTGTGAGCTGTTGTGGGTAGGGCACAGAATGGGAATGTGGCAGTTGTCTATTGCTCCAGTGCAGTAAGGTAGCCCCATGGGTTCAGATCTCACCATTAACTCCAGCACATTCTCATTTCTTGGGCAAATTGGTTGTTTCAGAAGTTGCTGGTTCATTACCCTGCACAAGTCCAGCAGAATTTCACCAATGTAGATACCTACACCAAACCACCACCATAAATGAGAATGTAAATCAGGATGCCAAACCTGCTTCTCCAGTGTGAGAGAGACATGCATATTGATGGTCTGGTGCTGCAGGGTGGGTGCCAGTTCACCACAAATGAAATATATGATGCAGTTGAACTTGTTCTTCCATTCTTTGTTGTCCCATTATAAGCACGAGGTTTTTCCACCACTGCTAGTTTTCTACTGAGCAGACCCAACGGTTCCAGGATAACAGGAATGTCTCCTCCATGAGTGTAGAAAAGATGGCAGCAGAATAGGTGGAGTGCAGGAGGTGTACAGTGGTTATGTACCACAGGTAGAAATCAGCAGGTCCATCTCATCTTCAAAACTTTCAGTGAGTGTATGACTGCTACTGTCAAACATTTCCTGAACAACCATCATGGAAATTTGTATGGCCTGTGGCATAGCTAGCATTAGGCTTCATGTGGCATCATCAAGGACTACTATAGCCACTGAGAGAGCAAGTACATATTATAAATCACAAAGCAAAAAATAGTACTGGCTGATAAAGAAACTGATGAATATTTTGCTGTATAAAAACAAAAATCTACATGTGGAAGTCTTGGACCAAGGTGTTTTTTGCCAAAAATATGTCGACAGTCTACACCTCAAAACCAACTAATAGACCAGCAAATAGCCCTGTGAAAACAGATTTTCATCGTGGCACGTCCACTGTAGAGCAACCCATTATGCACTGTGGAAATTAAAACCATACCACAAGGGAAAGCAATTTGCTGCTGTTCATGGACAAAATTTAGGGGTGTGTAATTCGTTTTTGTTATTGCAACAATGAAAAATAAAGAAATTTTTGAATAAAAATGAAAAAGTTTGAATTAAAATTTAAAAATTTTGAGACATAGATAACAGGCAGTGGCATCTTTGTTTTCTGTTTGGTTGGCATGAAATTTGGAGAAAATGTACTCCTTACCAAGGGGATAATTCCTGTCAAATTTCAGAAGGATTGGCTAAAGGGTACCAATTTTATAAACTTCATGGTTTATTATTCATTTCTTGCTGTAACATCTGTTTCCCATCCAATTTGGATACAATTTGGACAATTTTTACCCCTCATGAAATGTATAATTCCTTTCAAATTTCAGAAGGTGGGATAACGGGTTCCTATTTTATAAGCAATGTAGGTTTAATGGTTTGTACACATATTTTCAGCTGAAACGTCTTTGTTTTAAATCCAATTTGGATGACATTGGGACAGTGTGTACCCTTCAACCAAGAGATCATCCCTGACAAATTTCAGAAAGACTGGATCAAAGTCCCCAATTTTATAAGCAAATGAACATTTGTGATTTTAACAGAAGGTATGCAAATACTAGTCCTGAAAATTTGGGGACAAAAACGAACATTTTGGGACATAACGAGGACTTTAGGCAGCAAGACGGAGGGGAGGGGAAACCATTCCATCTATCAAGATACATGATTGACACATCCACACTGGCCAATTGACATTCCAAACACATCCTGAAGAACTGTGACAGGACATAAGAGAATCCCTTATTGGCGCTTTCCTANGGGGGGATGAAGATACATGATTGACATTTCTGTTGGACAATTGGAATTACAAACCCATCTTGCATCACTGTGACAAACATAAGAGAATTCCTAGTATAGGCTCATTCTCTAGAGATTAGGGGTGGGACAGCTGGCAAAAAAACGGTTACTGGTTTTACCGATTACCGGTTTACAAAAACCCGGTTTACTGGATTAAAACTGGTATACCGGTACTGGATTTATTCCATTGATTTCAATGGGGAACTGTCCCCATTGAAATCAATGGGGGAAAAAAACAATACCCCCCCCTCCCAGGCTGTGCGGGTGGAAGAGGGGCATGCCCCACCCACCCTGCCCAGCCTGGATTTAATTTTTTTTTTTTTTACCCTAAGTCCCTGCTACTAGTGTGGGCTCTGGGCTGCTGCTGGCGACGTGGAGCCCACACCATCAGGTACTAGGGTGATCCCACCATCAGGTACTAGGGTTAAACCACCCCCCACCCCAGGGATCACCCTAGTACCACTACCTACCTGCTGGTGCAGGCTCTGGGTCACCGGTGGTGGCGCGGAGCCTGCACTAGCAGGGACTTTGGGGAATTTTTTTTAAAAAAAAAATCCAGGCTGGGCAGGGTGGGTGGGGGGTGTCCCCCCTTCGACTGGGGAGGGAAAGTGGTTGGGTTTTTTTTGTTTCTTTTTTTACATTGCGGCTATTCATTTCAATGGCTGCAATGTAAAAAAATCCGGCATGGGGAACCGGTACTCCCAAATACCAGAGTAATCCGATACTGCTGGTACAGCAAAATACCGGCAGTATCGGATACCGGATGTACCGAACTTCCCACCCCTACTACAGATGCTGCTCAAGCTTCCAACTTTCCAGTACACAATCACTGCAATCAGGGAGGTTTGAGGTTGAGCATTAGGGAGAAAATATAAGCTTCTGCCAAGCTGTACAGCCCCCCACCATGACTAGATCTTGTGTGGTTCATAGGCTGGCTCATAACTCTGTGCGTGTGACTGTGTGTGCTGCAGTTTTCAGCCTCACTGAAAGTGCTCATAAAATCAGAACTCTGCACCTACTTTCTCCCATGGTTTGTAAATACCCCTATAGATTTTGGGGTGCCAATGACTAAAGCCTGTGCCAATGACTAAAGCCCGTGCCAGTGTCAGTTCCTCTGGCACCTGCTCCTCCTCTGATCTGCCCACCTCCTCCTCTCTTGTTCTGTGTCTGTACAAATGCTCCAAAAAGCAGATGTCTGCATCTAGTAAACTTCCATAGTTTAAACAGAAGTAACACCTGCAAGTGATTTAAGGACATTTACAAATTTGGTTAAAATCATGAAACTGATATTGCTTATAAAATTTGGATCCTTTATTATTTACTTCTGGAGTTTTTCATGGATCTTCCCTTCAGTGAGGGGAACAAGATGTTAAAAGTTCATCCAAATTGGATGGAAAACAAAGACGCTACACCTGAAAATGTATGTACAAACCATGAAATGATTAAATTGATAATAAAATCAGGATCGTTTATTTTGGCTCAGGTGATCCCTTGATAGAGGGTCACAAGGAGTCCAAATGTCATCCACATTGGATAGAAAACAAAGACATTACAGATGGAAAAGTGTGTGCAAACCATGCAATTAAATGGCTTATATAATTGGAACCCTTTATCCAAACTTTATGTAATTCATGAGGGGTGATCCATACGGGGAGGGGTACAAAATGTCCAAATATCATGCAGATTGGATGAAAACGGAAGACGTTAAAGCCATATATGCACTTCCCATTGAAACCAATGGAAAACAAAAACAAACAACAAAAATGAAAATTCTCAATAACATAAAACAAATAAAAAATGTAATAATGGAAACAAAAACAAAAATGAAAAGGGTCCCTGGTGCGCACCCCTACAAACTGTTCTGCACAGTATTTAACTTATGGTGTAATGCCTGTGCTGCACTGAAGGCAACTACTTCACAGAACAATGTTTGTGTATAAGCAGCCGCCGATGTGGTCAGGTCAGCCTGGCTTAGCACTGAAGCCCATGAAGCCAGGGGTGGCCATAACGTAAGGGCACTGGGGTCAGTGCCCTGCCTGCCACATCAATGCCTGAGGAAGCAGCATGCTTCTTTCAAATCCACCCCGCATCCCATGGCACACGAGTGCCCCTGCTGGGCAACTCGCACATGCGCAGAAGCACACACTGCGCAGAAGCACACACTGCTGTTTGTTACCGTGTGCTTCTGTGCATGTGCGTGGGTGATCCCTCCTCCCCCCCCCATTTTATAGTAATGTCAGATTTTATGGGTGGCCCTGCTCCTGCTCCACCAATGTAAAATTTCACCAACCACCGCTTCACAAAGCAGGTGGTAAGGGAAAACTTGCACTGCCACTGCTTATGCTATATATACTGGATAAAAACAGATGCGACGCTAGCGCAGTGGCTCCCCAGCCCAGGGTGGGGAACAGCAGCTACCACTTTCCGGATTGAGAGGTGGTACTTAGCCAACATGACTGTGACTTGGCCAGCTGGCAAGCCATCCCCTGCCCCTGCCACCCTGCTTCCATCGCCCTGCCCCCTGCCATGATAGGCAGCCATTGCAGCCACCATCATGCCTAGCGATGGCAGACTCCACCCCACAGCAGGGATGGCAGGGCAAACAGATGCACTGATCCACTATGGCCACCTGGGCAGCCCTTGGCCTGGAATGTGTGCTGGGGGACTTCTGGGAGATGCATCCTGGGCCAGCTGACTTCCTGGCCCAGGACATTATCCGGCCAAAATCTGGCGCCCAGGGAACAGGCATGCAACTGAGTCCCTGGTTCAGGCAGAACATAGTGGGCCCGCATCACTTCTGTTATTACCCACTGTCAGTTTGGACCCTTTTACAAGCACTAAATTATTAATTGAAATTAAAAATGAAAATGAACGTGTCAAGTGAAAGAAACAGCTAGAATGCTCTATGAACTCCCCCTCCCCCACAGCCAAATCCAAAGACCTAGCTATGCCCCTGCTAATCGGATCTACAATTTGTGTATCTCCCCCAGCATAGAACTACAGCCCAGGCACACAATTAGATTTGACAGAGGCTATTGTTGTTCAGACTAAAGCAATGATTTTCAAGAAGTGTTCAACTTTCCTTCCTTTCTTTTTTCTCCAATGATTCTGTAAATCTTTTGGGTTAGCTCAGCCATTCATCCACAGGCTCCCATTGCTTTCATTAACTCTGACAAAGAGATGGTATTTCAAATGAATTCCGTGCAGAGATAAGAAAGTATTAAAAATACAGGCAAGCTAAAATATCTTGTGAAACAGAAAGGAATGCTATCATTAAGAAGACGGGGAAAAAACTTCTCGGTCTTAGTATTGTGGTGTTTGTTCCTCTTACTGTGATTTGGTTTTGTGTATGGACAGAGAGCACACTGACCTCTTCATGCTCTCAAAAGCCAAAACCACCTTCAAAAAGATGAGAAAACAGTATTGTGTCTTTTTTCAATCTCCACATTTTTGGCCAAATTATTTTGCCATTAAATCATCCAAGAGAAACGGGAGGTTTTCTGTCTCTCTTATTCATCATACAACCTTTAAAAGAAGTAGCTATTTCAAACCAGAGATTCTCCCCCACATTCTCTCCTGTCAGTTTTTAGCTTATTCCTGCAAGGAAACTGTAGCTATTGAAAACCAAACTTGTGCAACTTTGTGCCACAGACTGGCCAATTCAAAAATCAGTGGCAGGATTGTCATAATCCTCCCATGACTTCCACTGCTTAATCAGCTTTTTAAAAAAATCCATAAAAAATCCCCTCTAAAAATAAGTTTTCTTTCTTCATCTGTGTTGGACAAATCACCATTTTGTGGGGAGTAGAATGCATATGTGTGATCTATCTATTATTGGTTTTACTTTTAAATAGGAGTTCCTGGTAGTAATTTGCATTAAATATAAAGCAAGATGAGGTTGCCTTTGGACTTATAGGCATTTTTGATAGAAATGAAAATGTCATACGTGTGAGTAAAATGGATTGAATGCTTCAGTGCACAGAGTGTTCTTTTTATCAGTAAACAGTTTGAAAAATCCAGCATGTGAAAAATGAAACACTGATTTAGTCGAAAATTGAAACCTCTCATATAAATTTAATACTTGCTGCGACCACATCAAAGGCTCTTGTGTTTGGAAATATATAGCTTTGAGTAAAAGTCAAATACATTAACCATTTTTCCCTTTGGAAATGAAATACATCATGATTAACAAACTTAAGACCATGCTTCCAAAAAGACATAGGAGGGAGGAAAAAAGTGACAATGTTCAGGAAAGGTAATTTTAAATAAACAAAATTTGTTAAATAATAACAAAAAATACATTCAATTATAAAACTAATCTAAATAAAACTAATTATCTTATGCCTGGGGCACCCAAACTTTGCTCTATTGTGGTCAACAGTATTCACTTTTGTGACTCTTTCATTCTATAAAATGAAATATACAGGGCCACCCTCATCTATAATGTGGGCATAACCATGAAAACTACCTATTCCAGAATGAAAATTCTATCTTGCCCATATCAGTACTCACTGACAAGATGGAGCCTTCCATGCTGCAATCTTTTTTCTTTGTGGATAGCAGTTAATAAACTGAAGATGAAGTCAGACAATAGGCCCAGCTGCAGAACAAGCATTATATTCTGTCCTTTCCCCATCTATATTTGTCTTCTTTCCTTTTATTTTATTTTTTAAAGGGGAAGAAATTCAAGGCAACAACCTAGGAGATGAGCCTAATCTTTCTTTCACTGCAATCACTGACAAAGGCCCCATTGATTTAATCAGGGACATGATTGAGCACTTTATTTATGGAATTCAAGGTAGTAATGTGACAGCTGTCTGTTACAGGCTGTAACTTACAGCCAAGAAGAGGCATGCCAATTTTAACCCTCTCCTATTTTGTGTTTACTTTGTCATAGGAGCATCACATCTCACATACACATACTATACATGTGTATCTACAGCTCCATCCAGAATTTATGATATTGGATACGATTCCCTGCTTAGCTGTACTATGAGTAATGTGAATGAAAATGATGCATATGATTGGATCCCTTTCCTCCCTCATACGTAAGCTAAGCTTGTGCACCTACACCTTCTCAACTTTGGGTAAAAACAGATGTAACAGCAGCCCACTGTGGCTCACTTTGTCCTGGACGTCACCTGCATGGCTGTGCAGGCACCACCAGATGTTGGTGGCTAGCTCGGGTTCTGACTGTGGAAAACCTCAGAGGTCACAACCACAAGATCAAGACAAAGTGGGCCACAGGGGGCCATCATGTTTGTTGCTGGACTGCCTACCTGGCCCGGGGCTGCCATGACTGGCTGCCCATGGCTGGTCATCATTGGTTGCCATGGCTGCCTGTCATGGTGGGGGGGCGAGGTGCTGGGCACAGCATGGGATGGGGCTGCCGGGCACATGGGGTGGTTCTTCCCACCCTCCCCAGAGCCCCAGCCACATGCACGTTTGTTCAGTGACCTGGCCTAGACCATGTGCACTTTGGCTTTCCTCCCCAGGCCGGGCTGGGGCTGCTGTCACTTTTGTTTTTACCCTTCGACAAAGTATCTTGCTCTCTCCATATGTTCCCCTCTCTCTTGCTCATCCTATTTCATAACCCTCTTGGGGCAGAGATCTGTTTCTAATCATGACTGTTCAGTGCCAGGCAAATTGCTGGAATAATAATAACAACAACAACAACAACAACAATACCAATACCAATACCAATACCAATAACAATAAATACCCAAAATATCTTACCTAAAACACCATTTGGATAACAGCTATTTTGCCTGTAGAAGCTTTCAGAACAACTGTTTTCCTAGATAATAATAAACAAAAACTCTAACTCTCCCAGAAATATCTTTGTAATTTTTCTGATAAACTGACTTATTCTGCAGAGTGTGTTATAAGAAGAAATGCAAAGTGTGAAACTGCATTACATACTTGGAAACATTTAGATCTAACACTGGCTATTTAGACTTAAGCTGCTTGCCCACGTTACACAAGCTAACGTTAATTCCTATCTAACGTTAGTTCATGCAAACTGAAAATCCAGTCCTGTCACTCATGTGAGTAGAAACTAACATTAAATCTGAATGTGTACATTCAAATTTAATGTTAGTTAAAATAATGTCCGTTTTTTTGGAGGGAGGATGGGGGAGGAGGTGGGAAGAGGCACGCCCCCAGCCCAGTCTGGGAGAAAGAGAGGTGACTGTGAGTGAGAGAAGGTGGGGGGAAGTTACACAACACCTCCCCCCCCCCCCAGCATGATCAGTGGGAAGAGGGTACCTGTGGAGAGGGAGTTTAGCGGGATTCACCCGGCGGCAGCAGCAACTTCTCCATCTGGCTCTCCTGCGAGCTCCTTCTGGGTGCACTGCCCTGGGAGGCCCCATGTGGCAGGCTGAGAAGTGGCCAGAAGGAGCTGGCTGGAGAAGCTGCTGATACTGCCGCTGCTGGGTGAGTTGCTGGGCTAGGGAGGATGGGGGGTGGGGGGACGGGACCGCAGCACCGCCCATCCAACTGAGTCCCGGGTGCGCACGCATGTGTGTGTGTAGGAGAGCAGCACAGGGGGAGAGGGCCCAGGACACGGGAGGTGACCGCAGAGTTATGTCCAGAAGCCCAATGGAGAATCGGGGCCCTGGGGGACCCGACCATAAGCACGGATCCATTGTGAAAAACAAGGGATTCATGCCCTCCGAAACAAACATGAAAGAGCAACGTGGGCATGCATGTTGATCTCACGTTATACACAATCTCACGTTTGATCAAAATTAGTGTGAGATTGCGTAACATGGGCAAGCAGCCTTACTACTCAGTGCTGACACTACTCTGCTCTCACTGAAGTGAATGGGACTGAGTGGCAACAAAGGGTAATGCTGGCACTACACAGCTGTGGGTGAAAGGAGAATCAAACTAAAAAAGAGGGGCCACTGTAACTATAAGAAACTTTACTCAAAATGTATAATACATCAATAAATGTAAAAATGCCAAAAATGACAATATAATATAAAAATAAAAATGAAATATGCAATGTACAGTAACATCTGTTCCCTCCCAGGTACATCGCTGGTGCTATATAAGTGATAATAATAATAATAATAATAATAATAATAATAATAATAATTAATAGAGTACGTGCAACCCTAACCCAACGCATTTTGGGTGAAAACCCTTCAGCAGGGGTACAAAAAGGACTGATTGCCTAGCAATCAGATATATAGGGAGGGAATCTTTTTCAGCTTGTCCCAACCATCTGGATTCTTGGAGAGGTGTAACCGTCACCCTTTTTATCGCTCCATAAAAAAATCTCATGGATAAAATGGCAATGGACCTATCTGAGTAACCCTCAGAAGTGCTGCAGAACTTCACGCACAGTTTAGCCTATGTTGGCAACTAACAGCATACTGAGGAGGAGGAGGAGGGGTTGCCAACATAGGCTAAACTGTGCGTGAAGTTCTGCAGTACTTCTGAGGGTTACAGGTCCATTGCCACTTTATCCATGAGATTTTTTTATGGAGCGATAAAGTGGGTGGCATTTACACCTTTCTAAGATTCCAGATGGTTGGGGCAAGTTATAAAAAGAAAAAGATTCCTTCCCTATATATCTGATTGCTGGGCCATGAATCCTTTTCACCCCAAACGTGTTGGGTTAGGGTTGCATGTACTGTATATTGCATATTTCATTTTTATTTTTATATTGTCATTTTGGGCATTTTTACATTTATTGGTGTTGTACATTTTGAGTAAAGTTTCTTATAGTTACAGTGACCCCTCTTTTTTGGTTTGGTTTCCCTTTGTGGCTACTTTTTCTTCCTTGTTTTTTGCTCTCTCTTAGTGAAAGGAGGACATCCAGGGCTGGCCTTAGAAACTGTGGGGCCCAGGGTAAAGACAAAATGTCTTCAAGCATAGAACCAGCTGATCAAACATCAGATCAAACAACCCCATGTGATGACAGTAACCCCCATAAAAGTGGGGGTGAGAAAACTCAGGCCCACAGGCCAAATGTAGTCCTCACTCAGCCAGATTGTATGTAGCCCCTTTCCAGTCCCTGGATCTCAAACACCAAAACACTGAAAAGCTGACTTAACATAAGTGAGCAGAGAGGGCATGCACACAAGGATAGTGACAAACCATGAGGTTTGGACCCCCCTTCTCTTCAGCATATTCCTATGAAACCCCCAACACAGAAGTTCACACATATATCATCCAGCTGATCAAACAACCCCCTCATGACCACAGCACCCCCCAGCCCCTTCCAAACCCTCCCCCAGATGGCTCCAATCCATGCCCAAAGCCCCCCTCCCAGTTCAGTAGCGGTGTGCAATTCATTTTTGCTATTATGATAATGAAAATGGAAATTTTCATTTTCTTTTTAGTTGTTCTAATAATGAAAACAACAAATAATAATAAGAAAAACAAAAACAAAATGAATTTTCATTATTAAATTCTGGTGAAACTTGGGAAGATTGTACCACCAATGAAGTGCACTATGTGTTCTACATGTTGGAAAAATTGGATAAAGAGAACCAATATTATAAGCAATTGAATGTTGTGATTTTAAGAAAAACTGCATACACTTTCCTGGCTATAACATCTTTATCTTCCATCCCATTTGCATGAAACCTGGGAAGATTATGTATCTCCCTAAGAGTGCTAATCCTGACAAACTTCAGAAAGGTTAGAGAAAAGGTCCTGATGTTACAAGCCATTAACCTGAACATGCATTTCTGGCAGTAAAATTTTTATATTCCTTCCTGTTTTCAAGACATTTGGCAGGAATATATCCCACAACTTCCCTGCCATCTCTGCCAAACTATAGGACAATTTGATAAAGGGACCCAATTTTATAAGCAACTGAAGTTGTCCTCTTGAAGACCATTATTCAGTTAAATAGCAGCACATGCAGTGCCAGTCAGAGGCAGACACCTGGCATGGCACGGGGAGGGAGGCTGTAGGAGGGAGAATGGAGCACAAACCAACAGACTGGCAGACATATTCACTGACCAATTACTGCATGCTTCCAGCTTTACAGGACCAAACGGTGGTGGTTTCGAGGTGGGCAGCCCTCAGATGGGCATAGAAGGGACATAACTGGGACTTTGGGGATAGCATCCCAGAAACCAGGAGACATAGGGTGAAAACAGACATGACGCTAACCACCCTTTAACCACCCTTGGTGG
This sequence comes from Sphenodon punctatus, assembly GCA_003113815.1. NCBI lineage: Eukaryota > Metazoa > Chordata > Lepidosauria > Sphenodontia > Sphenodontidae > Sphenodon > Sphenodon punctatus. Next base: position 8,066,532 of record QEPC01012913.1, read on the forward strand.
TTATTTATGCATGTTGCAGGGTTGTATTGGTTCCCTATGCAGCCCTGAAACATGCATAAATGACCACCAAGGGTGGTTAAAGGGTGGTTAGCGTCATGTCTGTTTTCACCCATAGTTTACACATAGCACTGTGACAGAGGACATCAGAGAATCTCTATTGGCTCTTTCCTAAACAGATGCTTCCAACTTCCCAGTAACAAGTGGGGGAGAGAAGCTGGGGTGGTCACAGCACACAATGAGGATATTTGGTTGACATTTCTGCTGGCCAATTGGCATCACAAAACGATCTTTTACCACAGTGACACATAAGAGAACCCCTGGCATAGGCTCATTCTCTGCACATGCTGTGCAGGCTTATACAATTTGGACCCTTTATCACATCTTTCCAATATTTGGCAGAGATGATCCTGAAGGTGTGAAATACAACCCTGCCTATGTTATGTACTACAAAGATGGACTACAAAGATGTTACAGTCAGGCATACATTTATTGCTTATACCACCTGGACCCTTTATTCAATTCTTCTGAAAGTTGGTACAGATAGTAAACTTGGGGAGGGGCATACACCTGTCATGTTTCATCCACATTAGACAAAGATGTTACAGCCAAGATGGGAGACAAAGATGTTACAGCCAGGAATGTATATGCAGATTCTTGCAAAATAACATAATTTAACTGCTTATAAAATCAGACTCCTTTATCCAATCTTTCTGAACTTTAGTACACATAATGCCTTCCATTGGAAGTACTATCCCTCCGTGTTCCATCCAAATATAATGAAAAAAAAATATGTTACAGCCAAACGTGTCATTGAAACCAACGGAAATCGAAAACAAAAACAAAAATGAAAACAAAACTTTGATATTTAGAGGAATTGATGGTCTTGTACCCCAAAGGATCTATTATCTGAGCTGGGGACTTTAACGCCCAAATTGGGTGTGATGACCATTCTCTTTCCCCTTACTGCGAGATTAATAATGAGGCAAATCCCTTGGGTACTCGAATCTCTAAGGATAAGGTTATTAATGGCTCAGGCCTTTTGTTTATGAAGATTTTGGCTGAGTTTTCTCTGATAATTTTAAATGGCTCAGGCTTTGGAGATCAGAGGGGTGAGTATACGTATGTGGGTCCAGCTGGGGCCAGTGTTTGTGACTCCTTTGTGGTCTCTTTAGATGTTATTCCTCTGATCCAAGAATTTATGGTGGGTTCTTCTCAGGACAGTGATCACTTACCTTTAATTCTCACAGTAGGCAGGATGGATGCTGGTACAGTGTCTGCATTACATCTAGAGCAATTACCCCCTATGGGGGAGTGCTATATATTTCGGAAATCCATAACCTTATTCTCTAGATTGGCCAGTTCATTCACTATCGATACATCAATAAATTGTTTGAGGGAGGTCGTTATTACTGGGGAATGTGCGTACAGCGCGCTAAATTTTTCGGTCTTGATTGACAAATTTTGGGATTTGGTGTACCAGTCTGTCAGTCATATAAATCCAAAATCCAACAGGGGGAATAGACCGTGGTATGATCAAGATTGCGTGACTGCCAGAAGAGGGGTGGTCTCCCTTTATCTGGAGTATAGGGATAGTGAGGCTGCTATTATTTCCCCTCTTTACTTCCAGGCAAGGAGGGCATATAAAGATCTTATTAAGCTTAAGAAACAGGTGTATTGGAAAGGGTATTGGGACAAATTACTTGGAGTAGCTGTTTCCAGGGACAGTAGGGCTTTTTGGCAATTAGTGAATGGGCTGGGCAGGGGTAAACAGGGGGGTCTCCCAATAACAATCTCTGCCGCTTCCTGGTCTGAACACTTTCGTCTCCTTTATGCGGCAGAGTCATTAGTTGTGGAGTTGCCAATTACCCCTGAGGTCTTAGATGACTTACCTAGTTGGCCACCAGTACAAGAGGCTGAGGTCAGTGAAATAATTAGTTCCTTCAAGAGCGGTAAAGCTCCAGGCCTGGATGCAATTCCTATTGAGGTAATCAAGTTAAACCTAACTTGGTGGGTCCCCTTACTGACATCTCTTTTCACTGCCATAAATAGTACAGGCAATATCCCTGTTCAGTGGGAAAGGGCAGTGATTGTTCCAATATACAAGAAGGGTGACCGTGCTGTCCCTGGCAATTACAGGCCCATAAGTTTGCTCTGCATTTGTAGCAAGATTTATGGCAAATTTCTTTTGAGGAGGCTTACTGATTGGATTTCACAAAATCATATTTTGCACCCCGAGCAGGCTGGTTTTCAGAGTGGGCGCTCCACTATGGAAAACTGCTTGGTTTTATCACACTTAGTGGAGAAATACATTAAGAAAAACGGCAGGTTATTTGTCGCATTCTTGGATCTAAAATCAGCGTTTGACCTGGTTGATAGGGCCATTTTATGGCAGAAGCTCAGTTTAATGGGTATAGAAAAACGCCTTTTGTTCCTTCTCCAGCTGCTTTATTCCAACTCCTCTTTGGTGGTCAAGACAAACTTCTTGGGTCATTTATCGGAACCTGTCCCTGTCTTGCAGGGCGTAAGGCAGGGATGCGTTCTTGCTCCTGTACTGTTTAACCTTTAAATTAATGGGGTAATTCCTCTCCTTGCCCAGCCCTCCCTCTTTCCCCCCAAATTGTCAAATTACAGTGTTGGCAGTCTACGTTGTGTGGACGATATTGCCATACTGCCCCAGACTAGGGTCAGACTGAATAGACAATTGGCCTGTTTCTTGAATTATTGTAATCAAAATCAATTACAAATTAATTATGAAAAGTCTAAGATCTTGGTTTTTCTTCGGTCTCGTAAAGTTTACACCTGACAGCTGGATGGGCATTTAATATCGCAGGAGAAGATCTTCAAATATTTAGGGTTGTATTTTCAGACCTTGGGTTCATGGGAGGTTCACTATGAAAGAGCACTAACTGCTGCCAGATGTTCCTCCTTTGCTATTTTAAAGTGTTTTCAAGGCATGGGGGAATCTACTGGCAAATTTGCGTTGACTCTGGTAGTTAGAGTTTTTAATGCCAAAGTATGTGCTCAGCTCCTTTATGGGGTTCAGTTATGGTTCCCTTACATTTTGACTGGTCTAGGCAAGATGGATAGTGTTCAGGCATCTTTTTTGCAAAAGCTGCTCAGGGTGCCTAGGGGCATCCCGTATGCAGCTATTAGGTTGGAGGTGGGCCAACATAGTTGGTCCAACATGGCCTGGGGTCTTGTGGTGAACTTCTGGGCTAAAATGAAGCGCAGTGAGCTGGGAATGACCCAGTATTGGAATAAGGACTCTTTTAAGAGTGGATGGGTTCTAGCCGTTGAAAGATATCTTTGCCACATAGGTTTTGGTAGAGATTATTGGGAGGGGAAAGATCTGGCTTCCTTTGCTCGGGAAGCGACCCTTAGGACTGTGGACATCGGTATACAAGAAGAGCAGGCTAGAATCAGGGCTTCTCCCCATATGTCCATTTATCTATTTTTTGTTCCTCCTCTTCTTTGTATGGCTTCCTTTTTGATGTCTTCTAACTCGCTAAGAGGAAAATATTTATTTATGACTGCTCGTTTCAATGCACTTCCCACCATGGTGCTCGAGGGACATTTTACGGCCTCGAATTATGTGGACCGCCTATGTCCCTTTGACCAGCAGCAAGTAGAATCTGTCGAGCATGTTTTATTCAGTTGTAGGCTCTATTACGTGCCCCGTCACAAATTCCTGGCCTCCTTTTTGGGAAAATACCCTGGTAGAACTGATCATGGTCTTCTTTTAATGGCCTTGGCCGATATCGACTTCCAGATTACAGATTCCATTTTGCGGTTTTTGGTTTCCGCTATGCATGTATGACAACTGTTTCTCCAGTCCAAATGCATTCCTGAATCTGAGGATTAAGTCATGGGATTGTTCAAGGTTTAAGATTAAGGATATCAAATTATTGGTTTATTGTATCCCTTTCAGTATTTTGCCAGGTAATGGGTTATATTGGCAATATTATTGATGCTGCTTATATATATGTGTATGTATTATGTATACTGCTATTGTTATACTTAAGCCATAGGTCATTTCTTTTATGACATGGGATTTGTTACATTGTTCTTATTGGCTTTGGCCGCAATAAATTTTACTACTACTAAATTCTATTACTATTTGATGGTAAATAACTGCTCCCTATTTATGTGTTCCATACACCACTCCTGGTAACTGTCCTGTGCCAAGCACATTGCTGGTGGAAGAAAGATACATTTGAAACTTCTATCATATCCTCTCTCAGTTGTCTCTTCTCCAAGCTGAAGAGCCCCAATCATGGAGCCAGCTCCTGCCACCAGTCAGCAGAGGAGGCCTGGCCACCAGCAGGGGAGTCAACTCCTTTGCTGGGCTGCCGGACCTTCTCTTCCTTCCCTTTCTTGCAGGTCCGGAGCTTGAAAATGCTGGCATTGACATTGGTGCCATTTTGAAAGAGGGCAGCTGTTGTGCACATGCATGGGGTGCCATTCTATGCATGCGCAGAATAGCTGCCCTCTTTCAAAATGGCACCGGCAGGATCAGTGCCATTTTGAATTAAGGCTGCACATGCACAAAATGGCCTTGACTGGCCATTTTACACATGTTCACTGCACTGTGCTCAAACACCCAGCCCTGTCACTCACGAGTATTGTTGCGGTAGAACCCCGTTCACACCGAATGGCCTGGGCTCCTTCCCCTGCCGCGTCTTCTCCTCATGGGAGTGCCGCCGCTGCGCCACTGTAAGGTGTGAGTGTGGCCTTAAATTCAGTTACTTTGACTTCACTTTTTTGATTAGTTTAAATTCAGTAAATTTGTCTTCTGATTCGATCTGTTCAAATTACTTTGGTTTGATCTGAGCCCTTCAGAGGTAGTGGTCACCACTGGCAATCAATGCCAATCACTACTTACATAAATTTATTACATAGCAGTAAATGAAAAATTTGCAAGTAATCAAATTCACAAATACCAAATGATCACTTATCAAATAATGAAGGAGTTCACATAATCTTCACAAGTGACCTTTTCAATGCAGCCAGAAATTTGAATTTGCAGTTTATGGTGACTGTTTCAAGTCTGCTTCTCAATTTGTGAGATTTGGCTCTAGATGTTGATGAATATTTGGAGCAAAGTACTGGGAATGACCAAAAAAGGAGAGGAAAATTAATTAACCGAGTCCCAGCACAGGGTAATTCTTGTGCCTTCTTGTTCTTCACTGTATGGAAGAAGATTACTGGGCTGTTTGCAACCAAGAATAGATGCCTGAAAGCCAGGAAGTTCAAAGGATCCTTGCCCCTGGAATGATACTTAAGGTGTTTTTAGACAAGCACCTCCCCACGCATTGCACATTGGCACTCTACGCAACCCTACAATATGTATGATGGGTGGGGAAGCGCTTGTCTAAAAACACCCTGAGAGAGAGGAAGGGATGTGTATAGGTATGTAACCTATGTACCGAATTAAAGAGTAAGAAGATAGGTCTGGGGTACACTTCAAAAGTTTTGGATCAGTTGAAAGCATTTGGATATGAACTGCCCCACACTTCACTCTCAGAGAAATGAATCTCTTCTGCAGCCTTCTCGCAATACCTCTGACCACTATTGCACACACTCACTTATGCTAGGAAAACAAGACAGTTCTCCACATACTCAGAATTTCCAGTTCTCAGGATTTTATCACAATTCTCAGGATTTGGAAGAGTGGGTTTTTAAAAATCTAAACTTGCAAGACTTGCGATAAGACTGCAAATCTTAGCTGTCTTTTTTCAAAAGCAGTAAGATTTTTTAGTCCTTGTGGGAAAAAGCTTGAAAAATGACCAAGGGGTATAAGATACATAAAAAAATAACCCACCATTTAATATTTTTAAATCGTTTTAAAGCCACACATGATTTTTGGTCTTTAAGGGTTTGCATACACATGATGAAAAAGAATGTGAGCAAATATGGGGAAAGCACTTTTGGGAGCATCGAACTTCTTTTAACCTTGATTCATCCCTGTTGCTAAGCTTAACAGATAATAAAAATTGTTTAGTAGGTTTTTGCACATCTATGCTGCAGATAAACTTAATAATCTCTCATTATACATATGTCTATACATTTGATTATCAATTAATTATATCAAAATGAAATATCTTCTAGATAGCGCTGAGATGTGAACTGTTGATAAATAAATTGATTGTGTACTTAGCTCTTCCACATTTGCGGGCAGTTTTGATGATAAATATACCCATTATAAATCTAGTCCTATGTCTGACTGTAGCTTTACATTTTAAATGGTGAGGTTAATGGGGGGGAAACTGTTTATTATGTAAGAGGAAGGGGGAGAGAGAGTGAAGAAATTCTTGAATAAAAATTGAATCTGCATATTTTGGTTCAGTCAGACCTCATTGGAAGTACACAGAATAATCTAACCTATTTCAAATCTACATTCCATAACACTTACTTTACTATGTAATTGCAATATCAATAGATGAGCAAATAACAATGTAGTTAAATTGGGTTAAATATTGCCTCAAAAGTGTTTCTAAAAATAAACTTTAAAAAAAATGTATGCCAGAATTTTTTTGCCACTAATATGGAAAAAAGAACACAGCACAGAAGTGCAGTAAGGCTTTCTGCCAGTTTGACAGGCCTATAACAAAAATGCAGTTAAAGTTGCTGCTAAGTCTGCTACCAATTTAAAAGGGGAGAAACTGATGGAGAATATATCTGGCTTGGTGGAAAGGTTGTTAGCTTGGAGAGGCAGGAGTAGGGCATGGATCTGGCTTAGAGGGGGGTCACTGGCTTAGGGAAGGGGTCTTTGGTTTGGAAAAAGGGGAATGGGGTATGAGACTGTCTGTTTAGGGAAGATTGCTGGCTTGGGAAGGGTACATGTGACTGATGCAGGGGTATCGCCGACTTGTTGGGGGGGAAGTCGCTGGCTTGGAGATTCATAATTTCTCCCTGGGTTAGCTGGTCTCCATGGGGCTTGCTGCAGTGCTGAAGACTGCAGTTCTGAGACAGCAGTAGCCCCTGCAGGTGGGGAGGGCTCATTATGGGCTCCCCAAGCAGGTGGCTAAGTCAGAAAGCAGCCCGGTTCCGAGCTGGATATGTGTTACTAGTTGTGGCCCCCCCGTTTGAGACCTTGGATACAATATTTTTCAGGAAGTTTGGGGTTTACTGAGAAGCCAATTACACAGTCCTAGTATTTTGTGTTTCAAATGTGGAACCCCAAAAAAGTCTTTGGTATTTATTTGTGTTTTATCAAATCTCTAATCTACAGCCCTGCTTCCAGTCCTAGGACTCTGTGGTTCTATCCCTGCTCGAGATTGTGACAACCACTAGATATTTACTCACTTGAAATTAACATATTTGGGTGGATTTTATAAACTCGTCTATGTATAGAAATATTATCACAAATCAAAGAGTCAGCTTGAGCCTGGAGAGAAGCTAATTTACTTGTCACTTCACTTTCTTTTTGTCATAAAAAAAGATGTAGCCCTTTGAAGCTCTTTTACCGGTTTCCCTAGGCCAGATGCTGCACAGAGGAATTAATCAAAATCAAATGAAACTTCTGATGGGTCGCTGGATGGACTAGCAAATGCTCTCCTTTCACTTTGTCTCAGTTTTAAAGACACACTATATTCAGGCCACCTAATCCCCATAAAATGTATGTAATTAATTACAAGCCCCTAACTCACCAAATAAAGGAAAATAATGCTTATTCCAAAAGGTCTTGATTAATCAAATTATCTGCATCTTATCACCCCAAAATATCACAGCACAAGGTAGAACAATAATGGCAAGAGCAGGGCAGGCACAGCGAGATGGGGAAAATTGGTCTTTTATGTTCTCTTCCTCTTTCCACCCAGAAGCAGATCAGTGATGGTCTGGGCTGTGCCAGGTGGCCAGGCAATAGTTTATTTTGAATCTCTTTTCTCACCAAAATCAACACAGGCAATCCAGGAAAGATGGCGGCAGCAAGAGTCGGGACAGGATCATGCAGTACTGCTGGAGGGATGCTCTCCCTCACTCCCCGCCAAGAAGCACCGCGGTCCGCGGCAGGGGTCTAGTCGTTTAAAAGCACCAGAAAGCAGAGGCAGCCTTACCACAGGGTGACCCGAGGTGACTGCCCCAGGCCCCACTCTTTCGGGGGGGGGTCCCACAATGATCCCTGTTTTCACCCGTGCAGGGTCTGGTCACCCACTCTGTCCCAGAAGAGCCCCAAGCATGACTACCTTGTGGCTTCCCCCAGAGGGTTTGGGCCGCTAGGGGCCCTGCATTTTATCTTTGCCCTGAGCTCCACAAATTCTAAGACCAACCCTGCTAGAGACCATAAAAGTAAGGTTGAGCTCATGGGAGCTTCTTGTGTGGAAGAGTAGCTTTTGTCTTCTTTGTTTTCCCCTTTCCTCTAGGCACCACCAGGGAGACAATGAGAGAGTAGCAGTGGCTGAGACCCCAAGTTCCAACATTTATTTCTAAACATCACAGAGCTTTAAAACTCCTCTTCCACAATCAGGTCAGGTGAGCGGCCCTTATGCCCATGAAGCACCTCTCTGACTTCTCCCTTCATGTTTTAAGGTGCAGAATAGAAACCGAAGCATGGTGGTGTAGTACCAGCAGTGTCAGATCCAGGGACTGGGACCTTGTGCAAAATGGTTGTGTGGGCCCGTTTCCTAACAAAGGAAAGTTTAACTGACACACTCTGACTCACCCATTAGAAAAAAGAACATGTGACCACAGTTAATTTTTGTTGTTCAGTTAAACATAACATACCAGTACCTGAAGCGGAATTCCTGATTTGCAGGTCCATATGCTACGCATATGTTATTATTTCTAGTTTACTCATGGCCACATGTGTTGGGGCTCCTCCTGAATCTCCAAGGGCCTTTCATGGGCCAGGGCTTCCTGCATTTCAGGCCACGTAGTCCTGTATTTTACAGTAGTGCTTCTCACACTCATGTTGTCATTTCAACAACACCCCCTCCCCCAAACACATGGGGCCCGGTGTAGACTTGCAGTCTGCACTTCTCTGCATCTGGCCCTGAGTAACAGGTAACATACTGGGACATGAACTGTGCATGCATAGGATTATACAGCTTTGGGGATATGGTTTCTAGATTAGTGAAGTAAATACCATCATTTGGAACCCAACTCAGTTAGGAACTTGGTTCTGCAGCAGTCCTTTGAAATCAGCAGGAGTTTTGCTTAACCACGGACAGAGGAATGAGACTTTTAATACTGGTTCTGTAGGACACATGGGAGGAATAAAATTCTGAATAGGAATGGAAAGAGAAGCACTTGAAAAAGGGCCCTTTTCATAAGGGCCCGGGAGGAGCCGTAGTGCACGGGGGGGGGCCCATCCCACGGCCGCTCACATGGATGCACACCCATCTACTGATCTCCACACATGGAGGCACCTCCGTTTTCTCCAATGCCTCCATGTGTGGAGGATCAGTGAAGATGGGTTGAGTGGGGAAGCACTCACGCACCCCCACCCATCCCCACCAGCGGTTGCCCAGATGCCCCTCCCCCAGCCAGCCAGTCGCCCATGTTAGGGTGGGATCTTGTGTGAAAGGGGCAAAGGATGCTTTTGTCACTGGAGGAAATGTAAATGACCTTAAGTTCTCCAGATGTGTAATGAAAGCAAAAATTCATTCACCAAAAATCATTTCTTTTCTAAGTCCACCATGGAAAAACTTTTATCTCCAGTGAATTACTGCTGTTATATCCAACTCCAGACCTTTAGTAATCTCCTGCAACATGGAATGTTTGTTCTCAGAAAGTCACTGCTTAGAAACACGTGTGCTTTCTGAGAGATTCGTGAGTTGAGTAAAGAAAAAAGGGCACCTCTGAATTCAGTCATTACTTCAAAAGTGTGGTAAAATAGCAAACTGCTCAGCAAAATAAGATTAGTATCACAATTTGCCAGCAAATGGATATGCTATGAAAGTTTACTGAAAGCAAAAGAAAGATTTGAGTCTGGTGCTTGCTTAAGAGAAGACAAAGAAACCCGTGTATCCATTCGAAGAACCTAGCTAAGCCCTTTGGAGATTAGCTGGAAGTATTAAATGCAAGTGTTTCTTGAAGTCTTGCCTGCCTGCACTGAGGAGTGGGGGGAAGGCTTCAGAGAAAGTTTCCTAGTTAGTGCTGGATTTTAAGTCACTCTTATTTAAATACAGTCGACCAAATATTCTGAGGCACCCCAAACCAACAAGCATTATGTATGTGCCATTTCAGCTTAAATGATTGGTCAGGCATCCTACAGCAATTTGTACAAGCAGTCCCAGCAACTCTACGCACAACCACCTGTGTACAATTGGGGACACATTTTTTGCCAGCAGACCCTGCACCTCCTTTATTTTTAAAAAATAAATTTTTAAAAATGTAGCCCTGAATAGAGTAAGGAGGATTGCAGGGTCATTCAAAGGTCAGTCACTTGCTCTGGAGATTACAAACATCTATTGCACATTTTCAGCATACCTGTTATTGGGGGAGGAAGAACCTTACCTATCCGCAAATTGATAATGACAATTTTGAATACTTGTAAAAGTTTGTAGAAATGTTTAGCAGCTGGAAGCAGTTTCTAGTAATAAAACAGAATGCATTCATTGAGGGTCAAATCCTCATCTTTGTACCTTTGAAGATACTTTGGAGGAGATCATTTATTTATAATCATTTGTTTAATAGAAGTAATAACAATGGACAGCTGATTTTCTATAAGTTTTCATACTTATTTATTGAAACTTTTTTCTAAGCTTTATCTTATTGAACTCTGGACCAGGAGTGAAACACACAGTTTGTAACTTAAATGTAAAGCACACACGCATATGACCTCAAGTTGTCAAGATGTTGAACATATTTGCTTCCAAGGAGCAGATGGTTTCAAATGGTTTCAGATATGCATCTAAGAAATGTTTGGCCAACTGGGGAGAAGCTAACTACAATTCAGAAGCAGTTAAGGAAGGCAGTTTACCATCCCTGTGATCTGTGGAAGTAGTCTAAGACAGAAAAAGATAACAGCACCAGCAGGCAAAAGTCAGGCAGAGACCATATGGGGAAGTGATAATGGAGCATGTTTGTTTACTCAACTCTACATCTACAAAAGCTTTAAGAGCATTAAAAAAAACAAAACTGTATAGATGTTAGAGTTGTGTAGCAATTCTTGAAATTGGCAATACTTTTCTTTCCTTTTCCCCCCAGATTAGTCTTAGGTACTTACTAGGACAGGTACTTACTACTTTTGGGAAGCAGTAAACAGCTGAGGCACTCGAAAACAGAAGTGTTTGTGAGGAGAGTCTAGAGAGAGAATGTAGTTACCGTATTGTTTCCAAAAGTAACAGGATGGTGACAAAATAGTTCAGATGGTATATTGGACCACTTCTGTTGGTGAGGGTATACAACTTTTTGAGCCATATAGGACTCTTCATCAGGTGACAGGCAAGTCAGACAGGCATGTAAGGACAGTGTCACTAGACCTCAGGTGAGAACAACTGTTCCCGTACCAGAAGGAAATATCTACCTTTTGAGAATGCTTGTGATTGTTCATCAGTATTTCCTTACTATCCATTGAATCTGTGCTTCTGCTGTTGTTGAGATCGGGGCTTATGACTGTCTGCCATTTTTTGGTATTTTTCTGTAATTTTCTGCCAGTTAGTTCCTGGTATTTTTGTCAGTATCCAGCAATTTACAATAGTTTCTGGCATCAGAATGCAGAAAACAAGGGCTAGCCCTTGAACTACGGGTAATTTCAGACATGACGGGCTCAGAGGCCCGTCACGCTGAATCATGCACCGGGATCTGTTTTGGATCCTGGTAAGGAATCAGGCCATCTGTCCTTTAGACGTGCCGGCCTGATTCTCACCGGGGATTGGGGAGGGGGTGGGGCTGCGTGGTGTGATGTGCGGCTGCACAGCCCTGCCCCCCACGCTCCCCCGGCTGCCTGCCCTCTGGGAGACGGCTGGGCGCAGCGGCTAATGTGGCTAATGCGGCCGCTGTGCCCGATCCCATATCGTGGTCGGGCCATAATCCGGGATGGACCAACGGTACAGACATCACTTTTGGCCCATCCCGGAATGTGGCCAATCTAACCACACTTCCGGAGGTGAAGCCGGCCTCACTTCTGGAAGCATGGTTATTTTGATTTCTGCCAGGTATTCACCATGGTGAACATCTGGAGGGAATCTTTTAGACATAACGGGACAAACAGCCACCACAGGGGATTCACGTGGTTCCGTTACGTCTGAAATGACCCTACATCAATCAAAACACAGTTGTCAGATTCTATTGGTTTCACCTACTGATGCAGAGGTTATTGATTGTAAGACTTTTGTTATTGTTTTTATTGACTGTAAACCACCCTGAGCATTTATGGAAAGGGAGGCATATAACTTTAAATAAATAAATAAATAAATAAAGTGCGGCTTTTGGTCAAAGCTGGTCCTTGGACCTGCACTGTCTTAATGCGCCTTTGTCTTATTTCACTGAAGCCAAGTCTCAGCAGCTGAAATTATTACAGATGCTCCTCAGAATCTCAGCAGCCAGAACCACAGAGCACTGACTCTGCCAATAAATCACAAAACAGGAAAGACTTGCGAGTGTGCGTGCATGTAAGTGTATGTATGTGTCTTGTGCCACTCAACCATATAAAAAAACTGATGCATGCCAATTGGGATTGGGAATTTTGGCCATCTCTAATTTAGGGCCTTATGTGAGTTCCTATACAAAACTGAAATTTACTCTAAATATAATTCCTCACGTATGAAATTGGCCACTACTCTGTTTAGGACTGGAGGGCCCACAAGTATGCCTCAAAGCATCCATGCCTGATTTTCATGGGTCTTGCGCCAAGCAGAAAATTTGGGCAAATAATTTTGGCTTCTAGTATGGAAATACATGAACGAGATCACGAACCTTACCATACGATTTAAAGTAGAAGTCATACTGCTAGGAGTCTACCCAAAAACCCCACTTATGAACTACCACAAAGACACTTGTAATGTTTTACTATGCAGCACTGAACATTTTAATGCGCAGTTGGAAAAATGGGACACGGCTGAATGAAACCACCTGGATTAGGGGGCTTTGGTTCTCTGTGGGTGATTTCAGATGTTACGGGCTGCCGGTTCACCACAGTGGATTCCCGGTGGGGGTGAAGACATCAACCACCCCCAGGGGCCAAAAAAAAGCCCCGAACAGACGTGACGGGGCCTGGACCATGGATGGGAATCAAGCCGGCAGATCACAGACCGGGGCAGTGCAACAGACGTTACGCCAATTCCCAGCTGTGGTGAGCACACCCAGAAGCCCCCGGGGAGGGGCGGGACACAGACATGGCCGCCTGAGGGCATACGAAGCGAAAAGGCACCAAAGGGAACGCCCACACCAGGGAAATGGGAAGGGAGGGGGGAGAGGGAGACGGAGAACAAGCGCACAGTTTCCACACACAGCAAGCACACACACACGCACGCACACACCGGGGACTCGGGGGCACCCACAGCAACAGCACATGCCGGCCCAATCCCCCCCCCCATGCAGGCACGGAGGATAGCAAAGACAGGGAAGGGAGGGGACAAGGGCGACCAGACACCAGGGAAGGCAGGCCAGGCTCCGGGGGGGGGGAGGTGCGATGCGGGACCGGGAAGAGGGGAGGAACGGGCACAGGGGCAGGGCAGGACACCGGCACCAGGTACAGCACACCCTGCAGCAGAACAGTCCCCACGGGCACCCCCCACAGCAAACACACAGTCCCGGAAAGGGGGGGGCCCTGCAGCTCGGGCGAAAGCCACAGCGGGCGGCCAGATGTCACAGGGAACCGGCCGGGAAGGGCCCAGGAGGCACATGCAGTCAAGGCATTCCACCGAGGGGCAAAGGAACGGCAGCCAGGAGAGGCAGTCCAGCACAGCAGGTCCAAGGATGGGTATCCCCATCAGTGAAGGAGTTCAGGAGGGGCAGTCCTTAGGCCCCAGACCCCCGGGGCACACAAGCAACCCAGGAAGGAGAAGAGCGGCCTGGAGGGGGCCCAGTGACACAACTGGAGCAGCAGCACATAGGGACGGGGGCCTCGCGGCAGCAAGGCAAGGACAGCAGGGTGGTGGAAGGCACCGGGGTCCGGCCCACGGGCAGGTGCCCAAGCCCACACGGCCCGGGACACGAGGGGGCCAGGGAGGGACCCAGGGACTCACAGGCAGCCGTTGGGGGCAGCGAGGGGCCCGGGCCCATGGTGCCCGGCCCGATGAACCAGGTGGGGCCAATGGATCATGCCCCAGCGGTATCCCAGCTCGGACATGTGGTGGGCGATCAGGTAGTAAGCCTCGAAGGGGTCATGCACAGACAGCCCCAACTGGACATCCGGACGGGACCATACCCGCCCCAGTGCCGACAGCTCTGCCGCGGAAGGCTCCGTTACACAGCAGGCAGCAGCAGGGGGCCAATGAAGGTGCCCCAGCCCCAGAAGCCGGTGATACACTGCCACACGGGTGCGCTGGTACCCACGCGCCCCGTGAACGCTGCCAAAGTAGGACACGGCCAAGGCAGGGCCCCCATCCGCAAGGCACTGCGAGAAGGCTGCCAGGCTGCACACCCACAGCGCACTCACGGTCTCAGCCCCGGACCAGGGCACATGCGAACACCTATTCACTGGCACGCGCCCATCAGGGAAGCAGACCAGACCCAGGGTCTCGGCATGGAGCCGGCAATCTTGGGCGCTCACATTGTGGCCCAGGTAGCAGAGTCCAGAGCTCAGGCTCGTGAAGGCAGATGAGCGGCTGTCCGGCCGGCCCAGGAGCAGGTGCACGGCAGGGCTATGGCACAGGTCACAGAGGGACATGGTCTCGGTGTAGCTCCAGATACGGGGGGACCCATGGGGGACGTGAAATGGGAGGCCCGTGGATGGACATGCAGCCATGGTCCAGGCACCCAGGGAGAGTAGCAAGGAGCTCATGGGGCCTCACACACCTTCCGGGGCTGAGGGGCCTCCCGGGGGTCCCAAGGACAGGGAAAGTGGCCACTGACCACAACATTGTAGCACAACAGAGCGAGGCGTGGGGTGCGGACCCAGCACAGCTGCATAACACAGGAGGTCTCACAGACCAACTAATCAGCACTCCAAGGCCAAGGTGCCGCAAACACCAGGGTGTGTGTTGTTTTCGGCACATTGCTTCCAGGCGCCCGAGGGCCACGTGGTGGGGAGCGCCCATGAAGGGGGGGTGGCCATTGCTCCGGCCCACCCCCTGGGGATCCTCCGCATGGTCCCAGAACGCCCGTGCGTGCCCCAACCCCCTGTCTCCCACATACAAGACCAAGAGCCACTGTACCAGATACACCTTTAATACTACCCATGTGTACAGTGACGCCCATTCCCCCCTACCAGGTTGTGCCCTGCCACCACTACCACCGGCCCCCCTACGCTTCCCTCCCCCTCCTCCCTCTCCCCCCTCGTCACCGGCGGCCCCTGGGACGGCCCCGAGCGCGCCCAGTCAGGGCCATGGAGCTCATAGAGCTCACCTCCCCCCTGCTGTCATTGCTGCTAGAGGTGTCCCAGGCCGCCTCCTGTTCCTGTTCGGGTGGCCCTGTTCAGGTGGCCAGGGGGGCGAGGCTCCGGACCCCCCCCGGCGGCTGCACCCTCCGGAGGCCAGCGGGCACAGAGAGGCAAATGCATGGCCCCAGGGGGCGTGGGGGCGGCTGGGGGGCCAGTCCAGGGTGCAGGGCCATGGAGGGGCATGCCATGGGTGCCTGGGCAGGCACTGTGCCCGGGGGCCCACCTGCCATGACATAGGCACACATCATGCCGGCGTGCAGGAGCAGCAAGGTCCCAATGTCATGGGACCTGTCCATCTTGAGAGCGTGCTCCCGCACCATGGCTTGGATGTCCTGCCTCAGGCCCCCGAGCAGCTCCTCCTGCCTGCTGTGTTCCCTACGCTCCCGGCACTGCTCCAGGTGCACCTCGGCCTGGAGCCTCCTGTCCCGCTCCTCCGCCCGCTCCAGGGACCACTCGATGGCCGCCTCCATCTGGCCCACGGCTGCGAGCATCCTCTTGCCCTGTTCCTCCGAGGAGCGGACTATGTCCTCTGCCTGCTCCTCCCTGCGCCTGCGGACCCGTGCCCGGTACTGCCTCATGCGCTCGGCTGGATGCACGGGCACTGGGACAGCTGGCTGCTGGGGTTGCCCTGTGGGTAGAGGAGGTTGTTCTTCAGCGAGCCGTGGGCCCCTGGCCCTGAGGCCATACATCCCAGGGGCTCTGCAGCCCCGCTCACATGTGACCCGGCCCCTCTGCCCCCATGGACCCGTTCCATTTCCCCCTCCTCGCCATGCCCGGGTACCCCTTTGGGGAACCCTCGTGGGCCCTCCATACAGGACCTGCTGCCTCACCTGCTCCCTCAGCCTGCTGGGCGGGCTCCTCAGTGGCTGACTCCTTTCTCTCCTGGGTGCTGTCCCGGCGTGGTTCGTGGCCTATGGGCGACATGGGGGGGGTATATCAGTGTGGTGGGGTGCTGTTGGGTGCCCTGTGGCTGGGCCCCCCTCCCGACTGTCATGGGGGCCCCGGGTCTCCGGCTGGGCCTCTCCTGGCCCATGCAGTCCCCCCCAAAGGATCATGGGCCCGTAGGCATGAGGCCTCTCCCCCATGGGGTGTGTACTCACCATCTGTGTCTGCCGCAGAGTCCTCCGAGGCCAGGCCCTCCGTGTGGGAGCGCTCCCCCGGGGAGCCCCGGCTGTGTGTGGTTCGGGTCCCTGTCTCTGACTTGCCCTGGCCGGCCTGGCCCATGTCGGTCTCGGGGCTGCTGTCCTGGGGGGGAGGCTGTAGGATACGGAGCACCCGGGCTGGTCTTCCTGTGGGTCCGGGGCCCTGGAGCTGGTGTTTACCGGGGGGGGCGGCAAGGGGAGGGGGTTCCTCCAAACGTTCCCTGCCCTGCTCCACCATGCTGCCAACCAGTCACGGGGCCACTATAGACCCCTTCATGTGGAGGAAGTGGTTGAGGGCATCGTAGTACGGGGCTGTCCGGGCTCCGTGCCCAGACCTCCTGTTATTGTCCCTGATCGCCTTGTACCCCCTCCTCAGCTCTTTTGCCTTAGACCGGCACTGGGCCACTGTCCGGGTGTGCCCCGCCGCCTCCATGTCCCGCACTATGTCCCGGTAGACCTGCTCGTTGCGCTGGTTGAGGGCGAGCTCCAGTTGGTACTTGAGCGTCCCCCCATATCCGAATGAAGTCCCTGGTCTCCTTGTGTCCCCACTGGCCCCCTCGGTGGTATGCTTTCCTCCCTCTGCTCCATGCTGGGTCTTCTCCCTCCTCCTCCTCCTCCGTACTTTTGGTTGATCACGGGTGGGGATCTCATTGACCACGCATCCACAGGAATTGGTGCGGGGAGCCTGGGAAGCGTGGTTGATATTGACCCCGCATGGGTATTGAGCGTGGTGAACATCTGGCGTGCGCTGAACAGACGTTCAGGGCTCTTTGGCCCCGCCGCGGGGTTGAGCATGGTTCACTGTGGTTGAGCGTGATCTCATAACATCTGAAAATACCCTGTGTTGCTGGAAAAACTGATGGCGGAAATCAACAATAAATACATGGACTTTTATATCAAGCGGTCTTCCATATGGGACAAATTGCAAGAAAAGTGTGACACCAAGTCAAAGGTTCATTATTTACTTGAAAAAAGCCTATGAAATGATATGTTAGGAAAGCCTTATGTTTCTCTTTTTATTTTCTATTTTTTATTTTTTCTATTTAATTTTTCATCTTTTTTCCTTTATTTCTTCCTCCTTTTATTTCTCTTATGGTTTGAGGTGGGGTGGAATGAGGACAGTGGGAGGTCTTGAAACATCAATATGTACTGTTGTTGTTTCTTTTTCCCAGAGTGGAAACAATAATGTTAACAAATGTGAATGAATAAAGACATTTAAAACTGGGGGGAGGGGGGGAGAGAAAATTTGGGCAAATAAGTTTAGATAAAATAGTAGAATAGGAAGTCTTGGATTTAGTGTTAAAAGGATATTAAACTATGGAAAATGTAAAGTGAGATTTCACAAGCGGAGTTATCAAATGCCTAGTTTATACACTATAAATGAGATCATACCATGGCCATGCAGAGATTATAGATGAAAATCGAGGGAAGGATTAAATTATTTAAAATAACTACAAAATAGAAAATTGTTCCAATAAAAAATGTAACATCTATAACAATAGTATTTTATATATTGTTCTGTTCAACACTCTGTCATGTATGCTGCAGCGAGTTCAATGTTTAATAAATTCTCTCATGCAAGTGTATCTTAAATTCAAAATGTGACGGTCTTTTGTGGCAAATGATTAGTAGACTAAGGCCACTTTTACATGACTGCTACCCACCCACGAACACCCAGAAACACCCATCGGATGGGTGGGAGAGCATCCGTGTAAACGTCCACGAGTGGGTGGGGGATTCGTGCCCGGCCCACCCACCAACACCCACCAACACCCACGGAGCAGCTGCGAGGGAGCTGGCACCCTCAGTGGAAAGGAGATGGGTGGAGATGGGTGTTCAACACCCGAGCGTCCGTGTAAAAATGAAAACACCCACACCCACGCGGACCGGATTGGTGGAGCCCCACTGTGCTGGTGCCATGGGGCATGCAAGCGTCACCATGCAGACACGCCAATGGGGGGGGACGACGGATGTCCAGTCGAGAGCCCATAAAGGAGGGCGGAACCATGGCATACGCGCGTGGGCTCCCATGATGACAACCAGGAAGGCCCACGAGAAGTCCACAGGAGCCAACACCACCCCACGTGTGGGAAGGGGCCGGGTGAGCATGGGGAACCAGGAGCGCCTGGGGGGGGGGAGAGCCCCAGCAAGGCGGTGAAGGGGGGATGCGCCCCAGGCAGAAGGCAAAGGGGGGGCCTGGACTGCTGGTACAGAGAGGGCGGACGGGAGGTACAAGGGCGGGCACCTGCCTGGTGCGGTGGGGCGGTGGAGGGGCACCCAAGCCGGGAGGCATGAGGGGGGCACCCTGGTGGGGGAGAAAGGGGAAGAACAAGCCAGGAGGTAACATAACACATGTCTCCTGGCACAAAGCAGAGGGGCCGCACTGATGCCCCCCCTGGTTGAGGACCCCCAGCCCAGCACCTCCCAGGGGCATGCCCCGAGGACCAGCAGCGAGAGTGAAGTGAGCGTGAGGGAACCACCACCCCACCCCCAGGGATGGGAGGGCCGTGCCCCAGGCCCGACATCATGGGCTGGGGAACACAGGGCAGGGGGAAGCCTCATAACCCTATCCACCATCCCCGCAGGACAGCTCCCAGACAACAGAGCACCACATCACCAGGACAATGGCCGAGGAGGGCCCCCCCCACAGCCAGGTGAGCAGAAGGGAACCCCAGGGGGAGAGGGGAGGGCAGGCCCCTTGGGGGTGCAGAGGGGGCCAGCAGGACCTGGAGTAACCCCTAATGCACTACCCCCAACAGGACACCACCACCATGGCTACCACATCCACAGGGCGGGCCCAATGCTGACAAGTCGGTCGGCTCCCCACACGTTGGTCCCAAAAGGGGGAGCCCTGGTCCAGGCAGGAGTTCAGGGACTTTATATGCATGTGGGGGTCCAAAAGGGTCCAGCACGACCTGGTGTGCAGCTACAAGACCAGACAGATCTATGAAGCCATCGCCCAGGAGATGCAGTGGCAGGGGTACAATAGGGATGTCATCTAGTTCTTGCATCAGGCAAAGGTCTTTAGTTCCGGATATAAACATATCAAGGACAACAATCTCAAGTCCGGCCAGGCCATGTGCACAACCGAGTTCCAGGAGGAGCTGGACAAGTTCCTCTGCATGGACGGGGACATCGTGGCCTTCTGCACACATGGCAGCGCCTTCGCCAGGAGCAGGCGCAGGGCCAATTTTCAGTCTGGGTTCCGCCCCGGCTACGGTACAGAGATGCCGTTGGTGGCCTTGGTGGATGATCTCAGCTGGGAGATGGATGCAGGATGTTCGACCTTTGTGATCCTGCTAGATCTCTCGGCCGCTTTTGATACCGTGGACCATGGGCTGCTGTTGTGACTGCTGCGAGACTTGGGAGGTCTGGACGGGACTGTCCTTGGATGGTTCCGCTCATTCCTCTCGGGTAGAAGCCAGCGGGTGATGCTGGGGGCTGAAACATCTAGCCCCCGGGCCTTGACCTGTGGCATTCCGCAGGGTTCCATTCTGTCTCCACTGTTGTTCAATGTGTATATGCAGCCCCTGGGAGAGATTGTGAGAGGGTTCGGGGTGCGATGTCACCAATATGCTGATGATACTCAGCTGTACCTCTCGTTTTCAACTGACCCAGGTCCTGCTGTCTTGTTACTCTCCCAATGTTTGGAGGCCATGTCAGATTGGATGCAGCAGAGCAGACTGAAGCTCAATCCCAATAAGATGGAGGTGATGGTGGTGGGAAGGGCGGGGGAGGTGCTGGCCCCCCTGATAG
>QEPC01012913.1:8087161-8116175 GCA_003113815.1 Sphenodon punctatus
GGCAGCCCGTCTCCTGACGGGGACGGGGTGGCATGAACACATAACACCGGTGCTCTGCGCTTTGCACTGGCTGCCTATAGCGTACTGAGCCAGATTCAAGGTGTTAGTATTGATTTACAAAGCCCTGCATGGTCTGGGCCCCTCATATCTCGGGGACCACCTTGCCCTCTGTGCCTCACAATGATCCCTTCGGTCCACCGGGGGCACCTTTCTGGATGTCCCACATGTTAGACGGGGGGGCCACAATGGAGAGGGTGTTCTCGGTGTCCGGGTCGTGGTTGTGGAACTCCCTCCTGGAGAAGGCTTGCCTGGCCCCAGGCCTGTTGGCCTTTCGACGTATTTGTAAGAATTGGCTGTTCGCCCAGGCCTTTGGAGGGGAGGGTGGGGGGGGTGTTAATTTCTGTGTGGGGTGTTTTAAATTTGTTTTAATTAAGATGTTTTAGACTTTTTATGTTAAAAAGTTATTTTATATTATGTTGGCAGCCGCCCCAAGATGCCTTAGGCATGGGGTGTGTGTGTGTGGCATATAAATATAAGGAAATAAATAAATAAAATAAACATGCACACCCCCCCGACTGACCCCATGGAGCAGGGGGTGGAGGTGCCCCTGGCAAGGCCATCCAGGAAGCAGAAGGGGACAGCCCCGTCCCACAGGGGGAGGAGGCGCCCCGGGGATCCGAGCATTGGACCACCACACTCCGCGTGCACCCCCAACACCCACAGGCCTAGTGGCCACAGGGATGAGGAGGTGGGGTGCGCAGAGCATGTGGAGACCCAGGATGACCCCCAGGAAGTGGAGGAACCAGATCCAGGTATGATCGCCGCAGTGGGGCCGGGGGGGTTGGGGCGGGGAACGGCCCGGATGGAGATGCGGTGTACCCCTTCCTATTGCAGCACAAGACAGCCTGGAGGTGCATGAGGTGGAGGTTGTGGAGAAGGATGAGGGGGCCCCGGCAGCTGCACCACCACCCGGTGGGCGACCCTCCATGGCAGGGCACACCGGCCAGGGGGTCACGAGAGGGCCGGGTGCAAAAGGGTGCGGATGTAGAAGGGGTGTGTGCCCGGGGGCGTGCATCCACAACCAGCAGGGCCCAACAGGGGCGGGATGCAGTGGGCAGGTGGAAGGGCCTGTTGAGCCCACAGCGGCTCCCACGGCACACCTGACCATCAAGGGCCCCTCCCGCAGCAATCAACTGCTGAGGGGACATCCCACGACAGGGCAGGGCTGGGGGACCCTACAGGGGAGGGCTGAGGGGAGCTGACACACTATGAAGGCCACCCCACCAGGCACCCCAGGTCAGGTGGTAGCAGCCAGCGGGGCACACAGGCCGGAAGCACTAACGATGTGTCCAAACTCCCGTTCACAGACCAGGTGCCCACTCGCATGAGGGGAGCAGCTGCTGGCAGTGTGCAGCAGTACCGGGAGATGCGGGCCAGGAACCAGTGCCGGAGGGAGGACCTCAACAGGGAGCTGCTGGAGGAGTTGCAACGGTTAGCTGATGTGCACTCCCAGGAGCTCACACTCACCAGGGAGCTCATCAGAGGGGAGGGGGAAAGGGACCGGGAGATCCTGGCTGCCATGATGACCCAGTCCCACACCAAGCACCTCTGGGACAGGTGCCAGTCTGCCACCCGACCCCTCCACCGGGAGGTGATGCCCCCACACCAGGACCGTGTACCCCAGGATGACCAGCCACCCATGGTGGCTGCCCCACCCCCTCTGGTAAGGCTGAAGCACCCTGGGCCACTGTGGGTAGGGGGTGCAACACCGGGGGTGCCCCACTCGAAATCTGGTGACCCACGTGAGGCAGGACCCCGGTAGGGAACACACTGTAGAACTCACTCTGAGCACATGCACTACATGAGCTGGGGAGCAATGGCCATTGCCAGAGGCATGTGTACCTGTTCAGTGACACTGTACTGGAATGGGCATGTGCCATAATACCATGGGTGGGCTGTCCACGGGCTCACACCAACAGGGATCGCCCTACAGCACGTGTTATACTTGTGTGGGCAGTAGGGGGCTCCCTGGATGACCATGGGGCACCCATGCCGGGCCCCGACATGGGACAGAGGTGAGTGCACACGAGGGACCGTCAGTGGAGGCTGGTGTGGAGTGGCCAGTGGATGACATGGAGGCCGGGCTATCCGGCTGGTGAGTGCTGCGGTCAGCTGCAGCCAGGGCACACCAGCCTGAGAGCCCTGGTGGTGTGGCCAAGAGGGGGAGAGGGCGCCCCAGATGTTATCCCCCACCCCCTTCCATTGTACAGTTCCCCCTTCAATAAACATGTTGTACCTCTACCTTGCTGTCGCTTCCTCTGTCCTGGGACATGTGGCGTGTGTGTGTGTGTGTGTGTGTGTGTGTGTGTGTGCAGCGTGCGGGGGAGCACTGCCATGTTGGGGGCTCTGTACAGTCCCTGCCCAGCCGACATCACCGGGGGCCTGCCAAGAGAGGCCTCATGCAGTTGAGGTGGCCTGAACAGGTGTATACTGAACCAGCACAGGCGAGCCAGCAAGTGTTGGCCAGCAGGGCTTTGCGGAGCCCGCGTACCATGCAGCCAACAGCAAGGGGAGGATGCTCGCTCCCAGGCAACCCACAGGAACTGTTCCCGGTACCCCGTAGCCCACACATGGAATAGAGGCACGGTTGCAGGTAATGGGTAAGACTCAGCTTTATTGAAGGGGTTCCAAGGACTATGGACATGGGTGTGGGTCGGGCGCTGCCTGGTGTTCGGCTGCCTGGGCAATGATGTGGCGGCAGATGGCGTCCCTGTTCTCCTCTGAGATGCGCTGGAACGCCCCTCCCTGGGCATGTTGGTACAGGGGCACGGGGTTGTCCAGGGCAGTGCCCCCTGTCTCACATACATTATGCAGGATGCACGCTGCCAGGATGGGGATGTGGGTGTGGTCCAGGGCGAAGTGGCTCCTGTTCATCAGGAGGTTCCAGCGCATCTTGAGGAGCCTGAAGGCCCACTCCAACATGCTGCGTGTGGATGACAGGTGCTCATTGAACAGGCGGTGGTCTGGGTTGCGCGCCACTGGATAGGCCCACATGAGCCATGGGCTGAGAGGGTAGACGGGGTCCCCTATCACAACAGGGGTCATGGGAACCCCCTGTATCACACGGTACAGGTTGGGGGTGATCTCTCCATTGAACATGTGTGCATAGAAGGGGGAGGCACGCAGGATACGTGCATTGTGGCTCTGCCCCGACTGGCCTGTGTACACATCTATAGACTATGATCCACTATGGCCTGCAGATCGATGGAGAAGGCCTGTTTTCAGTTCATGAAGTCTGTCTTTGCATGAGGGGGCGTATGATGGGGCTGTGGGTATTGTCAATGGTGCCGATGCAATGTGAGAGCCCCATTTCCTCAAACCCACACATCACCTCCTCGGGTTCATGGAGCTGGATGACCCACTCCAAGAGGAGCTCCACGAGCAGGGCGCACACATCATGGAAGGCCCTGTTCATAGTGGCGGTGCCCACCCTGAACTTCTCTCCCACACTCCTACAGGAATCGGGGGTGGCCAGTCACCACACCATGTGCACCATGGTCACGCACATTCCTGGTGGCAGCGGGAAGCGCATGATCATCTCCCACCTCCGGAGGTCAGGAGGGAGCGGGGCAGCTGGAAGTGGTCTGACCATTCTCTGTCCGGCCAGGTGGCCTACATGTTCTCCCACCTGTCGTTGGTTCAGGAGCGCGACTGGTGCCGTCACAGGGTCGGTAGGGTCATGCGGTGGGCTTACACGTTGAGGGTCGATTGGGCCAGGGCGAGTTGGCCTTGCTGGGACACTGCAGAGCCCAACAGGGCATGGCGTTGGACTGCCACCTGCTTCGCCCATCGTACGATCACCGCCCTCCAGAGGTTTGCTGCCCTCCGCCTCCGTGCCCCCAGGAGGACAGACCAGCGACCCGGCAGGCGAAGCAGGGCTATCTGTTGTAGCAGCATGAGGTGCAGCAAGAGGGCTGCACCCAGGAGGTGCAGAAGCACATCCCTGGGCTGTGCATTCTTGTCCCCCGGCAGCATGGTTCTGCAGCTCCCCACTCCCAGCCACCCTCCACTGCCACGTGTCCTGCCCACTGTGCACTCTGCTTTGTGGCCTGTGGTCATGACCCACTGTCCCCTGGTATCATGGGAACTCCTCTGTGTCTACCCAGCCCGGGGTCATCGTTCTCAGTGTGCTGCTCAATCCCGTGCTACAGCCCCACCACCCCACACCTGACCACCCAAAGTGGGTCCCTTATGTACTGTGTAGGCCGGTGGGGGCAGGGCATCAGTTGGTGCTGCACTGGGGGTGTGCTGGGGATGCAACCGGGTGCCGGGTCCGGCTGAGCATCCCCACGAGTGCACCGGGGGGGGGGGTTGGTTGGGACCGCGCTCACCCCAGGGTACCCCTACCTCTGCACCCGCACTACAGTCCCCCCAGCCATTGTCCGCCTTTGCATGCTGCAGATGTGCATGGTGTGGATACAATACCTGGTTTGGCTCCTTGCCCTGGTGCAGTGCCCGGCTGTGGCCTCCTTCATCTCTCGGCACCTGTGCTGCATCCCTTCTGTCCTGTGTGTAGGTCTTAGCACCCAGTCCACAGTGGGTCGGGCTATCTCTGGCATGCAATGTCGCCTGTGGGTGAGGGTAACCACTTGTCCTGTGCTCATCCCAGTCACGGCAGCCCTCTGTCTCCTGCCTGCTGCTGCACCGGAGTGGGCCCCACTGCTACCATGGCTGGTCGTTCTGCGGGGCCCTCAGCTGGGGATGTTGGGAAGGGGTGGTTGCCCTGTGTCGACATGCTGTTGGCGGCCCTCTGGCTGAGCCCTGACGAGCAGCTGTTGGTGGGTGACCCCTTGTCGGCAGAGAATGGCTTTTGGCTCCTGTCACAGTACATGTCGACGATGGGTCACTGTGTCGGGGCCCCAGTATGCCGGGGCCATTTCCTCAAGCTTGGCCTCACCCCCCTGTGCCATCCACCTTGAGGGCACCCACCCGCCATTGTTGTGCCATGGACTGCTGCGGAGTTAACAGCGGCTTGCCTGCTGATGGAGCTATCCAGGTTCAGCCTCGCCTTGCTGTCTGGGGGTCCCCCTGTTGCTGCCCTGTACACCGGCAGCCTCCTGCATGCCCGCAGCATCCCGCGCGCACCCTCACATGTAGGGGCCCTCCTGTGGGACCTGGGCTTGCTGTCCCCCGAGGTTGGTGAGCCGGTCCGGACTGGGGACCCCTCCGCTGTAGAGCTCGCTGCCCTTCGATCGGTGAGGGACCTTCCAGCTGTGCAGGCTACAGCCGCCAGAGCAGACCTCCTCCTGCCCCGCTTCCTGGTGGATGCTCATATGCGCTCCCGAGGCTTCTGGTGGGGCCTATTCGCCTGGGAGGGTCTAGCGCAGGGGTCGCTGCCAGTGCTCACCGGACTGTCCATGAGCAGCCCCTCGCTGCCACCTGATCGCAGCCACCCCGGTGCCCTGGCTGGTGCATTGCCTTTCCTCCCCCCCGTGCCTCTGATCAGGCTGTGCGCTGCCGTCTGCATCACTTCTGGCTGCCGCCTGGTTCCCTGGACCCCATCGCCCCCTCTGGGTGACCGCTGCTCCTTCCTGCTTGGCCTGCCCTGGTGTCCTTGCCCACTCTGCGCTGGCACTCCTGTGCCCTCCTGTTGTGCTTATCTTGCCTGGCCGGGGGTCCACCTGTGTCCCCCGGCTCTGCCTTTCTGTGCTGGGGACCCCCATTCCCCCAGCACCAATAAAATGCTGTTATGTGATGGTCTGGCCTGCCATGCTTCTGTTGCTGCTGTGGTGGCTGGGTGCCCCTTCCCCTTGGTGGCCCTCCTGCCCCCATCTATGTGGTTGTGTGCAGGGTGTGTGCATGGTGCATACTGGTGGGTTCCGGGCCTGTGGGGTGGGCACCGGTTGTGTGGTGTGTGTTCCCCTGGCAGTTTCCCTGCTGGGCACTGCTGCCTGGGCTTGCTCAAGGGGTGGTATTGGCGGTGGACAATCAGTCGGGCACCCCCTGGACTCGCCTGTGCATTGGTGTGGCCCTGCCCCTCCCCTCCTTTCCCCTCTGACATCACCCCCTGTTGGTATGGGCCATCTTTGGTGGTGGCGATGGATGGGCAGCGGCACCATGGGCGCTGGGCAGCTGAGCATGAGTAGGGGTAGTGCTGGCTCCGGCCTTTGTCCCACCTGATCCTCCTTGGTGCAGCGGTCTGGGTGGTCTTCTGGGTTATGGCTGTCAGTGTGTGGGTTGTGCCCCTGGTGCTGTTGCTGCCCCTGGCCCTCCCAGGGCCCGTTGGTGCGGGCGTTCCCCATTGCCCTGTCCCTCCTCTCCTGCAGCTACTGTTGTCATGCTGCTGGCGATCCTACGCCTGGGCGTGATGGTGCTGCAACTGGAGCGGGCGGCTTGGGACATGCAGGCATCAGGGCTGCTGTTCGATGGCATCTGTGAGTGTGCTGCCTGTTTGCTGGGCCCTGTGCCTGTGTCCTTCCATGGGGGGGTTTGTTCCTTGGTGCCCAGGGCCAGATGTGATGGCTGTCTTCTCTCCCTCTGTCCCATACAGTACAAGCCATGATCGTGGCGCGGACCCGGGAGCAGGGGGAGTTGTTGGAGCTCCTCCTGCATGTCCTGGAGCAGCTGCACCAGCTGGACCGCTCGCAGGCCAAGCGCTGGCGACGGGTGTGGGGTCGCTGGCCCTATTGATGGGGTGTTGTCTCTGGCCTGCCGCTGCTGTCACTGCCTCCCCTCCTGTTGCCCTGTCCCCCTCCCTGCCCTGTTGTTGCCCCCTGTTGCTGTTTCCCCATTTTATTAAAGACTTTATGTGTTCCTTCCCGGTGTGTCCGTGTTGTGCTTTGCTTTGACCTCTACCCTTGTGCGGGTGCCTCTGCAGGGGGTGTAGGGGAGTTGCCTGTGTTGTGTGGGCACCTTCCCACTCTGGTCTTCCGTGGCCCGTGTGCCCGTCCCTGTGTGCTTCTGTTGCCTGCTGTGTGTGTGCCGCTCTGGTGTGTGTGTGTGTGGAGGGGGGCCTGGTGCCGGGCTGCCTGTGCTCTGTGCTGGGGCTGTGTGGAGCCGGCTCCTTTGTAGCAGCTGTCATCCCATCTCCCTTCCGCCCCGCCCTCGCAGAGCCTGGAGGCTCGGAGGTGGGGCCATGTTGCATGGCTTTGTTTGCCCTCGGTCAGCCATGTTGTGCTGTTATTGTGCTGGACGGGGCTTCCCTGCTGGTCCCAGCCGGCCGTGTACTTGCACAGGTGTTTGCTGGGTGCTTCCTGGGATGGGTGTTTGGCCGCTGGGTGTTTGCTGGCCCCTCCCCTTTCCTTCCCACAACCCCCTGCGGCGCTGTCCGTGTAAATGTTTCCCTGCTCGGTGCCGCCGAGTGTTCGCTGGGTGTGCTCACCCACCCATCCACACCCATCTCCACCCATCGACACTTCTGCGCCATCCGTGTAGAAAAGGCCATAATCTAACAGTATTTTAGATTGGGAGCGGGGGGGACAGACTAAGGAGGTTATGTGGGGATAGCCATGCAGTTCACATCAAATCATGCTGACATATGAATTGATGAATTATTCAGAGATCTTCATTTTTTCCTAACACCATAATTATCTCTCTCATTCTCATTATTTGTGGGTTGTTTTTCTTAAATAGAAATTCTCTATTCCATAATCAAATTGGGGGATGGGGGAAGCTCTCTATCCATTCCTTAGTTTCTTTTCCAATATAAATTTCTTATTGTTTCTATTGTGATACAATAGGATATCATACAGCACATTCCTTTGGCTGCTTAGCTCCGTTGCAAGGTTTTACCATGCATAAGAGAGCTGCATTCATTTCAGTGAAACCACTTAGAAAATACTACAAGTGAAATCAGAACCTAAGGCCGTTTTTAGACGAGCGCGGCGGCGCCCGCGCTTGTTTTCAAAAAAGCCGGCAGCCCATTCCACACGAGACGCTGCCGCCGAATACGCGCATGTGCGGCCCGACGCGCATCCATTTCCGGCCGCGTATGACCAGCCTCGATCGCCGACCCGGTCAGATCGCGCCCGGAAATGGATGTGCGTCGGCCGCGCATGCGCGTATTCGGCGGCAGCGTCTCGTGTAGAACGGGCTGCCGGCTTTTTAAAGAAACAAGCGCGGGCGCCGCCGCGCTCGTCTGAAAACGGCCTAAGTCTTTACCATTCATTTCAGTGAGACCTGTTCTGGTGTAAAGAGCTAGTGCCAGCAGTAAATAGCCAGAGGGCAGAGTCCATGTGCCATCTAGAAATAAAATGTTTTTAAAGTATAAGGACATTTCTACTATCAGTCTTACATCTTGAATGAAGCCAGAGACATTTGAAAGCCAAAGTGAAAGGAAGGAGAGTACACATTTGCAGGCCTTAAAGCTTTTGGCAAGCCTTCTGCTCTGTGTGAAGGTGAAACCCACCTAGAAAAGGGCTGTAATACATTAGTTTCTAAGAATTCACTCTGCAGGCTGCCTACAGGTGAGAATACATAGCTTAAATAAGATTAATAATTCCTAGAGAAGGCGAGCAAGCATCCAACTTGTTTGAGGTCTCTATTCGACAAGTGCATGTACCTTGACGACTCTGCCTTTTGCGTTTCCAGCCAGCTTGTTTTCAGAACCCTGCAGACATGGTGTGATAGTTATGAATGACATGCACAAACTCAGATGTTGCCACAGCACACAAGCTACTCAGCATGCCAGCAGTCAACTCATCAGCCAGATGAAGCACAGTGAGTCAGGCAACAGGTGTCTCAAGGGTGACAATACCAGACCACCTGCATCTCTGATACTTTCCCATTTGAACCGGACAGGAAATAAATTGGTCGGTTGCACTCAGAAACCTGCTGCCTCTCTCTCTCTTGCCTGCCTGCCTGTTGGCTTCTCCCCCTCTCCCTAAGTTCTTTGCACAGGCATGGAAGTGATGCACTATATATTTTTTATAACACATCTATTTCCCTGTGTTGTCAGTGACAAGACAAATTGTCCACTTGCTGCCTTTATCCATGTTTTAATCACCCTTCCCCTGAGCTCTCTCTCTCTTTGCAATTCCTCCCAGGCTATGCAGGATCACAGACAGAATGAGAGGTCATTCCAGGCTAAGAGGGGTCACTTGCATGCAGGAAGCAGTTGGGATGGATCAGTCATAGATAGCTGGATGATTAGGGAGTTGCATGACACTTGAACATCTTTCTTTTCCTAGAGAATGGCTGTCCCTACATATGAATGATTAAAGGGGCAGTAGTTCAAATCCTGTAGTATGAAAACTATGAATTGCTAAGCAGTCCTACAGGCTACAGTATTTAAAAGCTGGAGGTTTTTCAAAAGTACTCACTCATTCTTGGTGTTTTAAAGTTTTGATGCGTTGCTGAGGACTCTCCGCTCAGGACTAGTTTTGCAGAGATACTGAGTGCCTGCACTTCCCATTGAAATAAAATTATGTTTGGGGCAGTTAGCATCACTTAGTCACTTTACAACCTAACTTGCTGAGCCTACAACACATGCACACAAGTAACTTGGGGGGATGTCTTAATTTTTGACCAAATTTAGCTGATCCTGTTCATACTATGTACATTGAATTCACTGAGATTATACGAGGTATAATGTACATTTCAGCCTGAGAACATATGGCAGAATCTGGCCCATTGTATTTAAACGTGTGTTCAAAGTTAAGTACATAAATCATTTACATACTGCAATTGTCATTCTATCTTGTTTTACTTGCCATTATATTTCCATCCCTTCAGATAATTGTCATAATCACTTTTAGATAAACTGCAGAATCCTAAATATGGTAATCTGAGCTGAGGAAATTCTACTAAAAGAAAGAATTTACCCCCCCCCCCCCAATAAAAAACAACAAGTCAACCGACACCCAGGATGGTGAAACCTCCAGTAATTTACAACAAAATCAGTTCACTCCAGGTCAAATTTATAAACATAATCTCAAGAAGTTATTTCAGTGGGAATTACAGTAGTTTAGACAATCTCAGGTTCAAGTACTGTAATTCCATCCAAACCTTGCTTTCAACTTGTCAGTGATTAGTCTAAATTTTGGTTCCGTGCACTCCCATGTACAAAGAAATAACACTTTAGGGAGACACTTTGGGGAAAGATAATTGCTTGGGCTCTTGAGGAAGGTTTTCAAAAGGAAATGGAAGATAGGTGCATACCTTCCATTGAAAGTCAACAGAAACAAGGTGCCAAGGAAGTCGCCACTGAAAATATACCCCTACATCATTTGGCCTACATTCACAGGAAACACTGCTTTGTGTGTGGTACTTTATCGGACTGGTTAACTGTTTATTCAACTGTTCCTATTAAGTAACATTCAAAAGAAGGCAGCTTAATACTCACACATACAAATTTACCTCCGCAAACTAACTCTGAGGTAACCTTACAGATGGTAAAATACCTCTGGCTAAGCAGCATTTCATGTGAGTATGGTAAGTGACATAATCTATAAATATGTGGGATGTTAGTTATAACCCTTTGGATGGAATATTTTTTTCCTGGGTGGAGACTTGTACTTCTATCTTTACCCTCTATTCCCTCCCAACAACAGTTTTGTAGGATGTTATTCCTGGCTAGAGACAGAGTTCAACACTTGCATCTCATAAAAATACAGGATTATATGATGCTTTCTGGCTAAACTGATATTTATTATTCCCTGGACAGAAACATTAGTGCTTAATGCCTAGTAGAGAGAGGAACATCTGGTACCTTTCTTTCAGTATAGGATGTTATTCTCGGATCAAGAGGTGCCACTTGGTGAAGTCAACATTATTATAAGCATGTATTCTGCATACTTATGGCTAGTTATTTAAGGATGTAGTTTCTGAATCACTGGAAGTCTGGTTAAGGGAAAGGTAAGAGGAATGTGTCAGCCTGAAAGGTCTTTCATCAAAGGAGGCAGAGAGAAAAAGCCATTAGTATTATGACCCTGCTTCTTTATGGCAGCTGATTTCTTCGGCAAGTAGAAAAATATTTTGGAGAATGCTGATATTAAAGAGAAGTAGCCAACATAAAAATTAAATTTGAACAGAGTATAACACAAAAGTAAATTCTTCTCCCTTCTAGTAAAATTTAGGTAAATTACACCTTGCTAATTTCCACAAAAAAATAGTTGCCTCTCCCCAGTTCTCCAGGGGTGTAGCTAGATTGGAATGGGCCCAGGTTGAAGAAATGGACTTGGGTCCCTCCCATCAACATCCTCTCCCCTGTTCCACCCTCTCCCCTCCTTCCTCCCCCCCTCCAAGCACCTCTCCCTCTGCTTGCCTTCTGCTGCTGCCGCCAGTGCACGCACTGTCCTGTGCTGCCTGCCACATGGGTCCCATGAGCGCCGCGCACTGTAGGCACTTCTACTCAGCTCAGTCTTCATCCAGCTGCACTGCAACAGGACAGGATTTGTGCCCCGCTCAAGCTTGGGGTCTCTGGGGCCCCGGGTCAAATGTCCCTCCTGCAAAATTCGTTCATATCTAATGGGTCACCCTGCTAATTAGTGAAATTTTACTCTGCTGTATTAAATAGGTTTAGATTTTATTTGGTACTTTGTTAAATGTTTTGATGCTGAGGGATATAAAGAATTTCAAAGGAAACCATCATTTATACCAGCAAATGAAAAGATTCCGATATAATAATTCAGCTGTGGTGTAAAAACTAAGAACACCTGTCACTAACTAAACTGGAATTTGCATGTGTCTACTCCTGAGCTGAGTTTGGACCACTGTACTTTCCCACTGTGTTTTGATCAGTAGTAATGTCTCCTAACTTGCCTGTTGGATTGCATTTACTTCACGGTAGTTATATCAGGGATGAATTTGGCCCCAGATGTTTAATAACTGTGGTTCTGAAAGAAATAGTTTATCAGTAACTAGGAAATTCATTTCACTTTCGGACCTGAGCGGTCACTCTATCAGAATGATTTTCAGCAAGGAAGGGATTTAAATTGAGAATGTATTTTTTTCATGGATCAAATAACAAGTAAGAAATCTATTGTGCCACCTAGACCACCGATACTATAAATTGATTTCAAGTTACTGAACACTAGATGTGCTCTTCTCATGCACGTCTGGGCAGATGTCCAGAGGCACCAATAAAATAAGCAATTATCATTTTTTGTAGCAATACTCTCTTACACTAGAGGTTTCTTTTTCAATTTTAAATTGCTAACTTTTTCCTTTTCTGGTGTATACAGATGATACTTGGAAGCTTAATAGCCCGTGAGTCTAAGAAATATATTGCCCTGGAAAAGTTTGCCCACAAGTTCTCCGTGGACAATCAAGAGCAAGCACTTCAGGACCAGCTGTATCAGGCTAAGGAAATAGAATGGTGGATGGATTAAATCTATGTGAATCTCTGGCCTTCTTTTACATGGTCTGAGGTCAGTGGGTGTTGTGACATCTGTGGGCTAAGTACTACAAAATCCCCAGCTCTTCCATCATTTCCAGAATTACATACTATCCTGTTTCTTGCTTAATGTGACTAGTTTTCCACGAAACTTAGGAGGCTTACACATGAACATTTTCCAGCAAAGTATTTAATGGCAGTGGTATGTACTGAACAGTAGGGTGTATACACAGACAGTAGTAACTCCTTGTGGTGAACTTCCGTATCAATGGGGCATCCTAAGACATGGCTTTCATGTGCATAAATGAGTGGAATGCAGAGGGAGTGAAGACCTCACTCCAGGGCTGCTCTGTGAACACTAGTGACTGGTTCCTGGAATAAGGGGAGAACATATATGACATCACTTCTGGTGTCTTAGGGTATTTTTACATGTGATGGCTCATTGAGCCGCCATGCTTAAACCCACCTCGGAGTGAGCCTCCTCAACCAGGGCAGGGATTTCCCGGCCATCGAACAAATGTTCTGGTGACCAGGGAGAGGGCCTGGATGTGTGGATATGGGTCCTCATGGCCCCGCGGCCCATGCTCCTCAGCATGGTCCCACCTCTTCCCTGATGGGTGGGTGCGGTAGCCTATGTGGCTGCTGTGGCTGCCCGGAACTGCTCCGGCTATAGGCTGGGGTTAGGTGGAGTGGGTCATCAGACATGATGGTCTGCTCTACCATGGTCCGGGGATGTCAACCCCAAAGTGTGGCAGAGCTTAACACAAAATGTGTGTTTGCTGGGAACCCAGCACACATCCTGTGCTATTCTTGGTAGTCTGGGGTTACTTTTGCTCCTGCCCATGGTAAACATCTGGTGGAGCAGGAGCAGACTTGTCACCCCCACCCATGGCCATGTTGGGATAAGCGTGGCCAACGGCGGGGCTGTCACTCCTGAAAATACCCTTAGTCCTGTCAGTGACAAGCCAGCAAATCACTGTTTCTGCAGACACCTATCAAAGCTCTTATGTTTAAGCCTATCCATGAAGTGTCTGTGCCTCCTTCCTACAAGGGTCTAGTCTGGAGTGAAATTACAACCCCTGTAACAACAAGGAGTTAACACCTCCTGAGCGATGGGAACAATACTCTGAGGTGTAGTGTTTCCATAAACACAAAGACATATCCCTTACTGTGGAGTTAATTTTGTTTACTCCACAGCTACATATTCATTGATACAAGGTAACCATCCCATGGGTTGTACACAGGAAGGCCTGACATTGGTTTATCAACCTACTACTACATCAGTCTGGCAAAGAGAAGGGTGTACTTTTCCCTCTCATGAGCCACTTTGAAAATTAGTAAACTCTGTGGGCTGGATAGGAGTTTGGGGGTGGGGGTGCAGCACTTAGCACACCCTCTTAAGGATGGGAAAAGCCAGGTGAGGGGCCACATCATGGACCTATGCCATGGCTCCATCTACTTAAGAACATGCCCTTGTCTCCACTCCCTTCCCTTTCACTCTTGAGAGTAAGAACTGGATCCATGGACAGATCCAGGAAATGAAAAGGGGCCAAATAATACTAATAATAAACAAACCACCCATGGGATGCATTTGACCTGCAGGATGCAAGTTCCTCAACCCTGTAAAGAAGCAAAGTGAAGTATTTTTGAAGTGTGTATTTGCTCATTTGCAAACTATGTGCTATAAAACTGGACAAAGGAAGGGAAAGAAATAATAGTTGGATCTTCTAGTGAGCTTTTTTGCCATTTGAATGTGAGAAAGACAAATAGGCATTTTTATTTTCATTAAAATTCAGTAAGCATCAAAGTTGCAAAATTGTACATCATTCTTCATGGATGGAAGCAAACAAAAACTGATGATTTTTAGCATCCTGCAGAGTGGAGCAAGGAACTAGTTATGGTAACACATTTTCCTAACAGACACAGCCACCACCATACAAACACATGACTAACACATTTATCAGTAGGATCATTTTTGAGATGGGAGCATATAAATGAAGGCAGTCAACATTTAAATGCCAATTTACTGGGAAGGAGACATATTTGAAGTATCGTGTAGGGAGCTGCACATTGTCTGTTTCAGCTACAGATGATGAGATTTGTCTATGAAGCTTTGCTTTAAAACTCTCATCTGGTTAGAGATCCCTTAATACACTGTTTAAAAATAAACCCATGATTATTAAAAGCGTTCTGTGCAGAGGGCAAAGTCTGATTGAATTACTCAAGTGAATAATCCAATTTTTTGGCCAAAATCTACTTTCATTCCCAGTCAGCTAAAATGACAAATAGAGTAGTACAAAGGAAAAGAGGAGTTCATTCATTCATCAGATTTATCATATTTCTTTTCAATAAAAAGTCAATTCTTGAGACACTGGGTGTTTTCACACAGACATCTGAGGCTAAATCCTGACAAGACGGAGGTGATGGTTGTGGAGAGGGCCGAGGGAGGGTGGCCCCCATCATTGATGGAATCCGCCCTCCCCTGGTTTCTCAGGTCCGGATTCTGGGGGTGCTCCTGGACCCACAGCTCTGCCTGGATGCCCAGGTGGCAGCTGTAGCGAAGGGGGCATTTCACCAGCTACATCTGGTGTGTCGGCTTAGACTGTATGTCTCGAACTCGGATCTGGCCACAGTCATCCATACTTGTATTACCTCGAGACTGGATTACTGCAACACACTCTACGTGGGGCTACCCTTGGTGTTGGTTTGGAAGCTGCAGCTGTTGCAGAATGCGGCGGCCCGTCTCTTGACGGTGTCCACTATGAGGAGGGCATTCTCCGTGGCTGTGCCGCAGCTGCGCCACAGCTGTGGAAATCCCTCCCATCGGAGATCCACTTGGCTGCTGGCCTCCCCTCTTTCCACAGACAATGTAATACCTGGCTGTTCTGCCAGACCTTTCCCGAGGAAGATGGGGTGGGTGGGTTGGGTTATGGTAGGGGGGGGACGGGATTTAATATTGGTTTTTTAAATTGTAACTATTTTTGTTTATTTTAATATTTTAAAATGTTTTAAAAATGTTGTGAGCTGCCCCGAGATACCTGAGGCAGGAGGGGGCGGCATATACATTTTAATAGAAATAAATAAATATAAATAAATAAGACACTGGGGTGTTCAACCCTGGAGCAAGTCTGTGAGTGCACCGCACACACACACAAACACATCTGCCCACTTGCAGCCCACCTAGGTCGATTTTAAATGGACCTGGCAGCTGCCACGACCCACAGTCCACGCATGCTGTGCCCCCTCCCCCACACCATAGAGTTATGGGCAGATCACCTGACTCTCTGGGTTGCCACCCACAACTCCATGGTGTTTCCTGGGCAACCCCTGGCCAAGAGCAAAACTGCAGTGGATGTCCACCGAACATACAGATAGCAGCCCCGCCTCACTCGGCTCTGCCCAGTGTCCCAGAGTTGAGCTGTCAACTCTGCTGGTGGTGCTCTTGGATGTTCCAAAGCACTGCCTCAGAGCAGGAACAACCTGCTCCACCTATACATCCACCTTTAAACAGACAGCCCGCCTGGGGGTGAGACAAGGTAGAGGCCTCGGTGCTGTCTGTGTGAAGACACCCATTGTGAGAGCAAAGAAAGTAGAATTGACATCGGGTCTCTTATCATGTGATTAACAATGGCTAATAGTTGATGTATGAAATCCACAATGATTATATCTATTGGAGTAATGCAACAAATGGAGGAAGAATCCCTTCTTGACTGTGTCCACTTTAAGGGGTATGAATGAACCATACACAGGGTGTGTGTGCATCAAGTAAGCACCTGCCAGGGGTGTAGCTAGGTGAGATTGAGCCCAGCCCCTGATACGGAAGATGGAATGGGTCTCTGCTGTTCTACTCCACTTTGGTGTGCATATGCATTCTACATGCACTGGACCCCCAAAGTGCATGGGCCCTGCTATAGGGTGTTTTTTAATGAGTGGCAGGAGGGGGGGGCATGGTCAGTGCATGGGGTGGCAACACGACACCCACGCATAGGAAGTGCTTGGGGAGGGCTTCACATGGGTGGCTCCCAGCATGGCTGCCCCATCCACAGAGGTAGACACCCTGGTCCACATGTGGCATGCTAGATTTTTCAGGAGTGCTCCGTGCGTGGTCATGGGTGGCTGGTACATGGGTCATGGGAGCGCGTCTCACCACACACCAACTTTAAATGAGTGGCTGGATGCATGGATAGAGGGAGGACATGTGTGGAAGCATCTCGTGCATGCACACACTTTGGGTTGGTCACTGTATTATTTGTCATTTGGGCTAGACATATGGGTTTCTGATGTTACTTATGCTGGTTTTATACCGGCAAAACTCCCTAGATTTTAATGGAGCAATACCTGGCTTATGACTAAGCAATGGTACTTTCAGATGTCTCAAGAGCAGGCTTGAAAAACCACAAGAAGTTTCCAGTATTTAACATGGTTATTGTGACATCCAAACTGTAGTACCATGTGATCACCCCATGGTGATCTATGGAAGAAAATATTATTCAGGAAACTTCTTCCGTGAATCTGGTAAAAGGTTGTGTGTTTTTTAAAAAGGCGTTTAAAACTTCCTAGAGAAAAGTCCCATCAATGACTATTAGTCAAGTTGTCAGGAGATAAAACTGCGGAATGTTGGGAGCAGGATATGAATAGCAAGAAAAGGATCATTCCATTATGATCTGCTGAACACTTCTCTTAAACGACTGAAGTTGGCCACTGTTGGAGACAGGATAATGAGTAGATGGATCATTGATCTGACCCAGTCTGAAACCTTTTACGTCACTATAATGTTTCTTTATCTAAGGCCACTTTTACACGGACGCCACCCACCCACGAACACCCGAAAACACCCATTGGATGGGTGGGAGAGCGTCTGTGTAAAAGTCCATGACTGGGTGGCGGTGCGTGCATGACCCACCCGCCAACACCCACCAACACCCATGGAGCAACACCCTCTGTGGGTGGAGGTGGGTGGAGATGGGTGTTCAACACCCGAGCGTCCGTGTAAAAGCCAAAACACCCACACCCATGTGGAATGGACTGGCGGAGCCTCACTGCACTGGCGCCATGGGGCACGCATGCACCGCCACGCAGGCACGCCCACAGGGCGGGGGGACGCCTGACATCAGGCCCAGAGCCTGTAAAGGAGAGAGGAACTGTGGCACACGTGCATGGGCTCCCACGATGGCAAACAGGAAGGCCTCTGAGAAGGCCAAGGGAGCCGACGTCACCCCACGCAGGGGAAGGGGCCGGGTGAGCATGGGGACCCCGGGGCACCCGGGTGTGTGTGTGAGAAGCCCCAGCAAGGCGGTGCAGGGGGGGGGATGCGCCTCAGGTGGAAGGCACAAGGGGGGGTACCAGACCGCCAGCAGGGGGGGCTGCAGGGGGAGGGGACGGGGGAAACACACCAGGAAGTAACACGGCACTTGTGTCCCAGGACAGGGCAGAGGGGCCGCAACAACAGGCCCCCCAGAAGATGACCCCCAGCCCAGTTCCTCCCAAGGGCACGGCCAAAGGAGCAGCAGCGAGAGTGAGGTGAATGCAAGGGAACCCATCCAGGAGGGGAGGGCCATGCCCCGGATCCAACCACTGGGCCCAGGGACACAGAGCAGGGGGAAGCAGCATAACTCAGTCCCCTGTCCCCCACAGGACAGCTCCCAGATAATGGGGCACCGCAACACCGGGACAACGACTGAGGAGGGCCTCCCAGACGGTCAGGTGAGCAAGAGGGAACCCAGGGAGGAGACGGGGGGCAGGCCCCATGGGGGTCAACAGGAGCTGTAGTAACCCCTTTCGCACTACCCCCAACAGGACACCACCACCACCATGACCACATCCACAGGGTGGACCCCATGTCTCCAAGCTGGTTGTCCCCACACGCGGGTCCCAAAAGGGGGAGCCCTGGTCCCACCAGGACATCAGGGACGTCATACGCATGTGGAGGTCTGAAAGGATCCAGCATGACCTGGTGAGCAGCTACAAGACCAGGCGGGTCTATGAAGCCACCGCCCAGGAGATGCAGCGGCAGGGGTACAATAGGGATGTATCCCAGTGCATGCAACAGGCAAAGGACTTGAGGTCCGGATATAAAAATATCAGGGACAACAATCTCAAGTCCGGCCGGGCCATGTGCACAGCTGAGTTCCAGAAGGAGCTGTACAAGTTCCTCTGCATGGACGGGGACATTGTGGCCTCCCGCACACATGGCAGTGCCTTCGCCAGGGGCAGGTGCAGGGCCAGCACCCAACCCCCCCTGACAGACCCCACAGAGCAGGGGGGGGTGAGGGTGCTCCTGGCGAGCCTGGCCACGAAGCGGGAGGTGACAGCCCCATCCCACAAGGTGAAGAGGCACCCTGGGGATCTGAGCACCAGACCACAACATTCCGCGTGCCCACAAGACCCACAGGTCAACCGGCCACAGGGACAGGGGGTGTGCACAGAGCAAGCGGAGACCCGGGATGGCCCCCAGTAGGTGGAGGAACAGGATCCAGGTATGATCGCCCCAGCGGGGCCGGGGTGGGGGTGGGATCAGCCCAGACAGAGTCGCTGCAGCCGGGGCCTGGCAAAGACTAATGGTACTCCCTTCCATTGCAGCTCAAGCTAGCCTGGAGGTGCACAAGGTGGAGGTCGCAGAGGAGGAGGAGGACGAGGGGGAGAGGCCTCCCACGACGTTGAGCCCAGCCCCCTCCATTGTGCATATCCCCCCAATAAAGGTGTTGTACCTATCCCTTGCTGTTGCTTCCTCCGTCCGGGGACATGGGTGGGTGGTTGGGTTGTGGGGCATGCAGGGGGGCAGGTCGGGGGCTCTGTGAACTCTCTGGCCAGCTGACGGGGCTGGAGGGTACACCAGTGATGCCTTATGCAGTTGAGGTTTCAGGATCTGGTGTGCAGCCGGTGTGCACTGGACCGGCTCACACAACCTGGCTTGTGTTGGCCGGCAGGCTTGTGCGGGGTCAGCACAACCTGAGGTCAACAACGATGGGAAGGGCACTCACCGCCGGGCCACCCACTGGACCCATTCACTGGTTGCAGTATGCCACACATGGATGGCTGCCCCTCCCTGGGCACATTGGTACGGGGGCACTGGCCCGGCCCAGGGCAGCCACCCACCTCGCCCATCTCACGAGCGCTGCCCTCCTGAGGTTTGCTGCCCTCTGCCACCATGCCCTCAGGAGGGCGGACTGCCGGCTCTGCAGGCAGAGCAGGGTAATCCACCGGAGCAGCATGCCCAGCATCAGGAGGCCCGTGTCCAGGAGGTGCAGTAGCATGGCCCTGGGCAGTGGGTCCCTGTCCCCTGGCAGCATGGTACCACTGCTTCCCACTCCCTGCCACACACCACTGGCAAGCACTGTGAGCGCGGTGCACTCGGCTGTCCGGCCTGTGCTCA
Organism: Sphenodon punctatus; assembly: GCA_003113815.1. Classification (NCBI taxonomy): domain Eukaryota; kingdom Metazoa; phylum Chordata; class Lepidosauria; order Sphenodontia; family Sphenodontidae; genus Sphenodon; species Sphenodon punctatus. The sequence continues at coordinate 8,106,868 of QEPC01012913.1, forward strand.
CAGCACACTCTCCCCTGATGTCATGGGAGCTCCTCCATGAGCACCCAGCCCGGGATCACCATTCTCTGTGTGCTGCACGGTCCCATGCTATTGCCCCTCCTTCACATGCCTGACCAGCCACAGCATATTCCTCATGTACTGTGTAGGCTGGTGGGGGCCGGGCAGCGGTTGGTGCTGTGCAGGGGTTGTGCTGGGGCAGCAAGCGGGTCCTGGAACCGGCTGAGCATCCCTGTGAGCGGGCCGGAAGCATGCCTGCTGGGGGGGAGGGGAATGGGACAGCACGCACCCCTGGGTACTCCTGCCCCTGCAACCACACTGGAGTCCCCCCAGCCTGGGTCCACCTTTGCAAGCTGCAGCAGTGCCCGCTGTGGATGCAGTGCCTGGCTCAGCTCCACACCCTGGCGCAGTGCCTGGCCATGGCCCCCTTTCTTTTCTTGACAGCTGTGCAGCCTCCCTGCTGTCTTGTGTGTGGATTGCAGTGCCCTGTCCACAGTGGGCCTCCCTATCTCTGGCATGCAAGGCCATCTGTGGGCGAGGGTATCCGCTCGGTGTGTGCTTGTCCCAGATGTGGCATCCCTCCGTCTCCTGCCTGTTGCTTCCCCAGAGCGAGCCCCACTCCTGCCATGGCCGACCCTTCTGCAGGGTCCTCAGCCGGGGATGTCGGGAAGGGGTGGTCTCCCTGTGCAGACATGCTGTTGAGCCCCGATGTGCAGCTGTTGGTTGGTGACCCCCAGTCGGCGGGGGATGGCTTACCGCTCCTGTCGCGGTACATGTGGACGATGGGTCACCAGGTTGGGACCCCGGTGTGCCAGGCCTGTTCCCTCGAGCTTGCCTTTGCCCCCCTGTGCCAGCCTCCTTGGGGGCACCCGCCTGCCGTTGTGGTGCCGTGGACCTCTGCTGAGCTGCCCCTCACCTCCACCCGCTCGCTGCCANGGGGCACCCGCCTGCCGTTGTGGTGCCGTGGAGCACTGCGGAGGGCACGGCGGCTCGCCTGCTGACAGAGCTACCCGGGTACGGCCTCTCCTTGCTGTCTGGGGGGCCCCCCTGTTGCTGCCCAGTACACCGGCAGCCTCCTGCATGCGCACGGTATCCTGCATGCACCCTCGGATGTGGGGGCCCTCCTGTGGGACCTGGGATTGCTGTCCCCTGAGGTTGGTGGCCTGCTTCAGACTGGGGACCCCAGTGCTGTGAAGCTCGCCACCCTTCAATCAGTGCGGGACCTTCCAGCTGAGGCCGCAGGTGCAGATCTTCTCCTTCCGTGCTACCTGGTGGATGCTCACATACGCACCTGTGTGGCTTCTGAAGGGGCCTGTTCACATGGGAGGGTCTAGCCTGGGAGCGCAAACCGGACCGTCCCTGAGCAGCCCCTCGCAGCCACTTGTTTGCTGCCAACCTTGTGCCTGGGATGGTGCATAGCCCCCCCCCCCGGCCTCGGAGTGGGCTGTGCTCTGCCTTCTGCTTTGCTGCTGGCTGCCGCCTGGAGTCCCTGGACCCCTTTTCCCCCTCTGTGTGACCGCTGCCCCTTTCCGCTGGGTCTGCCCAGGTGCCCTCCCCCACCCTGCGTGGGTGCTCCTGCGCCCTCCTGTTGTGCCTCTTGTGCCTGGCCGCGGGTGCCCCAGCACCCCCCTACTCTGCCTCTCTGTGCTTGGGGACCCGCTTTCCCCGGCACCAATAAAGGAATGCTGTACTGTGATGTCCTGTCCTGCCTTGATTCTGTTGCTGCTGTGGTGGCTGGGTGCCCCTTCCCCTTTGGTGGCCCTCCTTCCCTCATCTATGTGGTTCTGTGCAGGGGGTGTGCTTGGTGTATACTGGGGGTCTCCAGCCCTATGGGGTGGGCACCGGCTGTGTGGTGTGTGTTCCCCTTGCTGCCTCCCTGCTGGGTGCTGCTGTCTGGGGTTGCTCCTTGGGTGGTATAGGGGGTGGTTGGTCATCCAGGCACCCCCTGGCCTCCCCTGTGCATTGATGTGGCCATGCCCCTCCCCTCAGCTCCCCTCTGCTGTCACACCCTGTTGGTGACAATGGATGGGTGGTGGCACCATGGGCGCTGGGCAGCTGAACGTGAGTAGGGGTTGTGTTGACCCCGGGCTTTGGCCCCTCCATTCCCCCGTGGTGCAGGGGTCTGGGTTGTCCTCCAGGTGGTGGCACTCTGGGAGGTGTTCCCCTTGTGGTGTCACTGCCCCCTGGCCCTCCCGGGGCCCGTTTGTGTGGGCGTTCCCCATTGCCCTGTCTCTTCTCTCCTGCATCTAATGTTGTCGTGCTGCTGGCAATCCTGCTCCTGGGGGTTATGGTTCTGCAGCTGGAACGGGCGGCCTGGGACATGCGGGCAGTGGGTCGGCTGTTCGATGGCATCCGTGAGTGTGCTGCCGCATTGCTGGACCTGTGCCTATGTCCCTCCATGGGGGGTTCTGTTCCTTGGTGACTGCGGCCCGCTCTGATGGCTGTCCCCTCTCCCTCAGTCCCCTTCAGTGCAAGCCATGATCGCAGAGCGAACTCGGGAGCAGGGGGAGTTGGTGGAGCTCTTCCTGCTCATCCTGGAGTGGCTGCACTGGCTGGAACGTGCGCAGGCCAAGTGCTGGTGCCGGTTATGGGGTCGCTGGCTGTATTGACCGGGGTTCTGCCCCGGGCCTGACTCTGCTGGGGCTGTTCCCCCTCCCTGCCCTGTTGTTTGTTGTTGCCCGCTATTGCTGTTTCCCCTTCTTTTATTAAAGTCTTTTGTGTTCCTTTCCTGGCGTGTCGGTGTTGTACTTTGCTGTGACCTCTTCCCTTGTGCGGGTGCCTCTGGGTGTGTGTGGGGGGGTGTTGCCTGTGTTGTGTGTGTCCCTTCCCTCCCTTTCTTTGCCCCCTGTGGGCTGTGTGCCCTTCCCTGTGTGCTTCTGCTGCCCGCTGTGTGTGTGCGGCTCTGCTGTGGGTGTGTGTTGGGGAGGGGAGGCCTGGGACCGGGCGGTCTGGGCTGTGTGCCAGGGCTGTGTGGAGCCGGCTCCTTTGCAGCGGCTGTCATCCCATCCCATCCCATCTCCCTCCCTCCCACCCCGCCCGCGTGGGTCCTGGTGGCTGGGGGGCGGGGCTGAATTGCAGTGCTTCGTTTGCCCTCAGTCAGCCATGTTGTGCTGTTGCTGTGCCGGGCGGGGCTTCCCTGCCGTTCCCAGCCGTCCGTGTACTTGCATGGGTGTTTGTCGGGTGTTCCCCAGGATGGGTGTTTGGGTGCTGGGTGTTTGCAGGCGCCTCCCCTTTCCTTCCCACAACCCCCCGCGGCACTGTCCATGTAAATGTCTCCCTGCTCGGTGCCGCCGGGTGTTCTCTGGGTGTGCTCACCCACCCATCCATACCCATCTCCACCCATCAGCGCTGCTGCGCCATCCATGTAAAAAAGGCCTAAGAGGTTTATTGGATATTATCTTCTTCCATAGATCATCATGGGGTGACGTGACCACATGATACTATAGTCCAGATGTCACAGTAACTCTGGAGAAAATTAACTATGGGTTGGCCATATAACAGTTTCCTTGTCCCTCACCTCCCCCCCCCCAACCTGTTATTGTGATGTCTAAAGCATTCTAAGGAAGATAAAAATCAAGCACACAAGGGAAAATTCTGCTCTTGGTAACGTTAATGCAAGTTCAATGTCATTACATTAGAATGACTGAGAGCAGAATTTAGCCCAGAGCTCCTGATTCTCCTGTCACTTACCCCTATGAAATTTATGATGGAATTATGTCCTATGTGAATGTGGCACAGTGGTTGATTGAAAGAAGAGAATCATTTCTGCTGATTCTAAAGCACTTTAGACCAATTTAGAAGGGAAATGAAGAACATTTCATTTGCATGCCCATCTTCATGTGTACAGTATTTGAAGCGATTTTGACTTGTGTTTCAGTTTTCTAACAGTCCTATTCTTCCCTGTGGCACATTTTTCTGTTGTTTGCGTACCTGGATTCTAACTTAACCTTCTGGCCCATGCCTAATCTCAGTTTATCAGAGACATCAGTCTTCATGATTGTATTTGGCAAAGAAGCTGTGCTCTCCTGGAATGCCAACGTCCTCCAGCCTGTGCCTACACAAAGGTATTGAATTTTTCTCTCACTAGTGGTTGAGAAAAATGAATGTGTTTGTGTGGATGCCGTTTAAAGATAAGCTTTGTTTGATTAGAGTGAACTCCAGGAAAGCAATGATAAAAACCAAGATAATTGAAAGAAAAGGTATTGTAATTTAAAAAAAAACCTATAATCTGTGATTTGAAGTGATGGGTATTATGTAGAGTCTGCACAGGATGGCATGTATTACCAGCAGAGAATTCAGCACCTTTTGAGATATTTTATTTAAGAAAACTGCTGTACATTCCATTCCTCCATGTCCTTACTTTCAGAACCTTTTTTGAAATCAACCTACACATACATTTCTTGGGAATGACAAATATTTCTCTTTGGTATATAAAGCTACTGTTTAGTTTTATATAATACATCTGATTTTAGGCTATCTGTAAATCTTTCCTTAAGTAAAGGACAGGCTGTCATTTCATATGCAAATAATATACTTGCTTGCTTTAAAAATGTAGGATTGCCTTTGAATTGACCCTATACTTTATACCTCAGTGGAGATCTATGAAGGGATATTTATAATACCTGTGGACATCTTGCATTACACCAGTGGGAGTTTTCTTCATCAGCAGATGAATAGCAGGAACATGGTCAGACTAAAACATGGCAGATATATGCAAAAGACAGATTGAATCTGATTTATTTAGCAGTCTATTACCAACTATAGCCGTCTTTGGTCTCTCTCTAGGGTACTACTTGGTATGGCATTATTTTCTCTAACAGTATAATATAAAACTGGGGAAAAAACACACAAAATAAAATACCACTTGAATAAATAAGTTTAAATCACAAATGTTATTTCCTGGTTCCTAACTACAATATATTTTCAAGAAAACCTTCAACATTTTCTTCTGTAGTCAATTCCCATATGAAAACAAGTAACAAGATTGTTATTCCTATTCAGAATATTTTTTCCTGGTTGGCACTTTGCAGAAAGAAAAGACAGGGCAAGACCCCAAAAGGTTACAAATACAATCTCAGTGTCAAAGGAAAACACTGGAAAGGGAAGGAGAAAGGAGTGGAATTGTTTCACACTCTCACAGTCCAACACCGATACACTCACAAATACACACCCATATACACATATATGCATATATAGAATATATACTATGGAGTAGCTAGGTTTAGTAGGGAACTGGGACATGTCAAATTATTGGACCCATACCATACAGGATGGAGGGCAAAAGGCGGAAGTCAGGGTGACGAGAGCTGGGTTGGGCACAGAGGGAGCCCAGGATATGGGGTGGCATTCAGGTATGGGGGTGGGGGGACTGGAGCAGCAGCAGGGGAGAAGAGAGACACTGGAACAGACTGGGGCTTGGAGTGCTGGGGTAAGGAAGGCATGGCAGGTGCTGACAGATATGACACCAGTTCCTGGCTCACTGGGCAAGGAACAGGAAACTCCTGCAGAGATAAAGCAGGACATTTTGATGTCCCAATGGGGTTGTCCCTACTGGGCCTCCCTGAAAGCGTGGGTTCAGGGGAAGTGGCTCCATTTTCCCCACCTGTAGCTGCACCCTTAAATTTATTATATATGTACATATATGTACACACACACACACACACACACACAAGTGGGGCGAGCAAAACTAGAATCAGTGCTGCTCTACGGAGCTGAGATCTGGGACTCAGACCCAAAAGCAGTTGAAATTGTAGAGAAGATGCAGGCAAAATTTCTTAGGAGACTTTTGACTGTACAAAAAAGTACACCTCGCCCAGTTGTTAGAGCTGAAACGGGCACAGTAAATATTACAGCTAAAGCCAGATTAAGACCAATACTTTATTGGCTGAACCTTAGATCGCTGATGCCAAGTAGATTACTTAAACAGGCCCTAATAGAAATGATTACCTTGGACATGCACCCAGGGAGTTGGATCCACGGTGTAGTTAAATCTTTGAAGACTGCAGACTGCAGGGATAGAGTATCAGCCAATTCCCCTGGCAAATGAAATATCTGTAATTATTGAACAATTTACAGATATCTCACTACCGCAAGATCATTTAACCATATTCCATTTTATCAACATATTTGTTTTGATATTTTACAGCCTAAATATCTTTCAACTGTCACTCAATCTGATCATAGAGAAGCACTGACTAAATTGCGACTAAATCAGTTACATACTAAGGTTCAGTAGGGAAGGTGAAATAAAACTCCCTATTTGGCAAGATTGTGTTTATGTCCTATGGGAAAGGTGGAAGACACACTGCGCTACTTGTGGGAGTGCCCTCTGCACCAGGTCCCAAGGGAGAAGTTTCTTCTCACATTAGTGAAATCAATATCTGTATTTAACATCTTTGAGAAAACTATATGGTTGTTACAGAATGAATCTTTTCATATTTTGACAGGATTAGTTAAATCCATCTGCGAAACCAGAAAAGTGTACAAGCAAAAGAGAGTTAAGAATGGGTAGTATAGTCCCAGAAAGGGCAGGCATTTCTAAGGGACTTAGGAATTAAGCCGTGCTGCCAGTAACCCCCAGGAAAGGAAAGGCATCTCCAAGAGACTCGGTGCCACCCATAAGCCCCGCGAAGGGTAAGGCACCTGTAAATGATTCAGGATCAAGCTTATAAGAGACTAAGTGAAGTAGGCATGTTGTTCTGAGATTTTGATTGTATGGTTTTAACAAAATTTTGATTTTTGTTAATTGTATTTTAGTGAAATTGTGCCTTGTGTATATTTTATATTTGTTTATATGTGTGTATGTGAGGCTCTTGAGCTGTGCATATATATTTTGGCTTCGGCTGTAAATAAATTCATTCATTCATTTGCAATTGGTATAATCAGCACAGCTGCAATGAAATTAATTACCCCAGCTGAGGAGCACTCTCTTTTTTACCATAGAGCTGGAAGGAATTCCAAGGATTCTCTAGTCTAGTCCCTTGCTATTAAGTATTATCTATTGTACCAACACCATCCCCAGGAGATGCCTACATAACCTATTTTAAAGGCCTCCAGTGATGGGACCTCCACAACCTCCCGTAGCAAATTATTCCACTGTCAAACTATCCTGGTGGTTGGAAAATCAGATTCTATATCATTCTAGATCTGTCTATATTATCCAGATACTTTTTAATTGAACCTTCCTTGTTCTGCCACTGTTCTTGCTCCTCTAAAATGTTTAATACAGAGCCGTAACTAGCCATTAGTACTGGCTAAGCACTCCTGCTTAATGCTGGCTGACGGAAGCAGCAGTGAAGTCTCCCTCAAGTAAATGCACCCATGACCACCACCACGTTAGCTATAGGTTGGTTACGGCTCTGGTTTAATGTTATGAAATGGATAATATTCAGCCTTTTTTCAGGCTTTTTGTGAAGACTAAAGCAAAGAATGGGTGAAAACAGACATGCAGCCACCACTCCCTGGGTGCATGGGGATGCACCACAGGAAAGCTGGCTCAGGAATAACAGGTGTTTCTCAGGAAGGCTGTGGATTCAGCCTATTCACTTGACTGGGGAGGAGTCTAAGCTGAGCTGGGCTTCTGGGTGTTGTGTGGGGCTGCCTCCGAGGGAGATAGGACTATGGGATGCGACCAACATCATCGCTTTGCAGGAGATCAGAGCTCTGAGAGTTTTGCCATGCCTTGCTGTGCGGGGACCATCTATGCCAGTTTCTTTCACCAGTGCCCTTCTGGGGGCAAGGGGACATGAGTGGGACCAGTCTGAGTGCCTTGACTGGATGCTGGAGCTGGACTTCTTTGCGGGCCCAGGGAGGGTTGCCTACTGACAGGATGAGTCCATTGTAGCCAAGTTTAGAACCCTGCAGGAGGTGTGGACACAGCCGGAGGTCCAGCTCATTCTGGTCTGCAGGGATGCTTTCAACCCCCATTATATGGTGGCACAGCAGCATATGCTGGAGAGGGACTACCAGAGGGGCATGTATGAATGGTGGCTGTATGCGGACATAGCAGGATTCCCACCCACAGCTGCTGGGACCCTGTTAGATGTTTCCACTATGGACTTCGTTTGTGAGTGACCTCTGGAGGGAGGGGGCATGCCCTCTTCCCCTCCCAGCTGCCATGACTCCCTTGGAACTGTGCCCTATGGACTTCCTGTGTGGGTGATATGTGGAGGGGACACCACCCTCAGGACCCTAATCACCTGCGGGCGGCTGGGTCCCCTTGGAACTGAGTCCTATGGACCACCTGTGTGAGTGATCTCTGTAGGGAGGGGGCTTGACCTCCTCCCCTCCCAGCTGCTGTGACCCCCCTTGGAACTGTGATCTATGGATTGCCAAAGTGTGTGATCTGTGACCCATGTTGTGTACGGTGCTGGACTAGCAGTCTGCCACGGGGACTGGTTGTTAGACCTGTGTGTGGCTGTTTTCATGTCTCCCATCTGCTGTCCCTTTTTTCCCCTGTGCTTTCCATGGAGTATGCACTTTCCTCCCTGCAGCAGGGTTTTGGTGGGTGGTGACAGTTTTCCCCTAGGGTTGTCACTTTTGCAAATGTTTAGGAACACTTATGAAAAATACATGTTTCAGGCCCTGCAACATGTATTTTTCATAAGTGTTCCTTAAATATTTGCATAGGTGGCAATCCTAGTTCCCCCTGTGGCTGGCTGGTACCTCTGCATGCTGGAAAGGATGCTGGGGCTGTTTCCCCGGTCTCTCCCCCTGCCCTCCTGGAATACTGTGGAGGGCAGGTGGACATAGAAATACTGCGGCTTCTTTTGCCCACAGTTTGCCGTGCCTGTACATCATGGATGGTGGGGAGCTGGGCCAGACAGCTACATGTGTTTTCTGTTCCTCCGTGTTCCCTGGAGTGTGGGGACAGTGGGACGGCTCTTCGGCTGCCAGGTCACACAGATTCAGCCGCATGAGCCACTCAGGTCTGGATAGGAGGGAGAGAGAGCTGGCGGACATGGGGACATTTCTCCATTTCCTTGGAAAGCACTTGACTGTGGTGCTTGTCGCAGCACCCCCCCAATGAGACACAGAGACGAAGTATTGGGTTAAACAGGCCACACTCTTTATTGATAGTTATCAAGACGGTGGGTGATTGCCCACGCAATATGGGTCCAGTATGCTAGCTAATTAACTCTTATTAACCCGAAACTGGCCGGGATGTGCCTTCCCGTGCCAGCTCCATCACAAACAAGGCTCCCCTTCGACAGCACCCTGGCTCTGGCCGAAAGGGGGAGCATCCCAACTGTGGGCTTGAGTAAGGAGGTAGGTACCCGCTAAGTCAGCAGACCGTGCAGGTACTTACTGAC
>QEPC01012913.1:8116395-8126658 GCA_003113815.1 Sphenodon punctatus
GTATCTGCGCCCCCAACAGTATGCCAGGTGGGGGCTCTATACTGGTCTGTGAGGGAGGGGCTGGGCCACGGGCCTGGAGCATGGCCTCGCACACCGCGAGGCGCTCCAATAGCTCAGCCCGGGATGGGACCCCCTCCCCTTCCCCCGTGCGCCCCCCTTCCTGAATCAGACTCTTCGCCGCTCCTCTTCTCTTGTTGTGGCCCATGGTCGCTCCGCGTGAAAAACCCAGCAGCAAGACAAGCCCCTTGCTGCTGCCCTGCTTCGCGCTCGGTTCCAACTGCCGCTCGCATGCGGCCAGCGCGACTCCACCCCGCGTCAAGAGGGCGGGGCTTGATGACACCATCGCGCAGCGTCTCTGCGCATGCGCACCCCGCTGTTGCCAGGCGGATCCACGAGGCCGGAAGCACGCCGCACTGCCTGGCCGCTCCAATCATCTCGTTCATCTCCGCCTCTCACGGACGGGGGCCGGACAATTACCCCGTCGCCGCCATTATGGCGGCGAAGGGGGCTTAGCTAAAGACTGATCCCCGTGGCTCCCAGGAGCCTCCAGCTTGAGGCTGGTACAGTCCTACATCCGTGGCATGTGGCAGTCCCATTGCTGCCTCTCCATCTGACATTCCCTGTGGGCCTCTGCAGGTCAAGGGGGCAGGTGATGAGGGTCCCAAAGGTGGTGTCCGATTCCACCAAGTTGGAGGTCGGCTGGGGGCATGGCCAGATATGGTGGGCTGTGTCCCTGAGGATCTGGCGTGTTCCTTGGAGCGGGGGCAGGAACTTTGATGAAATGAGTGGGTACTTCAGGCACTGGCAGTGGTGGAGGTGTGTCCACCCAGTGGTGGCCCTGAGCAAGCCCCGTACTGGTGATGTGTGGGGCCGCAATGGAACAGTCCATGCAGAGGAAGTGACCAAGGAGGTCTATGTAGTGCTGGGTTTGGCACCTACTCCCAGTATTCTACTTGTTATCTTTGACTGTCTTGTAGCCCCTCTGCAGGTCCCTGGCCCACTGCTAGCACTGACTCATGTCCTGGTTGTAGGTCAGCTCCGTCATCTGGGTGGCAAGCCACTGAAACACGGCACAGGTCATATTTTTATTTATTTATTTATTTAAAATTTATATCCCGCCCCTCCTGCCCTCAGGGCAGCCCGGGGCAGCGAACAACATTCAATAAAAACAATATAAATTTTAAAAAAACAATTTAAAATACAATATGTGGGGAAACCCCACCCCACCCCTACCCCTCGCCAAAAGCCTGATGGAACAGCCAGGTCTTACATACATGCCAAAACAGCAGGGGAGCGGGAGCCAACCGAGCACCTATGCATCCCTCCAGAGGCCAGTGAAAGCCCAGATCTCCTTGTTGGCCTATGGGACCTACCTCTGGTGGGGGACTGGGGGGCTTCTGCCAGTGCAGTGAGGTTCTGTGCTCCCCCTGATGCTGTCCCTGGGACAATGGTGCTGGTGGATGCCTGCGAACAGAGTGATAGAGATGCACCACATATAACTTCTGCCTACCGTGGACTGGCTGACATGCTTCCCCCCTTTCCCCCCTAGGTGAACTGACTTACTGGTCTACCACGTCCCTCCTCCTGCTCCATATTCCCCTTTTGGGTGTTCTCATGGTGGTGTGGGATGGGTGCTGGGGTTAAGCTGCAATGCAGATGGGGGACACCCAATGTGGGATTGCCTTTGCTGCTGGTTTCCTTTAAGGGTGCCAGGTCTGTCTCATGGGGAAGGGGCATTGAGGTGCAGCTACTCCATTGTCTGTTCTGGCCTTTTCTCCCATGGTTCTGGTGGCCCTCACCCTGTGGCAGAGCTGAGTGGGGCCTAAGCCATGCTGGCCCACGTTGGCCCAGATTGGCTTGGGTGGGCAGGCGTTAGCTCGGGATGTGTCTCCGAGTTTTTTCCAGAGGATGCATTCTGTGGCAGCTGCCTTTCCAACATGAGCTACTGTCACCTCTGTTTTCACACAATGTATTAAGCGTCTCAGCTGTCAAATTCCTTATATACCCAAGGAAAGACTCTGTGTGGTCTGGAAGCTTGCATATGATATCCAACAGTAACTGGTCCAATAAAATATATAATCTGAATTACTTTGTCTCCATCTTAGCCTCCTTAGTTACTAGCCTTCCATCTCTATTGTATAATGGACCTATACTTTCCATCGCCTTTCCCTTCGTACTAATAGACTTATTAGAACATTATAGGGGTGTGCATGTCATTTACAGGGGTGTGCACATCTTCCCCCCGGGACCTCACGTGTGGAGTCCCACAGGGTGCCATTCTGTCCCCCCTCTTGTTTAACATCTATATGCAGCCGTTAGGGGAGATCGTGAGGGGGTTTCAGGGCATGCAGTGTCATCTGTATGCTGATGACACTCAGCTCTACCTCTCTTTTTCCATCGACCCAGGCCATGCAGTCTCCTTATTTTCCCAGTGCCTGTCAGCTGTGGGGGCTTGGATGAGGTCGAGCCATCTGCAATTGAATCCTGACAAGACGGAGGTGATGTTGGTGGGCGAGGGCTTGGGGGACCTGGGGGTGGTTGAATCTCCTCTTGTTGGGGGGGTTCGCCCCCCCATGGTGTCTCAAGTGCGGAGTCTGGGTGTGCTCCTTGATTCGCGGCTCAGCTTGGAATCTCAGGTTGTGGCCGTGGCGGGGAGTGCGTTTCGGCAGTTACATCTTGTCCGGCGGCTTCGGCCGTATCTCTCAGACTCCGACCTCGCCACTGTCATCCATGCTTTCATTACCTTGAGGCTGGATTACTGCAACGTGCTCTACATGGGGCTGCCCGAGAAGCTCATCCAGAGGCTGCAGCTGGTGCAGAATGCGCGGTCCGTCTCCTTACGGGGGCGGGTCGCAGGGAGCACATGACACCAGTGCTCCGGGCTCTGCACTGGCTGCCTATAAAGCAACGGGCCAGGTTCAAGGTGCTGGTTTTAACCTTTAAAGCCCTTCACGGCCTAGGTCCTGCATATCTGTGGGACCGCCTCACTCCCCATGTGCCTGTGCGACCCTTGAGATCGTCCGTGGGAGCCTTTTTGGAGGTTCCCCGGGCAAGGCGGGTGGCCACCGATGTTAGATCTTTTTTGGTGGTCGCCCCTGTGCTGTGGAATTCACTCCCGGAGAAGGCTCGGCTGGCTCCCACTCTCCTGCTTTTTCAGCGTATATGTAAGACCTGGCTGTTCCATCAGGCTTTTGGCGAGGGGTAGGGGTGGGGTGGGGGCGGGGATTGGAGCTTTCCCCACATATTGGGGTATTTTTAAATTGTAATTGTAAATTGTTTTAAAATTTTATATTGTTTTAATGTTTTAATGAATGTTGTTTGCCGCCCTGGGCTGCCCTGTGGGCAGGAGGGGCGGGATATAAATTTTTGGATGAATAAAATAAAATTATTTTTTTTTGTTATTACAATAATGATAATGAAAATTGTCATTTTTGTTTTCGTTATTGTAACAACAAAACAACAACTGATAATAACAACAACAATAATGAAAATGACAATGTCGTTATCATTGTCATTATTAGTGCTGTGGCAGTTGGGTTCTGGAGGCAAAATGTGGAGAGAGGAGAAGAGAGCAGACATCTTGGAGCCCTAAACAGGGGGTATTTTCAGACATTATGTTACCACACTCAACCACGGTGAATCCCCCATGGTGGTGGATGGTCGCATAACATCTGGTTGCTTGCCGCCAGATGTTCACCACGGTGAACCACCGGTGGTGAGCAAAATAACTACGCTTTCGAGGATGGTCCGGGCACCATCCCCGAAAGTATGGTTAATTGAACCACAGCCTGGAATTAGCGGATGGTAACGTCTGTTACCGCCGCCGATTCCGGGCTGTGGCCCAGACCCCGGGACAGAATCAGGTGCAGCAGCCAGACTGGCCACTGCGCTCGCCCGTCTCCAGGAGGGCAAACTGCTGTGGGAGCGTGGGGGGTGGTGGTGGGGCTGTGCGGCCACACATTGTGCCGCGCAGCCCCCCCCCCCAGATTCCCCACTGGAATCAGCAGGCACACCTGTTGGATGTGACATTTTGATTCCGGCGGGGAACCAAATGGTGATTCCGTGACGGGGCCAATAGGCGCCCCGTCACGTCTGAAATCACCCAGGGTTGAACTCTTGAACTGTGCCTGTGTTGGGAGGGGCGAGCAGCTCAGCAGTATCTGATGGATGTATGGCTGGCCAATGAGCAGCACAAGCAGGCCCCAGCAGTCTCATGGGACTCTGTGATTGCTCAATGCCTGATGCCTCCAACAACCAATCAGGGGGGCTCTGGGAGTGGGCACTACAAACCTTTAAAATGGGAGGGGCAGGCTTTTTCTCTCCATTCTGTGAGAGCTCTGCTTGTCAGGTTGCGTTTACAAAACTGTGGTGCTTGCACACAAAAAAATCCTTCCTAGACCTCATTGTATAACCAATACCTTTCCTTCCTCATACCCTACATTTTACCTTCTCCATTTCCCTGCCCTTCTCCCCATTTTACATTATATATAGATAGGTAGTATAGATTAGATATAGATATATATTATAGACATAGATTAGATTAGAATAGTTATATAGATAATTGATTAGATAATAGATAGTTTTCCTTTCCCTTTCCCCCTTAGATTTAGATAGATATTAGTTATGTACATATATAGAGAGATTAGATATTATATAGTTATTTAGGCTATTCTGCTTTATTATATATATTAGGATTATAGGATAGGCATTTGTATAAATATACACTAGCCACACACACACACACAGAGTCAGGCAACCACACACCACACCAGACACAGCCTATCAAATAACTTCTGCTTTTGGTATTATTACTGGTATTGTGAGATCTTTGTTTGCACATGGGAATCGATATCGCTACCAAAAATAAAATCTTCATTTGAAACGATACTGATACCGATAATGAAAATGACATTGCCATAAGAGCGATAATGAAAAGGACATTTTTAATAACGAAAATGACATGGGGGCCTTAGTGCACACCTTTAGAAAATTAGTTTTAAAGAACATGTTTTCTCCCATTTTTTATAAACTCCAGGAGGATGGCTACTGAAGATGCTGCCAGCCCCAGTGAAACCAAGGGGCAGAAAAGTATTACCTATCACCCAGCAACAGCTGTGGGAATAAAGTAACACAGAAGTTAAGGCCACCATTTCCCTTTGAATTAAGGTTCTATCATTGCCCCTTTGGATTTAGATACCTAATTTTAGGCATCCACAAATAAAAATCTTGCACAATTGATGACAAAACCCAACAACAATGTAGTAAGGAAAATTCAAGCTCAGCACCATGTCATCTAGTTGTGGCTAATTCCATTTTAGTGGACACAGTGCCTGAATTGTCTGTAGTGTCCACTGATTGCAAATTTGTCATCGACACGGAGTCAATAAACTCTAAAGCCCATTTATTCTTCAACATATGGGTAGAATCCAATTCCATGCTTGTTAAGCTTTCCACAACTACTGATATTAAACCAGAGTCTAATTATTCTAATTACTCTTCCTGGGTATTTGTTGTGATAGGCGTGCTTCATATGACAGAACACGAACCTTTAAAGAAAAAAAAAAATAGCCATATCTGCATTGATATGCATAGCTATATCTGCATTGCCATGGAACTGTCTGGAGTTCCAACAGCTGTCTGCAGTTACAACAGCTGCCTGACTGAGAGAAGGGTTCAAAATGAGAATAGTCATTGCAATTTTGTACAGTATGTGAGGTTGAGGTCTCTGTTTGACTCTAGGCTACCCCTGTATGTCAGCATGAAGTCATGGACTCAAGCTAAGGAGAAGAATTGGGAATTGAAGCCAGGTTTTATTGAATGCTTGCACAAGTTAACGAGTAGAGAAAACAGTATTATTTTACTTTTATGTCTGTCATAAAATCTTGACTTTCCTGAAAAATTTAGTCAACTTTCTAACAATAAAATTTGGGAAATGATGTGCCAGGAGCAGATCACACATAGGAAAGCATGTCACTTGTTAATGGATTTGGCTAAACATCTCTTCTGGGCATGGTTTAGAAAATGATCTCCTTCAGTATTTATTACTGAAAAACCCACGCTGGTTCCAGAGTATTTTTCAATAAACCTCTCTTATAATTATCCTTCTAATAAACCCCATGTGTCTGTTGGGTTCATGGAGACATTCCTCTGATGCACAGTGAAAGCAGTATTGGCATCTGTCTCTCATGTAGTATTATTGCTCTGAAAAAAAAGTACACTGAAATGATGTTAAAGGTCCAATTTGAAGAAACAAAAGCTAGAAATTGCAAGGCTTTAGGAATAACATTTTGTCTTTAATCCATATAGTGCAATAGCCTCTGTTTGGTTCAGGGACAGCTTTACCATTATGTTGACTATGCTGTAGCATGGGGACCCCCAACTGAGGGTGCCCACACGCTCAATGCATAAGTACTGGTTCGTCTGACTAGCCAGACTGCTGCTGCTACAAGACTCCGGAGCTTATATTGTACCCGGCGGCAGCAAAGCTAGAGAAGCCACGAGATGCCATGCAGTAGGATCAGCACTATATACTTTCCAACCCTGCTTCTCCTGCTCTTCCCTCCTCCCATGATGATTCTCATACCATACTGGCCAGCTCTGTGTCATACTCTACATCAGAGTTGGGGATGTGGTGACCAGAAGAATCTCTCCATGTGGGGGGCATGGTGAAGGCAGCATGCAAGGGGTGGGTGTCAGGTGACTGAATTGTGCGGGAGTCTTCTACACATTAGCACAGTAGGGTGTTGGTAGCATGTGAGAGAGGACCTTAGCAGGAGGCCCTCACTTTTTCTAATTCAGCACTGGTTAGGAAACACCAGATTTTTGTGACTCTGTTTTGTGACTGAATTTAATCCTTTATCTTAGGGTTTTTTAAAAGAACAATTTAAGAATATTCAGTGGCATTATGAAAGACCACTGGGGAAGACCAGGCTCCCATAGCCTCATGGCTGCTGCAGCTTCTCCTGCCACGAGAACTACAGGAAGTTTTTTTGTTTTTGAAGGGATGCTTTGTTAGAAAATGCAGTGGGCGTTAGCCCTCATGGTGGGGCTTGAGGAGACTGGAGAGTGTGAGGATGGCTGATGCATCCCACTGCACAGAAGTGCACAGGAGTATAAGCTTTAAAATGGCCTGATTTGTGAGGAATATTTGAAAAATCTGTGTAGTGAAACCAGGTTTGTTACATAGCAAACACTGCTTTTACAATGACAACGTACAAAGATCGGGCCCAATCAGGTTGCACACATGTACCAAGCACAAAATGTGTCATGCAAACAGTGTGCATAAGTTGTGTGCATGGCACACACATCAGCCCCTCATGTTAAATGTATGTTTAAAGAAAATGTTCAGCTAAATCACAGTGGGAAACAATTATATATTGTTGTTGTTTTTAATAAATAAATAAATAAATAAATAATGGGAACTATGACTCTGGCATTTTAAAGAATCCATTTTCATGTCAAATTTCTACTCCCCAGAAAGCTGATATGTCTCAGTGGCTTAACATGCAGGGTTTCAGCACTGGGTGACCCAGGTTCAAGTCCTGGCCTTCCTGAGAGACCTTGGGCAAGCCAGTCTTGAGCCTTGGGCAAGTGTTCTTGGTGTCATTATAATCACTTCCTTCACATTGTGTGTATGATGTTCTGCTGCAATGATTGTCAGGTTGGAGGGTAACAATTATTTTACATAACTTTATATTTTAGAATTTTATTTTTAAAAAACTATAAGAACCCCCGACCCCCAAATTTACAATTTTAAAGATATATATATTTATACATTTTTTATATATTTTGTCATATTTATTAGTCACCCCCTCATGCCTACGGCATCTTGGGGCAGCTTACAACAAATAAAAACAAACAGCAATCATAAAAATTATCAATTTTAAAACATTTAAAAACAACCCCACCCATTACTTTGGCATCTTAAACCTCCCACCCCCTACCTACCCCACCCTCCCACCCTCCCCTCCGAAGGCCTGGGCAAACAGCCAGGTCTTGCAAGCTCGGCCATATGACATATGTTTCTGTTCTCTCAGATATGGTCTGCCCTGGGGTCCAGCTAGGGTGGCCATACATCCGGTTTTCTCCCAGACTGTCCTCTATTTCAGAGAACTTGGTTTGTTTGAGATGGGATGGGATGGGATGGAAACCGGACCAGGTGTTGTCTGGGATTTGGCCCCTTCCTCTCCTGCGGGGCTGCACTGCTGCCTCCCTTGCCGCTGGAGCCCCTGAGTATGCCTGTGCACAGCCGAGCTGCTCGGAAATGTGGGCTATGAAGAAGAGCGCAGAGCGCAGCTGTAGGCAGTGGGATGGCATTTTTTGGTGCATGGCGGCCAGTGCATGCTTGTCACATGATCCGAGGCAGCCACAGCAAGGCTTGTGTGAGAGACAGTTCTTGTGTGATGAGGAGACGGAGAGGCAGGCAGCGAGCAAGGTGAGCCATGTCAGTGGAGGGGCGATGAGGAGGCAGGCAGCAGCAGCAGGTGGAGTGAGCTGCGTGCTGTCCTAGTGAAGGCTGTGCTGTGGATGGGGGCAAGGGCTCACATTGTCTAGGTAACAGAGACTGGAGAGAGCCGACTAGCTGAGGGATCCCTCTCATCCTGAGCTGTTCAGGTTGGGGAAGGGGGCGGGGACTCTCTAGTGCCTCATTCAACAAGATTAGACAGCTAATCCTCCTATCTATCCCCCTCCCCCCCTCTCTCTCCTTGGTTTCGAAGGTTTTATCTCCCTCCCTGGGTGCTGGGTGGTCAGGGGCAGCAGCAAGTTAGCGGGGAGAGGGAGGAGGGCTGATGTCGAGTGGAACTGGCAGCACAGCATGGAGAAAATGGCAACAAACCCACTGGGGGAGCAGGAGACATGGGACCAGGATGCAGGTTGCAACACAAAAGAAAAGAAAAGGTTGCAACACAGATGCAGAGGCGCAGAGGCTAGAGGTGTGCATGTCGTTTTCGTTATTACAATAACGATTTTAAAAATTGTCATTTTTGTTATTGCAATAATGAAAAAGAAAAATAATAATAATGAAAATAGAAACGAAAATGACATTTTGTTTTTTAAATAAAGGGAAAAAACTGAAAAACGTATTTCCGGATATAACTTTTTTATTGCTTACTCAATTCTGATGGAACTTGGGAGATTGCACCCTCAGTGGAGGACACTACATGTACCAACATTTGAAATGATTAGATAAAGGGAACCAATTTTAGAAGCAATTGAATGTTGTGATTTTAAGAAAAGCTCCATACACATTCATGGCTCCAACTTCTTTATCTTACATCCAATTTGCATGACACTTTTAAATATTATGTCCCTCCACAAGTTTAACACTTCTGCCAGTTTTCAGAAAGATTGGCTGAAGGGTCCTGATGGTATAAGACATACTTGAAAATACATTTCCAGCTGTAACATTTGTACATTTCATCCTGTTTATTTATTTATTTATTTATTTATTTTCTAGATTTCTACCCTGCCCCTCCTGAGAACAGCTTGGGGCAGCTTCCAACAATAAATATATATATAAAATACATATAAAACAATGTAAAACACATCAAAAATACAATAAAAGGTATTAAAACAGGGCCCGGGAAAACATTAAAACAATAAATAGGGTAGGGGAGATAAAAACCCACTAACCCCCCTCCCCCCCTCCCCAAAGGCCTGGGCAAGCAGCCAGGTTTTACAACTTCGCCGGAATGTCAACAGGCTTGGGGCCAGGTGAGCTTCCTCCGGAAGGGAGTTCCAAAGGCACTACCCAGCCACCGAGAATGCCCTCTCCTTAACGAGGGGGACCTCCAGGAAGGCACCCCCGGCAAACCGAAGGAGCCACTCTGGGGCACGGAAGGCAGGCGATCCCTGAGGTACGAGGGGCCCAAACCATGAAGGGTCTTGTAGATCAACACCAAAACCTTG
The DNA here is from genome assembly GCA_003113815.1 of Sphenodon punctatus. Taxonomy (NCBI): domain Eukaryota; kingdom Metazoa; phylum Chordata; class Lepidosauria; order Sphenodontia; family Sphenodontidae; genus Sphenodon; species Sphenodon punctatus. The sequence continues at coordinate 8,126,305 of QEPC01012913.1, forward strand.
AACTTAGCTCGGAACGCTATTGGCAACCAGTGCGGAGTCCGGAGCACAGGTGTAATGTGCTCCCGACGACCCGTCCCCAAAAGGAGATGGGCCACCACATTCTGCACTAGCTGCAGCCTCCAAACCAGGAACAAGGGAAGCCCCAAGTAGAGCACGTTGCCATAGTCCAGCCTCGAGGTGATGAAGGCATGGATGAGGGAGGCCAGGTCTGGGCCGGAGATGAACAGACGCAGCCTCCGCACCAGATGCAACTGGCAGAAAGCAGCCTTTGCAACTGCCTCCCCCTGCCGCTCCAGGCGGAGATCCGCATCCAATATCACCCCCAGACTCCGGACCTGCTGAGCTACAGGGGGG
>QEPC01012913.1:8127240-8160863 GCA_003113815.1 Sphenodon punctatus
GGCATAGAAGGGACATAACTGGGACTTTGGGGATAGCATCCCAGCAATCAGGAGACATAGTTTACACATCCAGGCTGGCCAATTATCATCACAATCACATCCTGCAGCACTGTGACAGAGAACATAAAATAATCTCTATTGGCTCTTTCCTAAACAGATGCTTCTGAATTTCCAGTAACAAGTGGGGGAGAGATGTTGGGATGGTCACAGCACAGAATGAGGATATTTGGCTGACATTTCTGCTGGCCAATTGGCATCACAAACCGATCTTAAACCACAGTGACATGTAAGAGAATCCCTGGAATAGGCTCCTTCTCTGCATATGCTGTGCAGGCATATAAAATTGTGACTCTATCACATATTTCTGATATTTGGCAGACATGATCATGAAAGTGTGATATACAGTTCTGCCAAATTTCATGTACACTGGTTTGACTACAAAGATGTTAGTTAGACCTACATTTGTAAGTTAATTGATTATACCAACAGGACCCTTTATCCAATACTTCTGAAAGTTGGCAGATATAGGAAGGGATGTAAACATACCAAGTTTCATCTACATTAAATATGAGGCAAAGAAATTAAAGCTAAGAATGTATATGAAGAGTTTTGCAAAATAATATAATTCAACTGCTTATAAAATAGGATTCCATTATCCAATGGTTTTGGAATCTGGTACACTTACTGCCTTCCATTGGAGGTACAATCCCTCCAAATGTCATCAAATATAATGGGGGGGGAAAGTTACAGCCAAAAATGTGTTTTCCATTGAAACCAATGGAAAATGAAAACAAAAGCAAAAACAAAAACTTGATATTTATGAAAACAAAAGCGACAGATTTAAATAACAAAAATAAAAACAATATGGGACCCTGGTGCACACCTCTAGCGTAGGCAGCCTGGCACCTGAGCACCTCTCACTCCTGGATTAGACCCCCACCTGCAGCAGGGACCTACATCAGGTGTGGGGGAGACCTATCAGCCAAAGACTGGGGGAGTCTGCCTTTGGCTTGGATAGATCAAAGGGAATAATAATAAAAAGACTGGGCTGATTTCCATCCCAAGTTCAGTAGGGGAGTCACTGGGGACTAGTGCATTAGGGAAGTTACTGGGTTCTCTCAGCTCTGTGAGAGGAGTGGGGGGATAATAGGTTAGAACTGGGGGTTGGAAGCCAGGACTCCTGAGGTCTATTCCCAGCTCTGGGCAAGGAGTAGCGGCTAGTGGGTTAGGGCAGTGCAGGGGGGCTTTAAGCCAGGACTCCTGGGTTCTAGTCAGGGTTATGGGAGGGAAGGGGAGGCCAGTGGGTTAGAGTAGAGGGGCTGGTAACTAGGACTCCTGGGTTCTGTCCTCAGCTCTTGGAGGGAAGGTGGGACTGGGAGCTAAGACCACTTCCAGCTTCAGGAAGAATAGAGTGTCTGTACTGCTATTTCCCCTCCCTCCAGGGCAGTGACATTTCTCTGGTACAGAGACACACACACAGGGATGTGGAGGTGGGAATGGAAAGGCAGGAGGGAAAAAAGAGCTCCCTTACAGATCAATGCATGCTCACCCCCTGCAGGGAAACTGAGGCACAGGGAGGGGAGGGACATGTAACAGGACATGCAATCTGTCAGCTGCAGAACTTGAAATCCAGGAGTCTTTGGTCCTTCCCTCCCCCAACTCCTGCTCTAACCCACTTGACCCCACATCCTTCCTAGAGAATCCTGGCATTCTGGCTCTCTAACCCACTTGACCTCATTCGTCCTGGCTCCTTCTAGCCCCTGCTGTAACTCACTCAGCCTAGGAGCTCTGGCTCTCTAATCCATTTGATCCCTCTCCCCTCCCAGAAATCCCAGGGATCCTCACGTCTAGCCCCCTGCTCTAACCCACTAGCCCCCCTCCCCTCCCAGAGGATCGAGGAGTCCTGCCAACCCCTAACTCTAACTCAATGGACACACACACCCCAACAGAGAACCCAGGAGTCCTGGCTTCCCCACCCCCTTGTTCTAACCCACTCCCCTCCCAGAGAAACCAAGAATCCTGGCCTGGCTCCCGTCCTAGCCTGTCTGCTCTAACCCACTAAGCCCCATTCCCATGAGAGAGTGGAATGCTTGTCCTGTCATCACATTCTCTATCCTGTGAATGGTCTGTGTCCTGTCCCTGTTGAGGTGGCTAGGGTAATGAAGCAGATGATGCTTCCCTTAGTGCCAGTGAGCAGCTACTATTGCTGCCAGCCATGGGGTGGAGGGGGAATTCCCCATTAGTTCTGGGGGTACAGGCCTACATCTATGGGCTTGAGGGGGCTGAGTTCTAGTCCTTGTTATTCAGGGACAGGATGACTGGTAGGTTTTGTCGGGGAAGGCAGTGAGGGCTGTCCCCTGCCCCCATCAATGCCACTCCTCTACACCAAGCAACTGAGAGTACAGCCAGTTTGGGGGTTCGGATGGAGAAGCAGCAGGAGCACTATGCACAGTAGCCACCCCCGGGGGGGGGGGGGAGAGGGAACAGCGAGCTACCCCAGTTCCAACAGCAATGGGGGAGTGTCTCTGAGAGAGGGCAGGGGGAGAATATGGGGGAAAATGCAAGGAGGTGGAGGAAGGGATGGATCAAAGAGAAAGAAGGGGAATTGGATGGATGGACAGTCATTTCCATTTAATCATAGTAATTCAAAATTTGCATAAAGTAGTGTAAATTAGCATATGTAACTTTTATGCAAATTATTATCCTCTATTCTGGCGATGCGTCACTGGCCACCCTAGGTCCAGCCCAGAGCTAATTTTTTACAGATAGCTCCCCTCAAAGTTTGAATTCATACTGGAAATTATAGGCTGCAGTGCATAGCAAACCTTTCACTATAGTACTCTCAGCAAGTGCAGCTATAATTTATGCAAAGATACTGATTCTAATTAAGTAATAGAAGAGGTTGGCTTTGAATTTATGAGGCTATAATCAGCTCCCTTGAGTTCAATAAATGCCACAGCTACAGTCTGTGGTGTTAATTTCACACTACAGTGGGAGCTCATGGTTTTTGCCAAATATAATCATAAGTCACAGGCAATTTGGATTACCACCATAGTGTACAGTGCATCGAGAAATGAGCTAGTCTATAATCACTTCTTAAAGTCATTACTGAGCATCTGAAAATTCCAACTCTTCCCTCTCTGATAAGGCAGAGTGTATCAGCTATTCTGCAAATGATCTACAGACACAATAAATACTCCTACTCACTGTTAGAAACAACATGTAACAAGCGCTCCTGTCATGGGTTTTTGTTTGCTTTCAGGGTCACAAGAGCAAAAAAGTCCAAATCTGACACCCAGGGGTGGCGGTGACCGGGGAGGGCTTAGAAGGGTAAATTACTTACCTGTAATATTTGTTCTTTGAGAAAAAGCCTCTCCACTACACGTTAAAGGTAGCTGAGCAACCTCTGGTGCCAAGACCAGACAGATTGATCCAAGCAGCTTTTAGACAGAGAACTGAGAGATGTCATCATTACAGTCCCTTATATATACTGCTCCTGCTCCCTGCCACTCTAGTCTTTTCTCCCAAAGCAGAGAACCCCAAACTAGGAAACTATTTCAAGGAAGGAGAGGGGGTGGTGTGTATGTGGAAAGGCTTCTTCTCAAAGAACAAACATTACATGTAAGTAACTTACCCTTCCTCTTCAAGAATCTCTCCACATACACACTGAATGTAGATTAGCAAGCGAATAAGGAGGAGGGTAAGAGTTAAAATAAAGATTATAAAACTGAGCACCCAAAATGGGCATTTGATCTAGCTGATAAATCCACAGGATAGTAAAAGTATGCACTGAGCACCAAGTTGCCACTTTGCAAATTTCCAGCAGTGGGGTATGTCTAAAGGCAGCCAGAGATGCCACAACTCCCCTTAGAGAATGAGGTCTAAACTCCTCAGGCGGTTGGTTGTTTTTTTTTAGTGTAACAACTAGTAGGCTAATTCCACACACTTTCTGACCTATATTGATAGAGAGTGCTTAGATACTCTTTGAACTAGTGTTCAAGGGCATGTTGAAACAAATACAGAATCAGTCTTCCTAATAGATTTTGTATGGGAAAGATAAAAAAAAGTGTCGCCCTTCTCACATCTAACATGTGAATAACTGCCTCCCCCGGGGGGTGGGGTGGGGGTTGTATGTGGTGTAGGAAAGAAAACTTGTAAGGTTATTGATTGATTAAGGTGAAATTCTAAAGTCACCTCGGGAAAGAAAGAAGGATGTGGTATGAGAACCACCTTATCTTTGGTTCGCTGATGCAGCCTGGACTGGTGAAGTGGGGCTGGAGGTCGCCCAGCGCCCACCCCTCGGAGGAGAGGCGGAGCCAGGGATTCCTTGGGCTTCAACCTGGCCACTACAAAAGCAATGGAGCACCACTCCTTTGGGCATGGTCCTTTGGTGTGGGTTTGAGGGTTGGGGGAATCCCTGGAAATTTGGAGGTAGGGAACTACTGGACATTGCAGGGGTGGTGTTAACCAGGCCTGGGAATTTAAAAAGATCTGACTGTTGCTAGGTATTCCAATTTTGGGGGGGGGGGGGTGTTGATGATAGGAGGGGAGATGGTGCTTTTTGGGGGAAGGACGATTATGAGGGAGGGGTCCATCCCCCTGGTGAGAATGGGGGAGGGAGGTATTGAGTTATAGGGTGGGTGGGGTTGGTCCCCTCAGTGAGAGGGTGGGCTGACCCCACCAAGGAGGGAGGGAGTTGAGATGCCCGCCTGTGAAATTGGGTTATGATTTTTGGGGTGGGGTCTCTATCACCAGTCTGACGGAACAGTCGAGAGGAGGGGGGCTTGGGGTACACAGTCATTGGGGTTGTGACAGGCCAGGGAAACTATGGTCCCTTTGGGGGGGGTTATAGCTTCGTTCCCCCTCAGGCAGATGATGAGATGGTCAAGGTACAGGAGGCTTATGGCCCTGTGCTGATGCTGTGTTAAACGCAAGGTCAGTCATAAATAAGACATCTACGGTCCGAGAGTTAATCCTGGACCAGGCGGCCGATCTTGTGTGCATCACGGAAACCTGACTGGACACTGAGTCAGGGCCAGTTTGTGCTGACCTTGTTCCAGCCAGGTATTCCATGCAGCATCAACCATGGCCGCAGGGACAAGGAGGCAGTGTACCCATTGTTTTCTGGGAGATATGATCCGCTAGGAGGTATCTGCTGCAGACTCCATCCAGTATAGAGGGCCTTCATCTTGTGTTGATTTGGCCGGAGACAGATTGGGGCTACTGTTTGTGTATCATACACCCACCTGCATGGCAGCAATTCTACATGCTCTAACAGAGCTGGTGTTGGAGGTGATCTTGGGGTCCCCAAGGCTAGTAGTCTTGGGGGACTTCAATAGTCATGCCGACACCAACCTTTATGGAATGGAGCATGAGTTCATGGCTGCCATGGCAACCATGGGCCTGTCTCAGGTTAGGGACACATGAAGGGGGGCATACTTTGGATTTGGTATTCTGCACCAGCCTTGAGGCGGGGGCTCTGTTAGTGGGGATGCATTATTGGTACCCTTGTCATGGACAGATCATTACCTCCTGTGAACCTGTCTGCCAGTGCATGTCAGCCCCCAGAAGGGAGTAGAATCTATTCAGTTGGCTTGCCCCAAAAGACTTATGAAACCAGAGAGGTTCTGGAATGCTCATGGGGTGTTATCCTCCGACCTCAACAACCATTGTCTCAATGATCTTGTGGCCTTTTGGAATGCCTTGCTGACTGAGGCCATCAACAGAACAAGCATCCGCTTCCCAGGCATCGACATCACAGGGGCTGGTGGTTCATGGAGGACCTGCAGCAGTTGAAGCAGGAGGGGAGGTAGTTAGAGCGGTGGTGACATCATACTCATACTGAAGACCACAGATTGCCACGTAGGGCTAGTTTAAGAACATATGCCGTGACTATGCGGGCAGCAAAGAAGGGTTTCTTGCTGCCCTCATAGCATCCACAAAGTCGCATCCATCTGAGCTTTTCTGGGTGGTGAAGGGGCCTGTCAGTCTGGCCTGTCTCCACCTTGAACTGGATTCTTCCAATGCTCACTGCGACATGTTTATTGATTACTTTGCAGTGAAAAATCACTCGCATTCATCACGACTTCAATGCTGCACTTAGTGCAGTGGTGGAACCAGAGGTTATGGATGCTGTGCCTTGTCTGGTTTCCTGGGATCAAGTTCAGTCTGTATCACCTGCTGATGCTGCTGATGTGCCTGGGGCGGTTGAAGCCACATCTTGTGAACTGGACCCGTGCCTGACCTGGCTGGTTAAGGCCAGCCAGAAGATGCTTGGGCCTTTGCTGGCGGGGGTGGTCAATGCCTCTTTTCAGGAGGGCAGAGTTCCGGAGTGCCTGAAGGAAGCTGTGGTATGGCCTCTGCTCAAGAAACCATCTCTTGAGGTTGACTCCACAGCCAGCTATCAGTCAATCTCTAAACTTCCCTTTTTAGGGAAGGTTACTTAACAAGTGGTGGCTCAACAGCTTCAGGCGCATTTGGATGGCATTAGTTTTCTGGATCCCTTGCAGTCTGACTTTTGACCGGGTTATGACACTGAGACTATGCTTGTGGCCTTGGTTGACGACCTCCATCGTGAGTTAGACCAGGGTCGGTCTACTCTGCTGATTTTGTTAGACCGGTCAGCTGTTTTTGATGCTGTTGACCACGAGATGTTAGTCACATGCTTGCAGGACTGTGCTGGAATAGGCAGTATCATTCTTGAATGGTTCTGCTCTTTCCTGGATGGAAGAACTCAGCAAGTGGTGGGAGGTGGGTATTCTTCGTATCCCCGGGGCCTCATGTGTGGAGTCCTGCAAGTTTTTTAATAATAATAAAACCTTTTATTGCATCAACCAATGGTTATTACAATACAACAAAATAACTCAACAAAACAGTAACTATCAACATTATTTACAAAGCAGCACCCGACCGCTAGGCCCCAAGCTCTCTATCAATTAACATAATACAATATAAAAAGACTAAACATCTACATTATCAATGAAACTTAAACTCTCAAGACTAGACATCAGCGCAACAATAACGTTCATGACAAAACCGGTGGTTTCACTGAATCCCAGGTCATATCAAGGGTTACTAAGAGAGTACCATCCTTCCTACCCACCCAATTATTCACAACCCATCAGCGCCTTTCAATCATAACTATTTTCCCGAAAGCAGCCACTGCCAGTGTTAGGTCCGATATCCTGTCATCCAAACACAGGGTTAATAAATTAGCCAAGGGACTTATTTCACGAGTCCGGTCACTCAATTCCAACAACTTAACTCTAAAAGAGGCATACTTAGGACATACAAAAAGAATATGGTCCATGGAATCTAAGACCTGCATTGAGCAGGACTGACAGTACCTTTGCAAGGCTGGGACACCTGTATATCGCCCTTCTCTAACCGCCGAGGGGAACACTCCTCAGCGAAAGCAGGCAAAAACATATCTTAGAGGAAACTCTGCCCAGGCCACCAGATAATTCGTGCTACCAAGAGGCGCGGCAGGGGAACCGTATCACGGGTTCACCTTTTGGGAGCAAATCAATTCGGAGTCAATCTGGAGTTGTTGATCCAGATGTCTTCTTTTAATCAGAAACATCGCATTCTTTGCACCCAAGGGGACCAAATCGCCTGGTGAGAGACCAAGCCTCCCCAACACACCCTCAATCCTACCCCTCCAGGAACTCAGCAAGCACTTGTCCCAGGCTCTCCTCAGAAGGGAGCCCTCAGCTAATGGGAGTAACTCCACCTTCAGCCAGAACCGCACTACTGCCAGGGTCGCAGGAACTCTAAGTGGCAAAATAGCCAACTCTGAGCGGAGCAAAACCTGGGGCGTACCCGGCAGGACCCCCAGGATGGCCCTGAGAAATCCATTCTGGACAGACTCCAGCTGCAGTAAAAAGTCCAAGCCCCAAATCGCTGATTACTTTAGCTTGAAATAGCCGAAGTGCAGGAAAAATCAAGTGGCCCCCCTTGCCAAAGTAGAAGCCAAGGATTACCCCACTTGTCTGCCCTGCTCGGCTCTTCGCCATTACCCAGTGGTTCCGCCAACTGGGAAAGCTAGAAAAAATTACCCCTAGATACTGAAAGCTATTCACCTGGGAAATCTGGTGTTCCCCCATCCTCCATACACAGGAAACTCTATTTCCGTGCCGGGCTATAATCAGCACCTTGGTCTTGACATAATTAACTGTTAGATCTTCCCTCAAACAGTAATCATTCACTCGCTGCATCGCCCAGCGGAGGCCCACTGGAGAGCGGGAGATCAACACCGTATCATCAGCATAGAGCAGGGCAGCTACCCTCCTTTCTCCAATCCGTGGTGAGTGTGTGTCAACTCCTAACAAGAAGTGAGGCAGATCGTTCAAAAAAATATTAAACAGAATGGGAGCCAACAGGCATCCCTGCCTTACCCCCTTATCCACTCTCACTTCCCGGGACAAATCCCCCGACCAATTATACTTCACTTGCATAGAATTCTCTGCATGAAGCCTAGAAATCAAAAATAACAGTCGCGGCTCCACCTGCAGGGCCCGGAGCTTTGCCTATAATCAAGCCCTACAGATGGAGTCGAAGGCCATCCTTAAATCCACAAAGCAAAGCTTCCAATCTGTCCCTCCTCCTGTTCAGTTTGCATATGCAGCCATGAGAGAGGTCATGATTGATAGTCGAGCCTCGAATCATGGGTGTCCGTGGTTCGATACTCAGTGCAGGAGAGCTAAAAAACGGTTAATAGTGCTGAAGAGGAAATGGGTAAATACTCAGACAGAAGGTTCTAAGAGGGAATTTAGGTTGTGGAAGGGAGGATATTCTAAGCTCCTCAAAAGTAAGCGAATTAGGTATTATGAAAGACAGTGGGCCAAGATGAAGGTGGATTTTGATATGGGTAATAGTGGCCGTTTCTGGGCCTCACTTAATACTATAATTAATCCAAGAACAGAGTCTGGAGGGCCAGAAGTTTCTGGAGCTGATTGGGAGACCTTCTTTGGGGAACTCTATTCTGAGTGCCAGGAAGGGGAGGGAAGTGTGGTTCCTGATTGGGGAGAAGGGGCTCCTTGGAATTGGTACCTGGAAGGATTTTTCCCCCAAGTTATTCTCAAAGCTATATTAAGCTTGAAAACAAATAGGGCCCCTGGACCTGATTGTATCCCGGCCGAAATTTTACAGGCAGCCCCCAATTGGTGGGCTAAGGTCTTCTCTATCCTCTTCCTACAAATAGCTAAAGCAGGGAAGGTCCCTGAGTCTTGGGTACAAAGCTTGATAGTCCCCATATTTAAAAAGGGGAGTCGGAGAGATCCCTCATGTTATCGCCCCATTAGCTTGATTTCAATAGTGGGTAAGTTGTTTGCCAAGATTTTACTAACTCATTTGGATAACTGGGCAAGTTATCCAAGAAGCGGATCTTTAGTACCCTTGGAACAATTTGGCTTTGTCAGAGGAAAATCAACAACTGACTGTTGCTTTATTGTGCAGCACCTCATGCATAAATATGGTAAGATTAGGAAGGGCCAGTTATATTTAGCCTTCATGGACCTGACAAAAGCATTTGATAGTGTCCCAAGGAGAAAACTATGGAATAAATTGAAGAAATTAGGTGTAGAGAGCAGATTGCTTGCTTTAATATCCCAATTATATTCTAACAACGAGGCAAGGATCAAAATTGAAAGCCACAGGAACATCAATTTCAATTAAGAGAGGGGTCCGACAGGGGTGTGTTTTGGCCCCTCTGATATTTAATCTGTATATGTCAGACGGGCAATTATATCAAGCCTGAGGAAATACATGCGGCTAAGATAGGAGAGACCTTTGTTAGCTTTGTTCAATACGCAGATGATTTGGTTTTCCTCACGCAATCAGGAAAGGGCATGAGAAGGGTGATGGAAGTTTTCGGACAATTCTGTCTTGACAATGGCTTGGAGGTTAATGCCTCCAAGTCTAAAATATTGATAGTAGGGAAAAAAGCCCGGTCTGTGGATTGGGTTACTAGCCTGGGTAGGATAGCTGTTGTTACCTCGTTTAACTACTTAGGAGTCACTCTTTCTAACCGGGGGTCATGGAATTTACATCTCCAAACTAGAGCAGCCAAGGCAAAAACGGCAGCTAGAGTGCTGATTAGAGCTATGTATCTGTCTAAGGGGGTTCCTTTATCAACTTTTCTTAAAGTGTACAAAGCTAAAATTCCGGGAATATTGAGCTTCGGAATGGAACTTGTCCCTTTCCCTAACATCTTGTTTTTGGAACGGGTACAAAATGCATTCTTGAGGAAATCGATGAGGGTTGGACCTAGTGTTCCAGGGGCTATTGTAAGAGCTGAGACAGGCACCCTTTCAATACAGGCTTTGATAAGGATGGCTGTAGTACATTATTGGGTGAGGTTGTTACAACAGGAAGAGGGGGCTCTGACCTTAGGATGTCTTAAGGAATGTTAAGGAGAGGTCATGAGAGGTCTTGGGGTTTGGGGTCATCAGTATGCTGATGACACGTAGCTCTATGCCTCATTTTCATCTGACCCATACCCAGCCGACAGGGTGCTTACTCGGTGTTTGGCAGCTGTGGGGGACTGGATGAGGATGAGCCGTCTGAAGCTGAGTCCTTACAAGATGGAGATGCTGCTGCTAGGTGGGACTGGGGGGCCGGGTGTGGGAGAGGTCACCATTATTGATTGGGTTCACCCATCCTTGGCCCCCCAGGTTCGGAGCCTCTTTGATTCACAGCTCCATCTGGATGCTCAAGTGACGAGGAGCACTTTTTGCCAGTTACATCTTGTGCGATGGCTTCGACCATATATCTCAGGCTCCAACCTTGCCACCATCATCCATGCTTTCATCACCTTGAGATTAGACTACTGCAACGCGCTCTACGTGGGGCTATCCTCGGTGACGGTCCAGAGACTACATCTGGTGCAGAACACAGTGACCCACCTCCTTACAGGGACAGATCGCTGTCAGCATATAACACCAGTGCAATGCAGTGGGCACACCAGTTCATTCCACGGGCTGCCCATAGTCTTCTGGGCTCAATTCAAGGTGTTGGTATATTAACCTTTAAAGCCCTAAATGGCTTGAGCACTATGTATCTGCGGGACCGCCTCACCGCCCCAGATTCTGGATCAGCCCCTTCAGTCATTGGAGGACACTCCTCTTGAAGTCCCCCATGTCCATCAGACAGAGATGACGGAGAGGACGTTCTCGGTGGCCACCCCAAGGCTGTGGAACTTCCTCCTGGTGGAGGTTCATGTGTCCCTGAATCTTTTCTCCTCTCGAAGACAATGCAAGACCTGGCTGTTTCGCCGGGCATTTGGCAAGGGAGAGGGAGTGGGTGGGTGTGGGTAGGTTAATGGGGGTGGGATTTATTTTTTCTTTTGAGGATACCTATTTATTTTTTTATGAGTGCTGATTTTATTAATATTATGGTTGGTGTATATTTTACTGTATATTATCTTTTTAATGAAAATTGTAAAGAGAGGAGGCAGGATATAAATTGTAAAATAAATAAATAAATAAATAAATAAATTTTAGTGACCAGCTAAATATGAGGGTTTGCATACTAAAGCATTAAACTTGCTATTCCTTCTAGCAGAAGTTATTGCCACGAGAAAAAGGTATTTTAGTGATACTATCTCTAAAGTAGTCACCATGGATTCAAAGGGGGGCTTTGTTAGGGCTGAGAGGATAAGGTTTAGATCCCAACTGGGGGTGCAGGGAGATCTTAACAGTTGCGAATAAATTTATTGCACCCTTGAAAAACTTCATGATATTGGGATGGGAAAAGAGTGGTTTACTATCTTGCCACACATGGACTGCAGATATAGCTTTGCTAAGGACAGCCCAGATTAACATAATTTAACAAGTATTATGGAACGAATGGAATTCCTGAACAGAAGTGATTAACATTAAAACCTCTGGTCCAAACAATGAATCTGGAACGTTTTTTAACATAACACAACCTAGTGGCAGGTTTTCTATTGGCTAATAATAGTAGCCTCAGCTCCACAGGTAACTGTCTCTTTTCCTCACTGAATGGGAGATTTTTCAAGCAGGGAGGTAAAGGTAAGGCAGGTTCACGTGCCAAATTCTTTCCCAGTCCCTGATGATCAAGTCTGGGGTTGTTGTGAGCCAATGTGGTGTAGTGGATAACACCACACCTGCGAGACCAGGGTTTAAATCTCACCCTAGTCATGAACTCACTGAGTGGCCTTAAGCAAGTCACAACCACTCAGCCTCAGTTCCCCATCTGTAAAATGGGAATGTGTATGTGTGCGTCTGTCTTTCCCTGTGTGTTCCCGTCATCCTTGTCTACCTTAGATTGAAAGCTCACTGGGCAAGGACCTGTCTCCACAAATCTGTGACTGTAAAGCACTCTGTACGCCTAGTAGTGTTATAGAAATAATTAGTAGTAGGAAGACTACAGAGGTTCAGTTATCAGTTCCATTAGTGCTTAGTCCTTTCAAGGTAAAATGAGAGAGTCCTCTTTACATCTAGCATATTTATTTATTAATTCATTAATTTACTCATTCATTCATATTTCTATGTCACCCTTTCTGCAAAGGCTCAGGGTGGCTTACAATCATAAAAACAAATAAGAACACCATTAAAGTCAAATTTTAAAAAACCCTTAATACACCACCCAACCCACCCCTACACCTCCCACCCAATCCCATCCCACGCTATCCCTGCCTACAAAATGCCTGGCCAAATAAAAAGGTCTTACATCATTTCTGGAAGATGAGCAGGCTCGGGCTTAGACAAATCTCCAAGGGGAGGGAATTCCATAATTGTGGGGCAGCTACCATGAACACCCCCTTGTGTGCTCTAGTCGTAAAAACATCACGGGGAGATGGCACCTGCAAGAGGGTGTCCCCGGCTGACCTCAGGGGCCATGAAAGAACATAAGGAAGGAGGCAGTCTTTCAGTTACCTGGGGCTTAAACCATTTAGAGCTTTATGGGTTAAACCAACACCTTGAATTGTGCCCAGAAAGCTATCGGCAACCAGTGCAGGCTCTGGAGCACCGGTGTAATGTGCTCCCAGTGACCCACCCCCAAAAGAAGCTGCACCAACTGCAGCTTCTGAACAGTCTTCAGTGGCAGCCCCACATAGAGTGCATTGCAGTAGTCTAGTCTCAAGGTTCTGAAGGCATGGATGATGGTGGTCAAATTCGAATCTAATAAAAAGTTGCAGCCTTCTCACTAGATGTAATTGGTGAAAGGCACTCCTGGCCGCCGCTGCAACCTGACAATCCAGGTGCAGCAAGGATCCAAGAGCATCCCAAGGCTGCAAACTTGAGTGACCAAAGGAGGCTGGACCCCATCAATAACTGAGGTTCCTGTGTCTCTGATATCACCATCACCAACTTGGTCTTGTTCAGATTCAGCTTCCATTGGCTTGCCCACATCCAGTCCCCAATCGCAGCCAGGTGCTGGATAAACACCAAGACTACAGAACCTGGGTCAGATGAAAAGGGGACATAGAGCTGAGTTTCAATAGCACCTCACTCCAAATCTCCAAATCTCCAAACGATCTCACTCAGGACCCTCAGATACACATTGTACAAGAGTGGAGACAAAGTGGAACCCTGCAGAACCCCACATGGGATCACTGGAGGGGACGACGAACCACTGCCCCTCTGGGTTCTCCCCGCCGGGAATGAGCAGAACCAGGAGCAGTTCTGTGTACCCCAGGCATGTCCTGAAGCTGTGTCAACAACACCCCTGACCAACAGTATCAAAGGCCGCTGACAGATCTAACAAAATCAACAGGGTAGCATTTTCTCTGTTAATTTCCTGTGTCAACCAAGGCCACAAATGCAGTCTCGGTGTCATGCCCAGAATGAAAACCCGACTGACATAGGTCCAGGAGTCCTAAAGCATTGAGATGTGCCTGAAACTAGGAGACAAGCACCCATTCAATAACCTTTCCTAAAAGGGGAGTGTCACGGGTTGGAGGTCCGCACCCCCACTTTACCGGGTTTGAGTGACTCAGTTTCCCTTGCGCAGAGCTCTCTTGAATTAGTTTCTCTCTCTGGCTAATTCACATGTGCCACAATGAAACTCCTTTGTCACCCAAGGGCCTGATCCTTCCCGTTTACAGACTCTTTACTCTCTGGGTTCGCAAGAGCTTGAGGGCTTTTGTTGTTCGCTTGTGTTCCAATGTTAGACACAGACACTTCTTCATAAAGATAAGAAGTAAGTTTATTGATTACATAAGCAAGATAGTTGATACAGAGTGGTTACTAGAAATCAAAGGTAAGCAAACTCTATCCTGGTTGAGTTCCTACATAAGCATCTTACCCTATAAAGGTCCATAAGCTTCTTGTTCCTCAGTCATAAAGGTATAATGACTGGGCACTGGCTTCTTAGTTGGTAAAGAGCAAAATCATGTCTCTCTGCTCATGTTTCTCCAGTCTGCTGCTGGCAGGCAGGCTTTCACATGTAGATCAGCTCTCAAGATGGCTTTAGGATAGAAGAGCTTCAAGGTGACTCACTGCTCCTTTAAATAGTTTTCCCCCTTCTTTGTGTCTGTTCCTGCCTTTGGGGAATCGTGGGGTCGGTCACGTAGGCAACCCAGGCAAACATGGAAGTCAATCTACATCTCAACAGGGCTGTCTGGCAAGAGTCCTCAATACCCATCCTTTATGTCTCTTTGTATTTCCTGGAGCTTGTCACATGTTACAGCTGTGATATGGGTTTTTCAGTTCTCCATTGTAACCTTACACCCATGTGGAACCTTTGGCATTACATATTTACCAGACTTGTAGTCTACATGTAGTCCCGTTTTACACGTGTGTGACCCTATGTTCCTCCGTGACAGGGAGGTTATAGTATACTTCCCTGCAGATTATTGGGTGCCTCCTTGTTGATTTATATGCCGTGGCCATGGTGAAAGCCCGAGCCCAATAAACTGAAACTGACTTATATACCACATTGTTGTGGTGTTGCCTGCAGTGTTTTGTATTGTTTCCCCCTGAATATGGAGGACGAAGGCTTTCATTGCCAATCTTATTGCTCTTAGTTCTAGCAGGCTGATGTGGAGCGAGTGCTCCCATTTGTTCCAAAGACCACCGATAGTCATACCTTCAAAATGGGCTTCCCATCCAGAGAGGGACGCACCAGTAGTTGTTATAATTGGAGGAGATGGCTGGTTGGAGGGATACCGTCCATTAAATTCTCTTCCAGTGCCAACCAACAGAGTCTGTAGTATGGATGGTAGCAGGGTAATGTGTTTATTGAGGCAGTCTTGCAAAGGAAAGTACACCCATGATACAAACACAGCTGGCATGGCTAGCACATACTGGTGGCTGCAGCTGGCTACCTCAAAACCATGCTGAATAGGGAAATCTATTTCAAATGTGGTGCATCCCTTTTAAATCTGAGCTGTGCTTCTGAGAATATTCCCAAGCCACCATGGAGATTGGAAGCTATGCCCCAAACTAAAAGTGGCAGGTGGCCACAATTGGCAAACAGTACATCTGGGGCATGTACACACATTGTTTTCTGGGGTAAGGGGCATGGAGAGGAGTGGTGTTGCCCCCCCCCCACCATAGCACCTCTGTTGCAATACACATCCTTTCTCTGCCATCTTGACCCACACTGGCATTTTTCCAAAGCAGAGACAATACTCTGCATCTGGGAAAGTGCAGCTCCTTTGCTGCAAGCACTGCCACCTCACTCACCTGTTAGCCCCTCTTCCACCCACCTCAGAGTTCTTGACTTCATGATGCCTCTAGCTTCTGACTTATAAGGGCAACTGATGGTTTCCTCTTTTTGATTTGCTCACAAAACCTTGCATTTGCTCACTACTGCATGCCACCAACATCGTGTAGTATTTTTAGATCTCTATTCACTGTAGGGTTTTTATTCATTGTGTATTCCATAGCAAAGTGTGAAATTTTAACAATGGCATCAACCAAAAAATCCACCAACTGCTACTGTGTTTATTCATAATGTTTCCTGCCCCAATGTGTCCATGCTCACCGGAAAGGTAGCAGAAACTAAATACCTTGCCCTTCTCCAGCTGTGAATCCTTCTGGCTCTTGGGAGCCTTTCAGTGTTTTCAGATGAGATGCTACTCTGCATGGCCACCCAGAAGCAACAGATTTGACCGCACGCACCCACTCTCAGCCACTCATAGAGCACTGCTGGGAAATCCAGAGCACTCTGTGTGGGGCATTGGGGGCAAGCCAAATGGATTGCATGGCAACGGGCAGTCACATAGCCCCTGACTGCTTTAATGGGGGTGACCAGCCATGCCAGCAAACAGGTCCATCAGTACCATGGAGGCTCATGGCCCCAAAGGCCAGAGTGGCCCCGCGGCCATTCACAGCCCAGCCAGATTGGCTGCTTGGACTTTACTGCAATGTCCTTCCCCTATTCCTTTCCCCTGCTCATTAGCGGTGCTCAACTTATTGTGCACTTTGCACCCTGCTGTCTGCATTCTGCGAGTGGTGTGTTGGAGTTCCTGTGTGTCCTGCCCGGTATGCGCCTCTGTGGTTGGCCAGCACTGGCAGGGACTGAACTGGCTCCCAGGCAGGACAGAGTTAATGGCTTCCGTGAGTTCTTGTTTCCATGATTTCCGCAGCTGTGCATCATGGCAGGGGGCAGGCTACTGGGCAGGGCTTGGAGAGTGGGGGTCAGCTGCCTGTGTGACCGCAGTAGTCTCACTAGGAACCACCTGTTTGAAACACTTCCCAGGCGGCACCCCAACTGCATGGGTGCTCCATGACCGAGCCATTTGGTGGCCACAGGACACCTCCCCACCCCCCATCACCTTGCTCGTTTGAAAACACCCTTTGTTTGTAAAGTGAAGTGAAAATTGCACTAGCAGGTATCTCTTTTGGATTAAAAAAGGGCTTTGAACACAGAACTCCACAAAGATTTATCTCTCATGTCCAGGGTATTAAGCCAAGGCAGAATTTGCCTCTAAATTTACCTTATTCATAATTATTTGCACTAAGCCACTGGGTGAGAACTATTGGGTGCAGCCAGATGAACCGCATGGGCTTGATCTCCACACAGCCCGGTGGTGGGCAATCACCGCTGCTACACTGCGGGGCCAGTGTGGGGAGCTGGGCAGATGAGCAGCCCCCCCCCCGCCTCCCGATGAGGAAGCCAGCTGACTGGGTCACTCTCTGAGCTCCCACCGAGGCCATGGCTGACCATGGTGCCAGCCATGCAAGTGGTTGCTCAGCCCTGTCCGTCCCCCATCTCAATGGAGAACCTGGCCCCAGCTGTGACATAGCCGCATGCGACAAGTGACAGCACCCTCCACTCACAGCCCCACATCAATGCTCCCCACGTGGTGGGGTAAGTAAGGCCCCTCCACACCGGTAGCCCTGCTTTGGGCAGCCTTACCCCAGTTGGGGCATGGTCGTGGTGGGGGGAACATCTGACGATCACTGGCCATATGATCCACTGCATCATGTGGCACGGCTGCCCAGGGAGGGGCAAGGCTACCCAATATCTTTGCTTCCGTGAATTAAACTTAGCCACAAATACGTGGTATCTCTACTATGTTTCATCTGTGTTGAAGCTTATGGGATGCAGTACAGTTGGGAAGATGAATATATCTGTTCATCTGGTCTCTGCATTTCCCTGCCGTGCCCTTGTGAGACAGAAAATGATAAGGAGTAATCAAAATGACCTCTAAAAATAAGATCAGCCTCACAATAGACCTTTTGCTGTTATATGGTTTGTATAGGTAAATTACTCACCAAGTTCTGGTCCTGTAGCACAGGGATGTGAACTTTCACATGCTGTTTTTGAGCCAGCAATACATCACAAGAACTTTATTAAAAATGTTATCTCCATTCTTCAGAGGACAAATATGAAAATCTGGTCTCTGAAGGTATTAGAATCATTTATTTTTCAAGGTGCCAACACCAACTGTGAAGACTGCTGCTAGACTAGGAGGAAAAGAATTACATGTTTTTCTGAACAAGGTTTTCTGCTTTTCCCCACTGGAAATAAATATTAAACATTGTATATTAAAAAAAAAATGTTTTGAAGGAAAGAGAAAGCAAATCACATAGTGTGACTTGAATTCACCACAGGGAAGTGCTCTGATGCAAGTAGAGAGGCATCAGAGAAAGTATACTTAATGCAGAGCCCTCTCAATTTATGCAACCACAGGCTAGTTCCACAACGTAGCTTTAGACACTAAGGAATTTCACATTAGTAGATAAGCAGTTTTTATGCTCTATGGTCATACTGGATGTCTGATACACTTCCAGCAGAGTGGCCTCTTGAATGGCTATAGCAGCATACATTCAAAAAAAGCATTGCCACAGAGATGGCAATACCAAAATCTTCCCCTCCCCACTCACACACACACACACACACATGATAGAAAATGCAACTCAAGTTCCACTCAAGTGAACTATATAAATTTTGACATGAATTTTCCTCTCCAGCATACTACTTCATAAGACTGGAGCATCACAGCATTTAGAGCAGTGGTGAGGAAACTTTATTTTCCTGTGGGCTACTGTGAAAATTGGTACCAACTCTGTGGGGCAAAAAGGAGTTGGAAGCAGTGAGTGCTCTGTGTGTGTGTGTGTGTGTGTGTGCGCGCGCGTGCTCACACAGGGGAGGAAATAAGAGTATCTATATTAGACCTGTTCAAGGAATCAGGTATTTGTTTTGTGATATTTGTGCATATTTGTATCTTTGCAGATACACGTGTTCACTGCATTTTCCCCATTGCCGCCAATGTAGAAAACAAAGTGAACATGGGTCACTACATATGGATTATTTTGATGCAGAAGTACAGTGACGCTCTGCCAGTTTGACAGGCATATAATGAAAGGAAAATGCAGTTATAACTGCTGCTAAGTCTGCTACCAATTTAAAAGGGGGCACTGATTCTGAGGAGGGTGGAGAATATGGCTGGCTTGGTGGAGCGGTTGTTAGCTTGGGGATGGAGGAATGGGGCACATTGGGCCTGCCTCAGGAGCGGTCACTGGCTGGAGGGAGAGTGGGACATGAGTCTGGCTCATGGAGATCACTGGCTTAGGGAAGGGGTTGCTGATTTAGGGAAAGGGGAATGAGGCACGAAACTTGGTTCAGGGGAGGTGACACTGGCTTGGAGGACAAGAGAATGAGCCTGGGCTCTACTGGGCAGGGCTGGCTGCAGTGCTGGAGACTAGGGATGTACGAACGCGGTTCGGAAGTTTGGAGTTCGGACCAAACTTGGTCTGTTCGGATGACCGAACCCGAACTGACCAAACCCGAACTT
This sequence comes from Sphenodon punctatus, assembly GCA_003113815.1. Taxonomy (NCBI): domain Eukaryota; kingdom Metazoa; phylum Chordata; class Lepidosauria; order Sphenodontia; family Sphenodontidae; genus Sphenodon; species Sphenodon punctatus. Next base: position 8,146,454 of record QEPC01012913.1, read on the forward strand.
GATCCGAACTCTGAAACGACCAAACAGTTCGGTCGGTTCGGATCGAGTTCGGATGAGTTCGGTCGGAAGAAACGTGACCCCTGCCTGACACGGTGTGTGTGTGTGTGTGTGTGTATGTGTCAGCTCAGGAGCAGACTTCCAGGCACCAGGGGTGGAGAGGCTTGGAGTAGCAGTCATCCTGCCCAATCACCATCCCTTTTCTCCTCAGACCACTGACTTTTTGGGAGACAGGGTTCAGAGTCTCCCAGTAGTGGCACTAGTCTGGGGGTGGTTCAGCGGGGCCTCCTTCCAGCATCCTCCAGTGCCACGCAGGGCACTTGAAGGCCTGAAGTACATGAGGCTGTGGCTGTCTCTACTGCGGCAGCAGGAGCAGGTACAGGTGCTTCGAGGTTGGATGTTCCTCCAGGGCCACCAATGTCTCCGACTCCCATTATTGAGGTGATCCCCAGCATTCCAGGGCTGGTGGATCCCACCCTGGCTGCTAGAGGCAGGGCCCGATTCCCGGGCAATGGCAGCAGGGAGAGGAGTAGCAGCAGCAGTAGTAGCAGCTATAGGGGGCACAGGGAGAGTGGCAGTAGCATGGTGGGCAAGCATGCCTCAGGGTCCCAGTACTCCCCTTCACAGGACATCACAGTGATTGGGGACAGTGAGGCAGAAGAAAACACTAGTACCGCAGAGGAGATGTCTGGAGCTGAGGCGATGACTGTCCCTCCTCCCAGAGCTGTGTCGCTACCAAGTTCTGCCCCTCCCAGCAGCACTGGCAGCAGTGCGTCATCCGGGGTGGGCCAGAAGGCAAGAGGGTGTGTGTGAAATCCTCTGTCTGGGAACATGCGGGCAGACGATCCCAGGGAGGTGCAGTGCACTGTGTGCAATAAGGTGGTGAAACGTGGGCAGGTGCTCACCAACCTTGGGACAACTACCATGGCGAGGCATCTGAAGTCATGCCATAGCGCTCTGCTGCTAAGTGGGCAGTCAGGGGCAGTGGATGCCAGCGGGTTCCTGACTGCAGTGGCCACGCCAGCCAGTCGCCCGCCTCCTTCAGCGGGCAAGCATCCTGCACCAACTGCTGCCTCTAGCAGCAGGAGCAGTATTCCTGCTGGCGGGGGGAGAACAGAAGCAGGAGCCTCACCAGCAGCATCAGCCCACCATGGAGGAGCTGGGGTCAGGACAGCTGTCAAGGCCATCAGCAGCTGAAGGGTGGTATGACTTTCAAGCAAAAGCCAGGTGCCTGTTGGATGAAATGATTGAGCTCAATGAGCAGCCCTTCTCCATTGTAGAGGATATGGGCTTCAGGAGGCTGATTGGGTTCCTGCCCCCCCAGTTTAAGCTGCCATCCCGCACCACCATCAGTCAGAATGTGGTGCCAGACCTGTACAGGGCTTTGAAGGAACGGGTGAGGGAGCAGCTGGCAGGACCTGAGGGGTGGGGGGTGGCACCGTGCACTTCACCACAGACCTGTGGTCCAGTAGAAATGCACAGCACACATACCTGGCAGTGACGGCGCACTGGTGGACGGACCGGGCGGAGGCAGCATTTGCCACTGCTAGTGGCAGGAGGTGTTCCGAAGCAGGGTATAGGTGGGCCCTGCTTCAGGCACAAGTAATGGACAACCCCCACACCACTAGGAACATCGAGGCAGCCCTGATCGCCATGGTGAGGGAGTGGGTCATGCCAGGTGGGCCCTTCACCAAGGGGTGTGTGGTGATGGACAACGCGGCCAATATATTGAAGGCAGTCCATGGCAGGCTGTCCATTCACCAGCATCCCTTGTGCTGAATACACCCTTCACCTGGTGGTCAGGGACACTCTGGGCTTGGGGGATAAGGGGATTGGGGCAGGCACCCTTAGCTCCTTGATCAAGTGGGGTAGGAAGCTGGCCGGGTTCTTTAACTGAAGCGTGAAGGGCAGTGAGCTCCTCTGGGTGAAGCAGGCCAAGCAAGGCTCACCAGAGCACCAGCTGGTCCAGGATGTCTCCACACGGTGGAATTCCACCTTCCTGATGCTCGAGCGGCTTCTCGAGCAGAAAGCCTCCCTACATCAGGTTCAACTGGTGACAGACAGTGGGGCACCTCCAGGGTACAATGGGGCAGAATTGCAGATCCTGGCTCACACGGTCTTTGTATTCAAACCGTTTCTGGCCATGACGGAGACCATGAGCAGCTCCACTGCCACCCTCAGCCAGGTGACCCCTCTGGTCCAAAGTCTCCACAGGAGGCTGGACGAGATTCTCGGGGGGCGGGATTGTGGCCCTGAGGGCAGGAAGCTGGCTGATGAGGCGCTTGACCTGGCACGGCAGCTGAAGGCAGGGCTGAAGGTGCGTTTTGACGAGCTCCTGCGGCGGGAGGAATATGTACTGGCAACTAGGGGTGGGAAGTTCGGTTCTCCCAAGAACCGAAACAGCCAGTTTTTGCAGTATCAGATTTAATCTGATAATCCGATAAAACCAGCCATATGGGATCTTTACAGTGGTGCCGGTTTACCGGATTTTTAAAAAATGGCTAGGTGGCAGTACTTGGCACAGGTTTTTGTTTAGAGTAGTTTGAGTCCCTCCCTGCCCCCTCCCGGTTGCTGCCTAGCAGTAAGAAGGGGGCTCCTTCTTCCTCTGTTAGTGCAGTGGACCGTCCGCTGGCTATCTCCTCTGCTTCTCCACTGCCATATCTAATTAAATGGACATCTTGGCGTCATAGAAGAGCGCTTACCTTGATGCATTGTAACATCTTTCCATCAGCTTTTCTAGATGGTAGATTCCATGGAATCCCAAGGGCTGACTGCTTGTGTAACCATTGCGATATGGCTGTACCAGAGACAGATAAGCACATTATTCTATTTTGCCCTGCAATCAGTCATTTGAGGGACAAATATATTGGTCCCTTTATCGATAGGATGAGCGAAGGGAGGAGTGACGACCTCAAAATGTATTGTTTGCTCAATGGGAATGACTCCCCTCGCTCTTATGCAGTGGCAGCATTTTGTGCATTTTGTGCAAATGTCATTCTTTTCAAACAACACAGCGAATTTTCCATTTGAGGTAGTATATAGCTTATTTATTTATTTATTTGTGTATATATTCTTTTTTGGTTGTTTGTTTTTGATCTTTGTTTTTTCCTGCTGTATTCCTGCATTTTGTATGTTTGTTATGGCCTATGGCTAACAATAAAATATTTTACCTACCTACCTACCTCCTCTGCTGCTGCTCCTGCTCCTAGTGCACAGCTCTCCTCTGCGCATGCCCTTACCCACATCCAGTCGCCAGCTTCCTTGGCCCCGTCCACTTCTGACATGCACTCTAGCATGCCTGCATACCCGCCCTCTCCCCTTGCAGACACTCAGCCTAGCACGCCTGCGCCTCCTCAGACCCCGCCCTCCACACCCACACAATCTGTGCCCGCTACCACCATCCCTTCAGCAAGTGTGACACCGAGCACTACCTCCGAGAGGCCGACCCCCCCTCGTGCTGCTCTTGCCCTCCCAGGAACATGCACAAAGAAGATCACATCCTGGGTGTGGTCTCATTTTGACATCTGGTAGGAAGATTACTCAAAGGTAGTGTGCACGTGCTGCCATAGCAAGGTCAGTCATGGTGGTTCTGATCCCATGAGCTGGGACACCTCTGGCCTTCGAAGTCACTTGAAATGGCACCATGGGCACATCCGTGATCCTACGGAGTGCCGTTCCAAGCGACCGCATGGCGAGGTGGCAGTTGTAGAGGTTGTGGGTGATAATTTAGCGGTCTTTTAGCGCGCCCCCTCCAGAAGGGGAAGGGACCAGTTAGGATGGTCCGCCCTCGGAGGCTGATGGAACCCCAGCGGTTCCAGGAGGTCCTGAGGGAGCTTACCCTGGATGTGGACGGTCACTCTGTGGATGAGCTGGTCCGGCATTGGAACATCTTGCTGGAGGAGGCCATTGACAGGGTGGCTCCGAGGCGCCTTCTGCCTCGGTCTCGTCACCGCAGGACCCCTTGGTTTACTGAGGGGCTGCGGTGTATGAAGCGTGTGGGCAGGAGGCTAGAGCGACGCTGGCGTCGGACTCGGTCTGTCTCCGATCGTCTTCTCCATAGGGCCCATTTGCGGTCCTATGTGGAGGCTGTGAGGACGGCGAGGAAGGAATTCCTCGCCGTCCTCATAGCGTCTGCGAAGTCGCGTCCAGCGGAGCTGTTTCGGGTGGTGCGGGGGCTGGTTAGTCCGGCCTCCCTCCGCCTGGATGGGGACTTGTCCCGGGCCCGCTGTGAGGAGTTTGTCATCTACTTCGCAGACAAGATCGCTCGGATTCAGGCCGATTTCGACGCTGGGTTGATAGCAGTAGGGGAAGAGCGCGGGGGGGCGGAGGGTCCGTCTGGTCCATCTTTATGGGGTGAGTTTCAGGAAGTGACGCCAGCCGATGTGGTGGATGTCCTGGGGTCTGTGAGGGCCACGTGTTGTCAACTAGATCCATGCCCGTCCTGGTTAATAAAAGCTTCCGGGGAGACGTTGGGGACGGTGCTGGCGAGGGTGGTGAATGCGTCCCTTCGGCAGGGGAGGTTGTCGCCTTGCTTAAAAGAGGCTGTGGTGCGCCCCCTGCTGAAAAAACCATCGTTGGACGTAGACGCGCTCGCCAGCTACCGACCTGTCTCTAACCTTCCCTTTTTAGGGAAGGTTATTGAGCGGGCAGTGGCGCTCCAGCTCCAGGGTCATCTAGATAATATCGGGCTCCTTGACCCGTTTCAATCTGGGTTCCGCCCTGGCTATGGCACCGAGACGGCGTTGGTGGCCTTGGTGGACGACCTCCGCCGGGAGATGGATGCGGGATGTTCGACATTTCTCATCCTGCTCGATCTCTCGGCCGCTTTTGACACCGTGGACCATGGGCTGCTGTTGAGACGACTGCGTGACCGGGGGGGTCTGGACGGGACTGTTCTTGAATGGTTCCGTTCATTCCTCTCGGGGAGGAGCCAGCGGGTGGTGTTGGGGGAGGAAACATCGAGCCCCCGCGCCTTACCGTGTGGCGTTCCGCAGGGATCGATCTTGTCTCCATTATTATTTAACATCTATATGCAGCCCTTGGGGGAGGTCGTGAGAGGGTTCGGGGTGCGATGTCACCAGTATGCTGATGATACTCAGCTGTACCTCTCGTTTTCTACTGACCCAGACCCTGCTGTCTCGGTGCTATCCCAATGTTTGGAGGCCGTGGCGGATTGGATGCGGCGGAGCAGACTGAAGCTCAACCCAGATAAGACGGAGGTGATGGTGGTGGGGAGGGCGAAGGGGGTGGTGGCCCCCCTGATTGGGGGGGTTTGCCCCCCTGTAGCTCAGCAGGTCCGGAGTCTGGGGGTCATATTGGACGCAGACCTGCGGCTGGAGCGGCAGGTGGAGGCAGTCGCTAAGGCTGCCTTCCGCCAGCTTTATCTGGTACGTAGGCTGCGTCCGTATGTCTCTGGCCCGGACCTGGCCTCCCTCATCCATGCCTTCGTCACCTCGCGGCTCGACTACTGTAACGCGCTCTACGTGGGGCTTCCCTTGTTCTTGGCCCGGAGGCTGCAGCTGGTGCAGAATGCGGCGGCCCGTCTTCTTACGGGGACGGGTCGCCGGGAGCACATTACACCGGTGCTCCGAGCGCTGCACTGGCTGCCGATAGTGTGCCGGGCCAAGTTCAAGGTCCTAGTGATGATCTATAAAGCCCTATACGGCCTTGGCCCCTCTTACCTTAGGGACCGCCTCGCCCTTCGCGCCCCGGAACGGCTCCTGCGGTCTGCCGGGGGTGCCCTCCTGGAGGTCCCCCGTGTTAAGCGGGGGGCCACGATGGAGCGAGCATTCTCGGTGGTAGGGCCGCGGCTGTGGAACTCCCTTCCGGAGGAAGCTCGCCTGGCCCCAAGCCTTTTGACATTTCGGCGGAACTGTAAGACCTGGCTGTTTGCCCAGGCCTTCGGGAGGGAGGGTGGGGTGTGTGTGATTTTAATCCCCCGCCCATTTATTCATTTGGTTTTCTAGCCCTGTTTTATATGATGTGTTTTAGATGATGTATTTTATATTTATATTTTAAGTAAATTTTAATATTTTATTATTGTTGTTAGCCGCCCCGAGCTGCATTGCAGGAGGGGGCGGGATATAAATCTGTAAAATAAATAAAAATAAAAATAAATAAATAATTCCCTGGAGGAGTAGGAGCCCTCTTCCACTCCCGCTGCAACTGCTATTGCTGGGCCATCTTGTTATGGTGCCAAAACCACCCCATGGACCCAGAAGAGGCAGAGGAAGAGCGCTAGCTGCTCAACCAAGCCCACCACTTCCCAGTCATCGTCCTCTCAGCATACTGTAACTGCACTCTGGGAAAGGAAGCAGCCATTTGCATCAAGACACCCTCGGGCTGTGGCCATCACCAAGGCAATCGGGGAAGTGATTGCCCTGGATGAGAGACTGTTCAACCTTGTTGAGGGTGTTGGTTTAAAATGGCTGATGAATTTGCTAGAGCCATGTTACAGTGTCCCTTGCCGCAAAACCTTCCGCTTGGACGTTATCCTGTCTCTGTACCGGAGGGTGAAGTCCCAACTCCTTGCGGAGTTCTCACGTGCGGAGGGGGCCATGGTACATTTTACCTCGAACCTCTGGACTAGCCAGAGTGGTGCGGTCCATGCCTATTTGTCATTGATTGCACACTGGTGGCAGATGTCACCAGTTGCTGTCACCAGCGCAGTGAGGAGGAGCAGCAGCAGTACTGGAGGAGCGGTGCCCTCTGGAAAGCATTGTTGGGCATTGCTACATGCCCAGGTGTTTTACAGTGAGCACACATCGGACAAAATCCTCGAGACTGTAGAAAGCATGCTGGATAGGTGGATCCACAGCGAGGGTTCTACCTTCGAGGTCGGTTACTTTGTAACCGATAACGCCGCTAATATGGTTGGAGTCATGGTGGCTACACCCACATTCTCTGTGGTGTGCACGTTCTGAATCTGGTAGTTCAGAATGCCGTCACTAGGACCGAGGCCTTCAAAGACATCCTTGGAACTGCCAGGAAGATTGCTGGTTTCTTCCACCGGTCAGTTTCAGCCAGCCGGGTGCTGTGAGAGAAGCAGGAGGAGTTGGGCTCCCTTCTTCACCGGCTGATTCAGGATGTCGCCACAAGGTGTAACTCCACCTTTTTTTATGTTGCAACGACTCCCAGAGAAGAAGGAGGTGTTGCATGCCCTATGCTTGTCGCGGAGCATTGGGGCAACACCACTGTCCGGGGAGAAGTGGACAGTGGTGGAGCAGCTTATGCAGGTTCTGGAGCTGTTTCACATTGTCACGGTGGAGCTCAGCTCAGAGGTTTCCAGTAACACCTGCTTTTCATGATTCTGCAGCAACGAATGCAAGGCTTTCTTTCTCGCTCTGACCTTTGTGAGTCTGTGAGGGCGCTGACACAGCTATTGGTCGATGGACTTAAAAGACGTTTGGACATCTTGCCAGAAAGTCAGCCACATTTCCTTGCAGTGCTACTTCACACATGGGTCAAGAGGAAAATTGCTGCACTTGTCATTCCCTTCACGAGCAACAGGGTCAAGCTCATCAATGATGTGCGGCAGTATTGCCAAGTGCAGCAGTCCCCCTGCTGCATGCAGCAAGTGCTATTTCTCCTACAGGGGTTGCAAGTGGGGGCTGGGCCGCCATGACTCTTTCTGGGCTGGGGGAATGGGTGGAGGAGGTTGCAGGTCCTGCATGCAAGCCGGAGCAACAAGATATTGCAAACATCTATGTGTCTCAATATCTTGCTGAGCCCCCATGCCCTGTAACCACCAAACCCATGGCCTACTGGTCACAGAAGATGCACGTGTGGCCCCCGCTTGCAAAGGTAGCAGTGCGATACATCTCATGTCCTCCCACGAGTGTATCATCGGAGCAGGTGTTGTGTGGCAGGAGACATCGTGACCCCACATCGTGCCAAAATGGACCCAAGGACAGTGGAAGAGTTGGTCTTTCTCAAGACTAACCTTCCCCTTCTTGGGTTCTTGGAGGGAGATACCTTTGACTGGGGGACCTGATGTGATTGCCCAGCCCCAAGGGATATCCTCTCCTGCTACCTTCACTCCCCTGCACCTGTGCACATCCTGACAAGATTCAGACAATTACATCAGCCTACAGTTTGGTCAGCGGTGTCATTGATGAGCTCAGAGAAGCAGGAGGCCTTGGTTTGTGCAGCCAGCATGGCACGCGCAGCATGGCGATGTCCCAGTCCAACCACTCCACCAGGGAAAAGTAGTAGACAAACTACTACTTAATCCCAATATACTGCCGGCCAAAAATTTGCCTCCTTCGATCCCATTCCACCAATAAGGGCAAGGAGTTATTTTTCGGGGCCAACAATTGCCAGCTCTTGCCGGAGCTGTTTTGCCCCACTGGGGTTCCTCTTTGGGAACCTCATCATCACACACACATTCTCTCTCACACACACTCTCTCACACACACACTGGAGTGGAGTGCCCCAGCAGGACTAATCCATTGCACTCCTCCTCGGTGCCTGGAATGCAGTCACACACACACACACATCGGCCCTACATGCGTGGGGTGGCTGCCCCAGCCCCCCAGAAGATGTGCAGAGAGCTTTGGGAGGGTGGAACATCTTCTGGGGGGGTGGGAGCCACTCCCCAATGAACATGGCCATTGGCCCAGGCCCACAACCTCACTCTGCCTCTCCCACCTAAGCTCCAGCCTAAGCTGCCTCTCCCAGCTCTGCCTCTCCCACCTAAGCTCCAGCCCGGTCCCCCTTAGCCATCTGATGTGTCCCCATCACCATCACTGCACCTCCAGACATGGTAGGACTCCAGTCTTGTGGGTTTTAAATAAAAATAATTCCATAGCCTGGAGTCCTTCTGTGTCTAGAGGCTCCAGCACCCCAGCTATGGGACCTCATCTGCAACAGACTGGACCACAAAGGCAAAAGAAGAATGCTACTGCCAGCCACCCCCAAACAGTGCACTGCACGATGCATTGGGACATTTTTTCCTCAGTGGGTGTTTCTGCTGAGCTTCTGAAGTCAAAAAGTCCCTCTGTGTCTGTAGCCTAGACCATGGAAAACAACTGGCAGTCCAGAGGAATCATTAAACAAAGAGTCCTCCAGTCGGATAACATTAGGTAAGTGATGGCATGGGGGTTGGGAGGGTCTGGAACTTCCTCTTTCAAAAATCTCAGCAGCATTAAAACAACTAACTTGCTGTTTTTCTTTTCTTTCCCCTCCAGACAAGAGAGCAGAAGAGAGAGCTGCAGAAGAGAGCTGCAGCAGACGAGAGCAGAATAGAAAGCTGTAGAAGAGAGGGAGCTGCAGAAGAGAGAGCTCTAGCAGACAAGCCGGGCAGAAGAGAGAGGTGCAGCAGAGTCCCCTTTCCCATTTTCCCCACTGAATCCATCTTTTCCCCTTTCTCTTCTCGTGAACCACAACAAAAGAGCCTTTCCCCTCCTATTTCTCCTCTGTCCTATCCTTCTCTTGCCTTTCATCTCTTCTATTTCGGCTTGTCCAGAACTGGGAGCTAACTCAGTCCTCCCAGTTCGCCAAGCCTGAAGGAAGGCTTGTGTCCTGAAGCCTACACCTTCAGAAGACTACAGGTGGCCAAGGAGGGCACGAAGATTGAGGATTCGGAGGTTCAGGATAATGGTAGGCGATGGCAACGTGATCTACTTTTGTTTATTTATTTATTTATTGATTGATTGATTACATTTATTTGCCACCCTCTTATGCCCATGGCATCTCGAGGCAGCTTACAAAACCAATAAAAACAATTTAAAACATCAACACAATTGTGAAACATCCATCTGATGGGTCCCCTCCCCAGTACCTCCAGACATGGTTTGGTTTGACTTCAGGCATGTGGATTTGAAATAAAAATCATTTTACACCCTGGAGTCTGACTGTGTCTGTCTAGAGGCCTCCAGCGATGACCCTGGACTCAGCAATGGCAAAAGAAGAATTCAATATGTTACACTGCCAGCAGTGCACTGCACAACACATTGCTGCCTTTTGACTTCAGTGGGTGTTCTGCTGAGCCTCTTGAAGTCAATAGGTCACTCTGTGTCTGTAGCCTTGCCTAAGATGGAAAACAACTGGCATTCCAGAGGAGATACTACTCCAAACATTAGGTAAGTGATGACATGGGGGTTGGGATGGGGTTATTCTTGGTCTTGCTGTGATTTTGGATTATTGGATTATTACTGAATTGTTGTGGATTTGGATTATTGCTGGATTATTGGATTTGTGTGTGTGTGTGTGTGTGCGCGCGCGTGCCCCGTGCGTGGAGGATTATTGGATTATGGATTGTCTTGCTGTGATTTTAGATTTTGGATAGATTATTATTGGGTTATTGGACTAGAGTGCTGCTGTCACTGTGCTATGTTGAACCAAAAACAACAACCACATTTAGAAATAAACTATGGGGGGTTTACTGGGCCCAGGCGGGTGGTTCTGGGGGAAGGGGCAGGGATAAGTGTGAGTCTGCACCGAATACAAAGTAAAATATGTTACTTAACTGTTTAAAAGAGAAATGTTGTCTTTTTTACAGGTATTTTTGGTTTTTCTGCCATTGATTTCAATGGGGAAAATTCCTCATTGAATTCAATGGAAAAAAACCCGGTACCGGTATACTGGATTTAATCTGATAAACTGGTATTCGGAGATCCGGTATCCGGTAAAACTGGTAACCATTTTTTTCAACCAAGTCCCACCCCTACTGGCAACAATGCTGGACCCCAGGGTCAAGGGCAGCATGGCACACCAGACACAGCTCTATGGCCACTGGAAGGGTGACCTGGTGGAGCGGGTCCGGTGGGCAGAGCAGGCTATGCAGCAGGATGCCCCAGGGGATGGTGGTAGTGGGAGCAGCCACCCCTTTCAGCCAGTTGGATTTATCCCTGCCCCCAGCCCTAGCGGTAGCAGCAGCAGCAGCAGCACCCCTATTGCCAGCAGCAGCAGAAGCAGCTCGGCCTATGTGCAGGACACTCTGGGGGGCATGGGATCCTCCACAATAGGGCAAGCAGCGTGGCTGAGGGTAGTGGTGGAGGTGGTGCCCGGGCAAAGCTACCAGAGAGAGTATGATGGCACCTCAGCAGCTGTGGAGACCTATGTGGAGGAGGAGCCATGCATCAATCCCAGCAGCGATCCCTTGGTCTACTGGGCCAGCAAGGCCAACATGTGGCCGGCCCTGTCAAAAGTGGCCAAGGTTATACTGTCCTGCCCACCAACAAGTGTCCCCAGCGAGTGGGTGTTCTCCATGGTGGGGGACATTTGCTCCCCGCACCGCCTGAGACTGGGGGCCAAGTTGGTGGAGCAGTTGTTGTTCATCAAGGTGAACCTTCCATTGCTGGGATTCCCCAAGCTGCCCCAGGACAAGGATTGATGGTGCAGTGGCACATGCCATCCCATGCCAGGGGCAGTCTTGGGATGGGGATCCTCCTCCTCAGTCTGGGCTAGGGCTACTGCTGCTGTGCTGCTGAGGTGATGTCCCTCCCTCTCAATGCCTGGTACTCGTCCTGCCCCCCCCTTCTCTCATACTAGATGGCCTCGGCTGGCTTATCTGACTGACCGCATGATGCAGGGTGGCAGCATTTTGGGAAACAAACTGTAAGCCTGCCAGCCAGCCTCTGGATAGACAATCTCGGCCCACCAATCTGACTCTCTCTCTCTCTCTTTCTCTGCACAGTCTTAGCCAGCCTGAGCCTATCTGAGTACCCTGCCAAGGTCCCAGTCTGCCTTCCCTATTGCCTCTCATGCCATGCTACCTGTCTGCCAGCCCAGGTTGCTGCGAAGCTCAAAGCCTGCCTCAGCTCACCTTCCTGCCTCTCATACCAAGGTGCCTGTCTGCCTGCCCAGGTTGCCGCCAAGCTCTAAGCCTGCCCCAGCCTGCCTGCCTGCCTCTCATGCCATGCTGTCTGTCTTCCTGCCCTGTCAACCCTGGGTGATGTGCCCAATTGCCTGGTAATCCCGCTGCTGCTGTCTGCTGGTCCGTGGGTGCTCTGCTCTGGCAAATCCAAATGTGCCCATGCAATCCTACTACTGCCATCTGCTGCTGTATGGGAGCTCTTCCCTGGCAAATCCTACCATCCTGGCTTGGCTCCATGGGTGCAGCACACAGCCAAATCCTGCCAATGCCATCTCTGCTGCTCCCCAGGTTCTGTGCCTGGGCAATCCAACATCTGCTCCTGCTGTCAATGCTGTCTCTGGGCAATCCAATGTCTGCTGCTTCTGCTGTGCCACTGCATCCAGAAGCTGCCACTCTATCCCTAGGACCCACCCTCGGGGTTATGGGGATGTCATTCCGCTCAAAGAGAGCCGTCATTCAACGGCATCAAGAAACAGCCACTCCAGCCCCGGGACCCACCATCAGGGTTCTGGTGCCTACGTTACTGGCAGGGAGGACTGTGTCCAATATGTAGAAGCTGCCACTCTATCCCCAGGCCAGGACTCACCCTCAGGGCTCTTGGGCATGTCATTCCACAGCATCAAGAAACAGCCACTCCAGCCCTGGGACCTACAATCAGGGGTCTGGGGCCTATGTTACAGGCAGGGAGGGCTGTGTCCAATATCTAGAAGCTACCACTCTAGCCCCAGGCCCACCCTCAGGGTTCGTGCCCTGTCATTCTGCTCACGGGGCGCTGTCATTCCACCTTTTCTTTACGCAACCTGCTGTTCATGGAGAGAGAGAGAAATGAGAGAGAGAGAGAGAGAGAAATGAGAGAGAGAGAAAGTCTCCCCACTGCTAGAAGGAGAGACAGACATGATCCTACCCGTGCTGTCACCTGCACTATATGGCCAGAGAGAGAGCGAGAGAGAGGCTCCCGGCTAGAATGAGAGAGAAGGGGGTGGTGGGGGAGAGGTGTATCCAGGTCAAGATGCCTGTCACCTGCCAGAACCAGCAAGAGCTCTCATCTGTGCCCACATCCACCAGCAAACCTACCAGAATGAGATGGAAATAACACACAGTGTATTATATGTGCCTGCCTGCCTGCCTGCCTATGTGCGTTCCTGTACCTGCTATCACCTATTGCATCACTGGATGAAGTGTGTCCAACCATGCACTAGTAATTCTAGCAACATCATTCAACTCCCATAGGCTGTCATTCCACTGTACCTGAATCAGTCATGCCCGCCCATCCCAGGAACCATCAATGAGATTCTGGGACCATCATTCCAGTCACTGGGGACTGTCATTCCATTCCGTTGCATCCAGAAGCCAGGTGCCCACACGCTAGCCTGGCCCCCTCCCACCTACTCCTCTGCACCCACCCGCAGATGCCCGCTGAAGCTGCTGGGAAAAAAAGCCCCTCTGACCACCAGCACCTGCCGCCTGCTGCCCACTGCCAAGGAGCCTGTGTCTCTTTCTCTCTGGCACACCCACACAGACACAATCCCTGCCCCACATGGGGGGCTGTCTGCAAGTTGGGACCCTGATGCTGGCACATCTTGGAGTTAATACCTTACCTACGCTACATGTGGTGCCAGGTGCTGCTGGTAGGAATCGACAAGCTGTATGAGATTCTGCCACCTGCTAGAACTTCAGCACAGAGGAATACAAGATTGGTCAGGTCAAACAAAGCTCGTAACAACAAATATAACTTTTATTAAAACTTTTTAAACAACAACAACAACATTATAAAACCAAAACCAAACATTAGAAAGGAAACTTAAGGGGTTTACTCTTAGTCTTTGGGCCTGTCCGTCCGAACTTGGAGGAAATGCAAAAGGGACACACGTGACCTAGGGCCGGGCACCCCGTGAACCGGCATTCGGTAGCTGTGTTCTATGGCAAAGTCCACGGCCCCTGCCATGGCCATCTGCCACCTGGAGACCGACTGGCAGTAGAGTTCCAGTTTGGCGATCTCAGCAGAGACGTACTGGGAATACGCCTCCACCTTCTGTTTCTGTACCTTGACCTGCTGGAACTTTTCCACCACTGGTTCTCCATAGTGACTGCTTGCAACTGTAGGCCATCCATGAAGTCCTGGGTCACCTTCTGGACTTCGGTCCGAAAAGCCCTTGCAGCAGCCGATTCCTCCTGGGGGGACTCCTCAGCGGAGCTGGAGGAGAGGGAAGGGCTTTGATGCTGTCGCTTCTGGCGTGCCTTCCCCCCCTTCTTCTGGTGCTGCTTATGCTTCATGCCAGAGTCCTGCCACCTCACCCTCTTACCATGGATTTTCTCTATGTGGGCAATTAGGCCCTGGCTGCCCCTTTTAAATCTTTCCCCACATATCTAAAGAACATAAAAAGATAGGAACATAAGAAGTGCCATACTTTGTCAGACCAATGGTCTGTCAAGCCCTGCCTGCATTCTGTCTCCACAAGTGGGTGGGTGGCCAATCTCTCTCTGCAGGGGACTTCCTAACAGGTCATAGGGCAATCCATTCCCTGTTGTTCCAGCCCCCATGCCTTACCTTGCAGACGGCGAATCCATTATGCTTCTCATACCACCACCAGACAT
>QEPC01012913.1:8162053-8187107 GCA_003113815.1 Sphenodon punctatus
TGCTCAGAATCAGCTCCTACGAACAATTCTGGGACTTCCTAGAGGTATGTCGCAGGTGCTTTTGAGGTTGGAGACCTTTAGCCCGACTATAAAATCTAGGGCCAGGATGGTACTCTTAAAATTCTGGGTTAGGGTATACCTTTTTTCCCCGATGGATGGTTCCTTGTTGGCCATGTTGGTGCTTGAGGGGGGCCTTAATTTCTGGGTTAACCAGATGGAGGCAGAGCTGAACCTTCTGGGGTTTACTGCTGAATCCCTGAGAAGGCTTGGCTTAGCTGGTGCTCTGTCCTTGATACGGAGGCGAATAGAGGATCAAGAACTTCAGACAGAGAGGGCTCTTTTATCCTCCCAGGCAGTTGCACCGGAGTATCCTCTGTCAGACCCCCTGCGCCCGTGTTCCAGTTATCTATTTGTTTGGATAGACCCGGGTTTAAGGTGGGTGTATACTCGACTCAGATGTAACTCTCTCCCTTCTGCTATGGTAGAGGGACGATACCGGGCCACCGCTAAGCAGGCTAGATTTTGTCAACTTTGTCAGTTACAGGAGCCCGACACTATCGCCCATATTTTTTTTCACTGCCCAGCTTTAGTGGTTCCCAGGAGGGAGTTCCTGGGTCAGTATTGTGAGGCCTTTTGGGATTTGAATATATGTCTAAAGCTCTTGCTAGATTATAAGGATTCCGCGAGGGCCAGAGCGGTGGCCAGCTTTGGCTTACGGTATCTGCGGATTAGAGGGGCACTCTTGGGGGCCCTTTCTCAGCTGGGTTTGTAAACCCAGGTTAATTTTTCTTCCCCTCCCCCTCTTAGTAGATTGTTCTCAGAGGGGGTTAAGATTGCCGGCTGATGAGCTCCATGTGTCTATTTTATTTTATATATTGTTGGTATTGATTGTATGTTTGAGCTTGCCATCGATTAATTTCGAGCTGTTTGTGTGTTCTTGTTGTATTTTCCTTTCTTTGTTAATTTATTTTATACGGTAACAGCTTCGGCTACCATAAACTATTATTATTATTATTATGCTGGTGCCTGACTGCTGGAAGAGCCCCCCATACCCTCTCTGTCTGTGGCAGACATCCGCTGCCACCCGCTGATGCCCACTGTTTGTGCCTGATCGCCCACCACCCACGCACCTACCCACACGCCAGTGAGCTCGCTTTAAAGGATAGTATTCTTCTTGTTCTCAAAGTAAAAATAAAGTTTACAAACCTGGCAGCATCTCCTGTGCCCGGCTCTTGCTCCTCTAAAGAACCGACCTCCACCACTGAAGGTCCAGCGGCAGCAACCTCTTCCTCCTCCACCGGCTCTGTCACCTGGATCCAGGTCCTTCTATTAAGCCTCACCCTCTTCATTTTTTTTCCTCCCACACAAACTGCCAAACAAAACACACCCACCAACACTCACCAACCAGCCAAAACAACACAGTCAAACATAACCAAAACACACCAAACAAAACCAAACAGCCAGCCAGCCACAACACACATGCTCTCTATCCACACAAGCTCCACACGGACTCAAATTTCTGGTTTCTGGTTTCCGACGTGATCATGGGATCACACGATACTTAGACTGATTTCTGAACGACCGAACCAAACCGAACTCCACCAAACTGAACGACTGAATCCGAACTCGGTCCCCGGACCGAATGACCGAACCCAAACTCGGCTCCCGAACCAAACGACCGAACAACCGAACCGCGATCTGTTCGCACATGGAGACTGCAGTTCTCAGACAGGGATGGCCCCTGAAGGAGAAGAGGCTCACTACAGACTTCTCTAGCAGGAAGCTAAGGTGAAAGTCAGAGAGCAGCCTGACTTCAAGTTGGATATGTGTCTTTTCGGGTCCAGCTCAAGACCTTGGATATCATGCTGTTAGGAAATTTGGGGGTCACATGAAACCTAAATATACAGCCCTGGTGTTTATGTTTTGAATACAGGCCTTTTTTATTTCTGTTTTATCAAAACCCAAATGTACAGTCCTAATCCATATCCTGGACCTATGCCAAAGGTGGACAAATGGTGGCTGGGGAGCCACATGTGGCTCTCAGGTACCAGTACTGTGGCTCTTCCCAGAAGTGGCAGCCTGGGGACGTGTCCATGTAGCTCCCTAAGGTGCCAAAGAAGATGAGTCACCATTCCTGCTGCTGGATCCTCCTTGGGGGCATGGAAGAAGGGAAAGCATGCCCTGAGCAGTTATTGCTGCTGCTTGAATGGGTCAAGCTACCTGGGAGCCAGAGCTTTGATGAGGGAGAGGGTGAGTTAGGGAAGCTCTGCTGCCCTGAGATTGATGCAAGGTGTCTCATGACTCTTGACAATATTAAAATTTTGGTACTCAGCTCTTGGGCTTGGGAGCTTTGTCTACCTGTGCTCTATGTCATGAGTCTATCCCTTATTCCTGAGTGCATGCCCAAATCTTTGTTTCCTTTCTCTGCATTCATGCTTTCAGTGCTTAGGGTAGGGACTAGATTCAGGGCCAGATCCAGGAACTGGAAAGGCACCAAATAAAAACCAGCCACGGGTCTTTGGCCCCTGAGCCCGAGGTTCCCCATCACTGATTAAAAGGGTAAATTGTTAAAAAACAGAATTACTAAGTATATTGATAAGCATGATGTGATGGGTAAAAAAAACCCAGCATGGCTTTAGCAAAGGGAAGACATGCCTCACTATCCTATTAGAATTTTATGAGATTGCTAATAAGCACTTGGATAGGGGTGATACAGTTGATATAATATATTTGGATTTTCAAAAGGCTTTTGACAAAGTCCCTCACCAGAGACTCCTGAGCAAAGTAAGTAGTCATAGGATAAGAGGAAGAGTTATGTAATGTATTGGTAGCTGGTTACATGTTAGGAAACAAAGGGTAGGACTAAATGGTCGTTTTTCAAGTTCGAGAGAGGTAAACATTACAGTGGGGTACCTCAAGGGTCAGTATCGGGACGAGTATTCATTAATGATCTGGAAAAAGGGGTAAAGAGTGAGGTGGCTAAATTTGCAGAGAGCACCAAACTATTCAAGATAGTTAAGACCCAGACAGACTGTGAGGAACTACAGAGGGATATTGCACAACTAGGTGAATGGGCAATAAAATAGCAAATGAAATTCAGTGTTGATAAGTGCAAGGAAATGCATATAGGAAAAAATAATCCTCACTATACATACATGATGGTGGGTTCTGATCTGGGTGTAACCACTTAGGAGAAGGATCTTGGGGTCATTGTGGATAGTTCCTTGAAGACATCGACTCAGTGTGGGAAAGCAGTCAAAAAGGCAAACTGAATGCTAGGCATTATTGCGAAAGGAATAGAGAATAAAAGGGAAACTATCATAATACTGCTGTATAAATCTTTGGTATGACCTAATCTTGACTACTGGATGCAATTCTGGTTGCTCCATCTCAGGAAAGATATAACAGAACTGGAAAAAGTCCAGAGAAAGGCAACAAGGATCATAGAAGGGATGGATCAACTTCCATATGAGGAGAGACTAAACAGGTTAGGGCTGTTTAGCTTGGAAAAGGGGCAATTAAGGGGGGATACGATAGAGGTTTATAAAATCATTAGTGATGTGGAAAAAATAAATAGGGAACTGGCCTTTCTCACAATAAGGAACAAGGGGACACTCTCTAAAGTGAAATGGCAACAGATTTAAAAGAAACAATAACAAAACGAAGTACTTTTCACTTTTTCACTCAGCAGACAATACAGCTGTGGAACTCATTGCCAGAGGGGGCAGTGAACTGAAAGCCAGCAACATAACTAGCTTCAAATGCTTACTAGCTGGGGCTGCTGGGAGTGGTTAGCATTAGCATGAGATGGGTCACACCTGCATGACCTGCACTTGTACTTCTCTCAAGCTACTGCCACTGTCAGAGACAGGTTGCTGGGCTTGATTGACCAGGGGTCTGACCTAGTATGGCACTTCTTATGTTCTTATCGCCAATAGGGTAAATGCAGTAAACATGGGTCCCTGCCTAAGTGCCTTTGACTTTTATTGAGGTTTTAGACATGTCAACTATGGGTTTCTTGGACCAATCTGACTCCTCTTTGAACAGCCCAAAAACTGTCAGCTCACACACCACTTTAGATCAATCCAACTCTCCTCTTAAACCAGATTAACTAGATTGGAAGCAGTTTCCCTATACCAGTTCAGTTCTGAGTGATCTAGAAGATGTCCATTTGGCAGGGCAGAACCTCTGCAGGCTACTGGCTCTTTAAGAGGGGCTAGCACCGACCAGGCACAGATGCTAGCAACCTACAGGTGCTATGTCTAATGTGGGGACTGTACCTAACTGAGAAAGCAGGGAAGCAAACATGAGCTGAAGTTCAGTGTGGGAGAAGCTGCTGTGAGGGCAGAAGCTAGGAGAGAGCTCTACCCAAGCCAAAAAAGCTCAGAGGGAGTGTGCCTGAGCTGGGATGGTGAGAAAGCCAGAGGACTGTTGCGTGGCAGGCTAACCTGTGAGTGAAATGGGACTTTGTATATATGCAAGAGATTTTGTATAGATAGTAGGGCCGATCCTAAACCCCAAGGATCCTGAGCACAAGCCTCCCCATTGCAGGCACATTGTGCTTCAGGGGAATTGCGAGCATGTGCACGCAGGAGATCCACGGGGTTTGGGATAGAGTAAAGACACCACTGTGTATAGAGTAAAGACACCCAAGCAGAATTTCCTCACTGCAAGTGACTTATTGGGTAGCACCCTGCTGGGATTCATACCGGAAAGCATTCACCCTGCTACAGTCCAGACCCTGGGATTTATTGTAGCTCCAGGCCAGCTCACATCATGGAGTTAGCCTGGCCACGGTACAAGGTGGGTGACCCTGGACCGTGGTAGAGCGGGCCATCACGTCTGATGATCCACTCTATCTAATTCCAGCCAGTGGCCGAAACTTTCTGAGTGGGCGCAGCGGCCTGATAGGCTGTCACATCGGCCCATCAGGGAGTGGGCCAGGGCTGTGCTGAGCAGTGCGGGGGCGGGGCCATGAGGACCATGTCTGCATGTCCTCCCGCCCTTTCCCTTTTCCCCCAGCTCCGGCTGCCGGCATGTTTGTTCAGCAGCTGGGCCTAATCCTGCCTGTGGTGAGGACTCTTGCCACAGGCAGGATCAATGCATGGCAGTGCTTAGCACCATCACGTGTGTAAATAGCTGTTGTGTTAATTCTTTGCTCCTTGTTAGTCATTGCTTAAACAGTATAAGCATTCAATTGAGGAGCAATATCAATGCCTTATGACATGAAATGTCAAATTGCACAAAACAAATAAGTAGTAATGAGCAGACAAAAAGACAAAAACAGAGGTGCAGCAAGCAAGCTATAGGTTGAAATTTGTTCAAATAAATGCTTCTACAAATACATGTGAATTATGAATTCTATCAGAGAAGTCAAGATCAGTCTGCAAACAATTCACAAATGGCTGGATGATTTATTCACAGTAAATCTGACCTGACCTACTATATAAGCACGATACATATATTTTCATTGTATATCAGTTATAGAAATAGAAATAGACATGTTATGACAGTTATTACCACAGAAAAAAATACATTATACTGCCATAGCTCTCATTTCAAAGCTCAGTTCTGCTTAGAATTAAAGGGCAGAATTCTCATAAGAACTTAAATGAAAATCCAGACTGAGACTTATTGTGACTAAGGATCCTCTAATTTACAATGCAGCAGTTTGAAACTGTCATTGCTATTGTTAAAATGTTAAATGACCTTCGAAGCTCCATACCATGCCAAACCAAAACTCCAACTGACTTTGCTATTATCTTACAATCATATTTGAAATATCAGGAAAATATTGCTGACAACTGTAATTAAGTTTAATAAGTGTAATGTCTAGCAAGTAGAGTTTTGATATGAGAGCTATTTTCTTTTATTAGAGACAAGCTTACACAGATCACTTATTGCTTTCATTTGTTTTTCTTCTTGTCAGTGCTGAGCTCATTTCTAGCTTGTAAGAATATTCTCATCAAATTGATGATTACTATGTATTCTCTCTGCAACCTCGTATATTTGCTCTATTGTTTATTCTCTTATCTACTTTATATGCCTGCCTTGCCTTTATTGTTGTGTATATACACTTGTATAGATTTTGATTAATTGTATAACAGATGGTATATGAAAACAAGTCATAAAAATCCATCTTGCTTGTGTTGCTGAAAGAAACGATGGCCATGATAAACTATTGCCCTTAAGTTTTAAAAATGTGATCGAAAGAACGAACAGTTACGAAGACAGCATGGGAACATGATGTGTATTTGCAGGTAATATAGTAAAAATGACAATTAATATAGAACTGTAGGACCAGCTCTATTAGTTACGGCATCTTCATCCCACCGTTATAATCACAAATATTCTAATTATTATGAAATTGGAATGATATGTCCTCGGAGTGTGAAACCTGGCAATTGTGAATACCAATATCTGAAAGAGCAAATAATTAATTGCATGCCAGTATGGACATTTGCATGAGGAACACTCATTCCAGAATGTTCTTGCAGACTAAAAGTTACCTACAAAGGTATATGTACTAAGGAGTGCCTAATGTTAGACCCCTTGTCTCTCCCTCTGTTCCCCTTCCAATGTCTCTCCCCCAGCTCCTGTTGCTCAGATTGTAAGCCCTAGGGGCAGGGACCGTGTCTATTTTATTACTTTGTAAAGTGCCATGTACACTGCNGGGCAGGGACCGTGTCTATTTTATTACTTTGTAAAGTGCCATGTACACTGCTGGCGCTATATAAATGTTTGTTAATAATAATAATAATAATAGATGACCATTTCAAAAAGAATATTAACATTTGGCAAAAAGGTCTGCAGATACTCTCATTGTTCCCCCAGCACTATCATTATACATTTGAGATAAAGGATTTATTTGTCCAGAACTTCAGTTAATTTTGATCATAGAATCAGCTGCCTAGCATCCAACACCTCTCAGCCTGGGCATCCACACACCAGTCTCAGGGGCAGTGACCCAGGCAGCCTCTGCAGCAGGAGAACCAGCCTGTTTCTACATCCCGCTATGCCTCCAGTTTGGCTTCCAGATGCTCTTATGTTCTCCAACATGACTCCGACCCTCTCCTGTGGCTCCATACTAAAGCTGGTTTTCAGGCAGACGCATTCAATGCAGGTCACAGACATTTTGCTACTGCTGTAATTTTACTGCCCTGGACTACTGCTCAATTTGTCCAGCTGATGGATCAATCAACCTTATAAAGCAACAAACGATTCCTCCATTGCAAAGCCCGAGAAGTACCGTACTACAGCTTATGGAAACACAGCCCTCTTCTGTACATCATTACTCTGTCTGTCATCATCACTGTAGGCAACCTCAATCTCCTAGTAGTGGGAATAATTAAAACAAAAATATGCTCAAAATGCTAGGAATGCAATGCTAATATACTAGTAACTGAATCTCAGGGAAGAATAAATCAGAACCAGCAACCAGCTAGACTGCTACACATATCTCTGCTGGTTTCTATTGTGCAAGCAGGTTACCTCACTGTACTTAACTGTATAAAGCAAAGGCTGGCTCCCCTCAATTTTACAAAATAGAGATGGAAACTGGAAAGCACAAAGTGCGACTTAAACTCATAGTTGAGCAACTGTGTAACTGGCATATTAGAGGAGAGACTGACAAAGCGGTATAATTTCTCCAGTATCCCAAATTTCAGGAAGCATGCAAAAGATATTACCTCTAACTGCCAGAGATCATAAAAGACACTTCCTCAAAAACCAAGAAGCAATTCGGAAGCTGTACTACATAACAATGGATTAGAAATGGGTAGAAATGCTAATGGGAACAGCGGAACAAGCCCTAAAAAAGGGCCTAACCTGAAAAAGCCATACCTGCTGAGCCAGACTATGGCAGAGTCCTGAGGGAGCATGCCCACCTTAAACTTTCCAGCACTCACATACAATGTAGTTTCATTATATTAGAAGTTTAATTTCATTAAGTCCCCTCCCCCTTGAAAGCTCTGCTGTGGAGTGGGAAATGTAGGCAGGCACAGGAAGTGTTAACAAATGAGACATTAGCCCACACTGGGTGAGTGACCACCTGCCTGTTTATTAGGTGCCCCCCACCCCACCCCGGCCACATGGCCACCACCCACTAGACTCGCAGCCCCCACTCACAGTGGGGTCT
This sequence comes from Sphenodon punctatus, assembly GCA_003113815.1. NCBI lineage: Eukaryota > Metazoa > Chordata > Lepidosauria > Sphenodontia > Sphenodontidae > Sphenodon > Sphenodon punctatus. The sequence goes on from QEPC01012913.1 coordinate 8,170,191, forward strand.
TGACAAATGTGGATCCAGGTGTCTGCATCCCACATACAGGTCCACCAGCACCACAGAGTTTTGGGTGAAAATTCTAGAGTTCCCGAGCCCCTCTCTCTGCTCTCACTCATGCTGCTGGTAAGGGCTGCCCACAAATGCATGAAAGAAACACAGGGCAGGGGGCTTCCTGTTTATTAGTTTAGACACACTAAACATGCGAGTGGAGGCTGCACAGAACTGCAGCAAGCTACCGTCTCGTTTGTTTTCACCCAGTGTTCATGTTCCCTACTACTCGTCACCACTCAGCAACAGAGAACAAGAGCACTCTCCCAGCCTGCAAGCTGTGAGGCCCCAGATGTAACAAGTCAATTGTTTGTAATACACCAGAAACTTCATGTTATCAAAGTTACTGAATTCAAATTGGCTGGGGGAGGAGGGTCTTAAAACTGGGGCAGGGGAACACAAACCTCAACTTTGCTAGATGTTTGGCTGTAGCAACTCGAGATATGTGGATGCCAATCTAGCCTGTCATGACAATAGTGTATCATTCAACTGGTTTGAGTTGAAGATTGCTTAGAGTCTATTTTGTCTAACTAAATAATTCTCACGTTTTTTTTATCAGTAGAGTGCATGGCACTGTGTTTCACTAGCTGAATCTTTGTTCCACCAATTGTCATTAGCTTACATGCCTGCCTCCACCTTTTTTTTCCTTTTCGTTTTATTGCATTCCACACACCCACAACCTTGTTTCAAGGCTTTTCATTCACTGAATTTAGATTAGGCTTTTGTATGGCTTTTTGACTCTCATTGCCTGGCCACGTCACATTTGTTTTCCTGCATTTTAGTGCCTCATATTCACTGTATTAGAAAGCCTTGCCCTGCAAGCGTCTTTGGGCATTTTCAGACAAGACACTCTCCACCCACTACCCACCCACCTCCCACCCACTATACATGTTGCAAGGCACCCATAGGGCAACACTGCAGCCCTGCAGCATGTATAATAGGTGGGTGAAGACTGTCTTGTCTGAAAATGCCCTTTATTCCACTCCCATCTTGACTTGCATCAAATCTGGCTGAATTTATGGCAGATTAATGGGGCTATAGGGCACCATTGAGTCTAGCCTTTTTTTTCTTAATCACTTATGCAAGCAGGTACATTCATTCAGAATACAAATCAAACAAGGAGGTGATCTTTTTCCTTCTAATAGATCTTTTTTCAAGTTGAACTGTACAGCATTTTTACCACATATGTTGCTTTTCCATTTGTCTCTCTGCACACAACATCCTGTTTCTTTTTTATTTAAATGTTCCACATGAAATGACAGCGTTGTGCTAAGTTATTAATCATCCATCAGTCCAAAATTGGTAAAATGGCAATAATGGGCATGTACCGAAATTAAAAGAGGGCAATTGAGAGAGCCTCCAGTTTGAAAAAAAAAAAAGTGTTGCTTTAAAAAGTATTTACATCTATTTATTTACCTAGGCACTTATTTCCGTGCCTCCCCAGAATGCCCTTTTATTTCTACACTGTTTATATTCTTTTCCATATTGCTTAATTGCCTTCACAGCAATGGTATTTCAGTAGGTGGCACTCTTTCCTCCGAGTCTGTACTGAGTCAGTGCCTCAGCATGGTGTTAGACTGCACAAAGGCCACTGAGAATATAGCCTTTTGGATACAATCTAATATAAAGGGGCTTACTACATGAGTGCTGACGTACCCCAATCAAATTCCAACCCTGTCAATTACTTTTGACTAGGGCTGAAACTTGGTCTTCGGAAAACTTCAAAATTTGGCAAAGATTATGGTATTCGGTCCCAAAAGGCCGAATTCCAAAGTTCCGAGGATCAAGGCCATTATTCAGAAAACTTCAGAAAATGCTGCATGCATGAGGGACTGGAGGACAGTTGAGCTTCTGGAAATGAAACTTAGGCCACTTTTAGACACACACTCCACACACACACATAGCGGGGCTGCGGGGGTGTGTGTGCACAGCCAGGATATGGGCGAGGATCAGCTGGTCTGAAAGCCGATCAGCTGCACATTCCCCCCCACCCCCGCAGCCAGAATATCGGGGGGGGGGGGGAATGTCTGAAAGAGATCTTTGTGTCTTATTTTGTAGGAAGGCGGTATGGGAAGGGACATTAGAGTGATGGTAAGTCAGATGGCAAGTTTTAATTGGCTGGTCAAGCCAGGTGACAAGGCTGGCAGGGCAAAATAAAAGTGGCTGCAGCCATTTTGTCCATTCTCTTTGGTGAATTTGGCTGTGTGTTACAGTGCTGCTGGATCTGTAAGTAATAATCAGCTGGGGGTGGGAGGGGTGCCTGTCCTTCCTGTCCTGGTGTGGTTTGTCCTGTCCATAGGACCAATGCTGGAGGATGAGGGTTACATTTACCTTTACCATGCCATTGGGTGCCACATTGCTTCTAATTCTGCCTGTTGCTTGGTTGGCACTTGGCACCATGAGGCCAGGAAATCTCTCTGCCTTGCTCCACTTCCCTTTGCCTGGTCCATTCAAGTTACCAGTGTCAGAGTACCAATGCCATGCCAAGAAGGTGCCCCTGGGAGGTGGGGGGGCAGGGGAAGGAATGTCTGGTTTCTTAATTTTGTGATTGCTGAGGCCTGGGCTTGCTGGCTTTTGGTGGTATTTATTTCTCCATGCAGTTGCAGACTGTTTTGAAGGGTTGTGTGTGTTGTCTAGGCTATGGCATGGCACAACAGAGCCTAATTGTAAAGTGTAGGGATGGGCGAACGTGGTTTGGATGCTTGGAGCTCGGACTGAACTCGGTCTGTTTGGACATCTGAACTGAGCATCCAAACCGAACTCTCGAACGGCCGAACAGTTTGGTCATGTTCAGATGAGTTCGGATGAATTCAGGGGCGGGAAAAACATCTTTTCAGGGCCAAAATTTCGGTTTCGGTTTCATTTCAGTTTCAGTATTGATAGTGCTATTTTGGAATGTTCGGCCAAGTTCGGCCAAACCGAACTCGGCTGAACCAACCATCGAACCCAAACTTGGGTTTTGAACCAAATGACCGAATGTCCGAACATCCAAATCGCGTTCTGTTCATCCATCCCTTGTAAAGTGTAACTTCTACTGTTCTGCCAAATGCTTGGCACCATGAGGCCAGACTGGGATCTCTCTGTCTGGCTCCACTTCCCTTTGGCTGGTCTGTTCAAGTTACCAGTGCCACAGTACCAATGCATGCCAAGAGGGTGTCCCTGGGAGGGGGAAGGGATGGATGTTTGGTTTCTTAATTTTGTGACTGCTGGGGCCTGGGCTTGCTGGCTTTTGATGGAATTTATTTCTCCATGCAGTTGCAGATTGTTTTGCTGGGTTGTTGTATTCTTCTTGAGCAAATGTTCCTTGCTAGTCTGCATTTTTGTGCACTGCTTGGTTGGCATAATGATTAAAGTGGGTGTGCTCACTCCTGACGGTGGACCATGCTGTGGGTACTTACTGTTGGGTTTTTTGGATTTCTGCACACAGTTTCACTTTTCTGTGGTTGTCTTCTGAAGCGATTGTCCCACTCTTGCTAGCCTGGTTTTCTGGGTAGTGCTTTGGCTGTGGGTTCAAGAACTTTGCAACAACTTTCCAAAGTTTCCAAAGTTTTCCGAGGTCTGGAATTCAGAGTCCGAATTCTGAAACTTCAGAAACCATGCCAAAGGGCTGCCGAGTACTCGGGTCAATTACTTGGAACTTCCTTATTCAGCTTGAGTATTCGGAAGTACTATTCAGTACTTTTGACATACCCAAATTCCCCTGCAGTTTCAAGTAGATAAGATATACTTCCCCTATTGCTTCCCTTTATTAATGTAGAGTATTGTTGTGCACTCCTATACAGCTGTTGTGCACTCCTATACAGCTGTTGTGCATCTTTCTGTCACTCCTACAAAGTGGAATTCAGTGGTTGTTAAATCAATTTTTATGGGTATTTTCAGATGTGACGCTACCATGGGTGGCCATGCTGTACCCTGACGTGGCCACCCAGGGTGGTGTCATGTTTGTTCCCACCTGCCAGATGTTTACCACAGGCAGGAGCAAACCATTCCTGACCATGGCAGGATTAACTCCAGATTGTGAGCTGGGGTCCATGCCAACTCACAATCCAGAGTTAGCCCTGCAACAGTTGGGAGAAGCCATTCCCGGACCAGGGTAGAGCAGGCCACACTTACCCATGCCCATCACATACCCACCGCACCTGCCTATCAGGGGGGGGGGAGGCCACGCTGATCAGTGCAGGGGCCGTGGCCATGTGTTGCCCCTGCCCCCTCCCCAGCCGCCAGCACGTTTGTTCGGCGGTGGGGCCAGATCCTGCCCGGGGTGAGGGCAGGATCAAAGCATGGTGGCGACTAGTGGTGTCACATTTGAAAATACCCTATATCCACACAGGGGTAGTAGGAGCTGGGGGGTTAATCAGTTACTGTTTGTATTTTAAAGCTGTATAAAGGCTTCAGATGATATCATTCAGATTACCAAATCTAAATGGGGGAAAAAGCAGCTCATCCAAAGGAGAAAAAAACAACAACCCATTCCAAGGTCCAATATTCAACCTCAGTGATTACATGGAAACCAAACTGTATCCAGTTGGCTTTGAACAGAGTATACCACAGAGGCAGCTGATGGTAGTAACAGCTGGTGCTCAAGGCAGAGAATCCCAAGAAATGTAAATCAAGGGACAGGATAGTTTGATCAGTAGGTGAGAGAACATAACAGTGTGCAGAGGTCGGTAAGGAAGGCTCATTAACTTCTCCTTGAAGTGACATTTTCTGTTTTCAGGAAATCTGGTCAAAGCACAGTTGTTATTGGTGCCACCCACTATGTTTCCTTTTGCTGTTTATCTGGGAAACTCATTTGTGCAAAACTCTTTTGTGCTGGCTGGAACTGGATACAGGCTGTTGTTCAGGGTTGGAGGCTCCCAGCTAGGTTATTGGTTTGCATGAATTTTTAAGCTTCACTGGATGGTGTTATTGAAAGCTCATTGATGAAAGGTCTCAACTGACATGCTTATCAAGTGAAAGTCTGCGAATGTGGATAATAAAAATCAGGTTGATGCTTACATAACAAAAGATTAAGACTGACTAGAAAATAAATAATTGTTTTTAATAGTAAAATTACATTTCAGAGAAAATACAACACATAGGAAAACCCACGTTAAAAGCAGAGAACTAATGTTTCCCTTTTCTTAAGGTTTGCCTAATTTTATCCTGGCAGATATCTCCTGAAATGTGAAATGGTATTCAAAACTGCAATAGGTTATTCCATAATTGCTACAGATGCTGAAAAAGCAAAAGGTCATATGGATATTATTAGTCAAACCTTGCTATAACAAACCCTGCACTTAATGAACTCTTGCTTATAACAATACTACCTTGAACTGCTATTTCAATCAATTGCATATTGCCAAACTCTACTATATAACCCGACCTGAAGAACTCTTTCTCTGGTCCTAGGGGGTTTGTTATATTAAAGTTATACTGTACTTCTCAGCAGTAATTACCAGTGGAGTAACAATAGTCCAAAGTAAGGGGGGCAGTTCCTCTCATACCTTTCAAGTGCCCCAGATTTTCCAGGACATCCCTGAGTTAACACCTCTTTTGTTACCTGTCTGGCAGTCATGAAAAACTGCTGCAGAGTCTCTAGGAGGTGTGAAAGACAGCAATTTGCAAGCCATCAATGGGACAAATCAAGAATTTCAAAGCACGGATATCCTGGAAAATCCAGGCCACTTGAGAGATATGATTCCCTAAAACCACACCTTCTGACTAGTGCTGAATCAAAGTCAGAAGTTCTTAAATCTATAGGAAACCCCATCTGTGGCAGCCTTCCTGCTCTCCTCATGGAGGAGTGCTCTAGTTGCAGTAGAGAATTAACTCTGGGCAGCTGTCATGCACTTATCTGGCTTTAGTGCATGGATGGGTTTCTTTTAGGTTTTAGTGTCTGGTCTCTAACCTCCCCCATAAGCCAGCCTACACAATCAGTATTGCCTAACAGAGTTGCCAGTTGCCTTCTGGCTAGTCCCTATTTCAGTTCTCAGTGGCCTCTGGGCTAAGCCACAGCAGCTCCCACCTAATAATCCAGAGCTGTCTGGATCCTCCTGGCATCTCCTGCCAGTTGCAGCTCCCTTCTGAGTGTTTGGCCTTTGCCCTGGTTCCAAGGCTGAAGGGTTGTTTCTGTTGGGCTTGGTGAGGAGTTCTTCCCCGAGTCCTTCCTCATTGGCCTCACAAGCCAGACTAAAGCCTCTCCTTATATTTCCCAAGAGCCTAAGGGGCTATGCTAGCTAATTGGCTGATGGCATGATTCTTCATTTAATATAGTGCCAGCCCTATGGCACTGACCCAGGTGCAATCTTATTACCACCAGTAGGCGAACTTGCACCCAAGTGACGGTGCTATCTTTTAAAGAGCTAGGAGCCACCCCCCAGGCTACCTGTTACAGTCCATCTCCCTTAAACAGTAGCTCTGGAGGAGGACCTGAACCAAGGTTCAGAGGGAACTATCAAAAAACAAAAGTCTGACCCCATTCATACCCCACCCTACAACCCAGACCTGGGACCCTAGAAAGACCCATGATATGACACGGGTCATAGCCTGCGAGAACCAAGAAAATTGCCAGAGCTCACGGGAAACTCAAAGCAACCTAAACTATATATAAAGTGTACTAAAGTCCTAACACCAGCACCCATTTCTTTAAAGGTCCCCAAAATAAAAATTTAAACATACAGTTCTAAAGTTTGCATAGTCAAATTCACTGCCTTTAAAAACTTTCCTTAATAATAACTCAGTAAGGTTTGGCCAGTGTTCATTTAGATGTCTCGCAAAAATATTTTTCTGGCCACCTACCATCTCGGACCATGACATAAAATATACTTATCACACCAGTCACATCTGTATGTTGCAAATTTCACATCCCATGACCAGAGCCTTTTCTGTTTTTTGAGGCTTAGTGTATTTATATTTATTTATTTCTATAACACCAGCAGCATACTTGGCACTGTACAACCAATAGTTACAGATAGGTCCCTGCCCCCGAGGGGCTTACTTAACCCAGAGAAACCTTCCAAGCCTTCCTTTGTCGAGTTTAGTGTCATATTCTTTTTATTCTTTTTCTAAGCAGATGGAATATTCGTTTTTTTCCACAGTCTCTTTAGTTTAGTCCCAGTTTTGTTTTCCAAATCCCAGCTGCTCATCTGTTTGACCATCCCATGAAACTTGTGCTTGTTTTTCAGTGTTTATTCCTATCTCTTGCATGTTTTGCTTTATCTGGATTTCCTTATCAGTATGATCCCTCTTTATCAAATCAGTCTGCGAACTATTTTCCACCTTTAGCTGTTCCATTAAGGATAATTCAGTATGAATTCCTTCTTCAAAAGTCTGCTATGCTACCTGGACTCCTTTTCTTTCATCCTTTTCTTCTTGTGCCTTCCATTTGTAAACTTGCTTTCCCCTTCTGTATGCAAGTCTGGAGACTTCATTCTGTAATTATTTCTTTTCCATTTAATGAGAGCTCCCCTAATCTCTTCCCAACCTGAAACTAGTTGGGTATCAGGCCGTGAAGATTCTTGTGGTTGTATCAGGATGTCCCCATCCATTTCCCTTTTCCTTGCATCATTACTCTGTTGTGGCTTTATTTTTGGAAGTTCAAGTTGAGGTTGCAGCCACAGAGGTTGCAGGGGGGCAAAAATTGAGGAGGAGACTATGCCTCAACTTGGAGGTGGGGTGTCCCCTCCATCCTGCTCCCCCACCATTTTTACACATATAACTTTAACGTTACTGTATGTATGGGTTTTACAGCATCTCCTGTCTTTTCTGTGTCTGGCGTTTAGACTGTGAGCTTTCAGGCTGAAAGCATCCATCTTCATGTTGCTGCGAGGCTCTATTAACACCAGGTCAGTCGTTAATAAGCCCTTTATGGTCTGGAACCTGATCCTGAACCAGGCAGCCGACCTGGTTGGACACTGAGTCAGGACCTATTTTGGCTGACCTTGTTCTAGCTGGGTACTCTGTGACGCACCAGCCAGGAATGGGGGGTGGGGGTGGAGCCATTGTTTTTAGGGATAACTGGTCCATACGGAGATATCCAGTGCAAACTCGATCCGATAAAGAGGGCCTTCATATCATGGTTGATTTGGCACATGGAGATGGATTGGGACTGCTGCTGGTATATGTACACCTTACTGTACAGCAGCATCCCAACTTGCTTTACCCAATCTGGTGTTGGAGGTGGTATTGCAACCCCCAAAGCTTTTGGTCTTGGGGGATTTCAATATTCATGCCAATACCAGTATTAAGGCAACTATGGGCCTGTCTCAGGTGGTTTCTGGCCCGACTCACGGGGTAGGGGTGGGCATACTCTGGATCTGGTATTTTGCACAGGCCTTGAGGCAGGGGAGGGGGAGAGTCTGTTAGTGTGGGAGGTGTCATCTGTACCCTTGTCATGGACAGATCATTATCTCCTGCAGGCCAGTCTCCAGGTGCATGTCTGTCCCCAGCAAGATGTGGAACTGATTTGTATGGTTCACCTCCGGAGACTTATGGAACCAAATAGGTTTCAGAATGCTCTGGGGGATACACCTTCCAACCTTGATGACCCACCACTCGATGACCTCATTGCCTTTTGGCACAACTTGTTGTCCGAGGCCATTGACCGAATGGCTCCGAGGCATCTGCTCCCCGTGCATAGGTGACGCAGGGCTCTGTGGTTCACAGATGAGCTGTGTCAGCTGAAGCAGGAGGGGAGATGGTTAGAGTGATGGTGGCGCCATACTCGTAGTGAAGCCGACTGATTGTGGCATACAGCTGCGTTAAAAGCCTATGCCGTAGCTATGTGGGTGGCAAAGCTGAGTTTCTTTGCTACCATTATATTGTCCACAAAGTCATGTCCAGCTGAGCTTTTCCAGGTGGTGAAGGTGCTGGTCAATCCAGCCTCTCTCCAGCTGGAAATGGAATCTTCCAGTGCTTGCTCTGACGTGTTTATCTACTATTTTGCGGATAAAATCACTCGTATCCACCAAGACTTCGCCACTGTATTTAATGCAGCAAATGTACTTGAGGTTATGAATGTCCCATCTGGTCCGGTTTTGTGGGATCAGTTTCAGAAGGTATCGTCCGCTGATGTGGTGGAGTTGCTGGGGACTGTAAGGGCCACGGCTTGTGAACTCAATCCTTTCCCATCCTGGCTGGTGAAAACCAGCCGGGAGACACTGGGACCATTGCTTATGGGGGTTGTCAATGCCTCCTTTATGGAGGGCAGGGTTGCGGGGTGTCTGAAGGAGGCTATGTGCAGCCTCTACTCAAGAAGCCATCTCGACACTGATGCCCACTGACTGCCCATTGGCCCGTCTCTAACCTTTCCTTTTTACAGAAGGTTATTGAATGGGCAGTGGCCCAGCAGCTCCAGGGGCATCTGGGCCACATCAGTTTCCTTGATTCCTCGCAGTCCAGATTTTTCCCAGGTTATGGCACTGAAACTGCACTTGTGACCTTAGTTGATGATCTGCACTGAGTGTTTGACCATGGTTGGTCCACTGTTTTGATTTTGTTTGACCTTTCAGCAGCATTTGACACAGTTGACCATGAGATGTTGGTGACCCTCCTGCAGGTCCATGCTAGGGTGGGCAGGAATGTTTTTGAATGGTTCTACTCATTCCTGGCTGGGCGATCTCAGTGTGTGGTAGTGGGGAATTGTACATCTTCCTCCTGCACCCTCTTGTGTGGAGTCCCGCAGGGATCCATTTTGTCCCTTCTCCTGTTCAATGTGTACATGCAGCCTTTGGGTAAGATCGTGAGAGGATTTGAAGTTTGGTGTCAATATGCTGATGACACCCAGCTGTACCTCTCATTTTCATCTGACCCTGGCCCAGCAGTCTCGGTGTTTACCTGGTGCCTGGCTGCAGTGGGAGATTGGATGAGAACAAGCCATCTGAAGCTGAATCCCCAAAAGATTGAGGTGATGCTGGTGGGTAAGGGTGAGGGAGTGGAGGCCTCCATCATTGATGGGGTGCATCCCTCCTTGGTCCCTCAGGTTCAGAGTCTAGGAGTCCCCTCGACTCACAGCTCTGTCTGGATGTTCAGGTGGTGGCTGTGACAAGGAGTGCATTTGGTAAACTACATCTGGTCCAACGTCTTCGGCCATACATCTCAGGCCTTGCCACTGTCATCCATGAATGACCATGCCACCATTATCCATGCATTCATCACCTCGAGACTGGATTACTGCAATGCACTCTACATGGGGCTACCCCTGTTGATGACCTGGAGGCTGCAGCTTGTGTAGAATGTGGCGGTCTATCTCCTTGCAGGGACAGGCCACAAGGAGTATATAACACCAGTACTCCGCTCTCTGCACTGGCTGCCTATAGTCTTCTGAGTCCTATTCAAGGTGTTGGTTATTACCTTTAAAGCCCTATATGGCCTGGGCCCCACTGACCTGCGGGACCACCTCATCCCTCATGTCCTGGATTGGCCCTTGCAGTTTGCCGGGGGCACCCACTTGGAGGTTCCCCGGGTTTCCTGGGTGGCCATGTTTCAGTGGACGTTCTTAGTGGCCACAACACAGCGTGGAATTCCCTTCTGGTGGAGATTTACCTCTCTCTAGATCTCCCCTCCTTCTGTAGACAATGTAAGACCTGGCTGTTTTGCCAGGCATTTGGTGAGGGGGACAGGTAGTGTGTGTGTATGTGGGTGGTTACTTTTATTTTAAGGGTATTGGTGTTTTCTTTTGGGCTTCTGTAGTTGTGTTTTAATATTTTATTGTGATTTTTAAAATATGTTTTGTATTTTCTATTTTTATATGATGTTTTTGTATGTTGTAACCACCCCAAGATGCCATTGGGCAGAAGGGGGCAGTATAGAAGTGTTATAAATAAATAAATAAATAAATCCTGCGTACTAAGTACTATTTTCTCTTTTTGCCCCAGTAATTCATTATGTATGTGTGTTGACTTGCAAACACTGCTCATCACACCCTAACATCGTATTCAAAACTTTGTACCGTTAGTTAAGTACAGTTGTACAGTTCAGTTAGGCTGAATATAACCTCTACTTAACCCTCCAGCACGTCCAGGATAAATAGCAACAGACAAACTTTTCCAAAGTAACCCTGCTACATGCTGCAACTCTGTTCCATCTCCAGAAGTTAAAATGGTAGTCTAGTCCTTCGGGTCTCATCTGCAACTATCACCAAGAGTATTACTAATAGTAACTGGGATAGCTAATTAGTTGATTTAGCTACATTTTTCTTTGAAACAATGCCAGCACCATCAATGCATTTCACATTGTCCAACTAACACCATATCCTACAATATGAAAAAGTAGTTTTGGTTTTTTAATCTTAACTCAAAGTAAAATCCAGCATCCAGCAGAACTAAAGTGAAATTATATCTGATCTAGGTAGTTGAGTAAAAGTCCTTTCTTCATTCTATGCTTAGATAGCTCTAGATTAAATCAAGGTACCAAGTCTGCTCTAAATTGTTTCCTCAAGATAAATAAAAACGCACCTTTTTCATAATGTAGAAAGACTTAGGTGGTGTTAGAGAATAAATTTAACCTACTGAATAAGATTCAGATTAATGGCTTGATGAATATCTGTACAACTCACGCCAGTTCTTTTCGCCATCTGGTTATAGAATTTTTACTTTTAAAATCTTGGCCTCATTCAAAAAGGTCGGCTGTTCCGGCACAATGACTACTGCTGACAAAGCCTTGAGCAATGTGTCAATATGTGCCACAGGATTTGTGCTTTAGATAAAGTATTGGAACTAATGCAACTGTTGAAATACAAGTTGACAAATAAAAAAAGACATTGTGAGCTACTCATATAACAAAGGGAGAAATACAAGCTGTTCAATGGCAAGGCATGCTAGACAGTTATTCAATTGTCAAAGAAATTAATAACCGATTATTCAGTAATTATAATTGAATAAGACAATGTTTTCTAAACCTTTTGTCTTCATGACTCAATTTTAAGACTTAAATGATTGTATGGTTTTTGATCTAAAATGATTAAAAATACCAGAATGTACAAAATATTACTTTTTAAAAACAAAAACAAAGGAGTGCCCCCCTTAAAGGAAAGTTATGAAACTATTTATGTATCATATGGAGGTTTCTATTTAACCCCACCCCGAACCAGCAGAGAATGAAGGATACAAATGTGTGAATGACTTTCAAAAATAATGTCATTTTAAAAAAATGTTTCTCACTCTTAGTGTGATTGTACATATAGCTTTAATCAAACAATGCTGATTTGCACCAAGCTGAGGATTTGGCTCCACAGCTCCGGTAGATATACAAGATCTGGCTCCAGGTTACTGCAATAGAAAGTGTTTCCTTTTGTAGTTTTAATTATTTTAAAAATAATAATTAATAAACTTCAGAATGATAAGTATGGTATAGTATTTTACCTTTTGCTTTTTATCGCAGCCTGTCTTTTTTGCAAGCTTATCTCTGTTTTATGCCTTTCCTTTTTTCTCCTTAAGCCTATTTTTTAATCCCTTTTGGGTTTATTTGTGTATACAGTCTCTTTTTTCCTTATCTCCAGTGTTTTGTTCTGGTTTATTCTATTTCTTCTGTTATTCCTCTCCTTTTGTCTTTTTTTTGGTATTGTCAGTTACATTTTCTCTTCTGTAGCTCCCCTCACATTCTTGTTTTTTAACTCTTTAAAAATATGAATCAGGCTGGTGGCAGCCTTAGTTAATTCTATTTCCTTGTCATTTCAAATTATTAATATCAATATCATTGCAGAGTAAGGTCTAGTATGCTCGTTACAATTGACCTGAACACTGATAGCTTTCAAAATCTCTGAATGGTTTCATACAGATGTTAAAGAGCTCTTGAGTAGAACTGAAACAAATAGTGAGTTTAATGTGTGAAACTGTTTTAAGCCCCCTGAGTGTCAGTGATCTTCCCAAGGGGGCCACCTGCCAGCCTTGGTATCTCCCCCAAGGCAGAAGTGCCACCCCACTATGCAAGATTTTGGATTGTACTCCAAAAGCCCACACACATATCCATCCCTCTATGGATATCTGACCGAATACCCACTTGGGATTTAAAATCTGGAAGAGTGCGTGCATGTGAATGCGTGTGAGAGAGAATGTGCTTTCATTTTGAAATTAAGCAGTCAGAAAGGGGAAAAGAGCACACACTGAGGCTTAGAACCCAGGCATTTTGATGAAGTTGACCCAAAGTATAATAATCGAGCCAGGGGCATAGCAAGGCTGTCCAGGCTCAGGAACCAATTATGGTCCTCTTAAAAGCAATGAGAAATCATCTCCAGCGTTGAGGCAAGGGCAGGACTTACCTTTGTTTAGGCTGCTGCTGGAAGTGCAGCACAGTCAGCCCTGCCTCCATTGAAAACTTTCTTCCTGACAGCCCTTTGCAAGTAGCCTAAGTGCCATTAGGAGATTTTTCAGTATGGCTGAGGGGTAGAGTTCTGGTCCCGCTCCTCCTCTCTCCCTGCCAACTCTGAAAATTTTCTAACAGTGCTCCGGCTGCTTGCCTAGCCCCCGCCCCCCACCCTCACCCTCACCCTCTAAGTCTGGAACCCAGGCTCAACTGAGCCCCCTTGTACCATGGTAGTTATGAACTGCAGCAACTTATGTTACATGATATGTAGTGTGGTTTTATGTATTTATTGCTTTTGTTGCAAACCTTCCTGAGCTGCCAGAGACAGGAGGGGGTGGAATAAAAATGTGTGTATAATATAATAACAACTAATAATAACAACAACTTCACCAAGAGTGTTGTGTTATAGTCCTCATTGTGTGTTATACACATGACAGTGGTGGGTCACCATCCAGGTGAGCTTATCTGGTCCAGAATTATGCCACCATTTTGGCCAGGACTGGTCCAGGGACCCAAACTGACATGATGGGGGCAAGGCCACCAGGAGGATGGGGAGAGGCACAGAGATGCATCCACCCATCCCTGCCCCCACACTGCATCCAGTGGCCTGTCACGCATACCCCCCCACCCCTGATGGCAGCCATGGTGGCCAATGATGGCCACCATGGCACCCGGGCCTTATGGACACTCCAGACCTGGATTTTCAGATGTGATAGCCTGCTTTACACCCAGTTGGACAGCTGGATCCTGGCCATGTTGGCGGCTAGTACAGACTGTGACTCAGAGACTTTCCCAAGTCATAGTCCATGCTAGCTGCCTACACAGCTGGGATCTATCCCATGCCAACATCTGGTGCCCAGGAACTAGTGTGACGGTGACCCAAGAATTAAAGCACATTTATGCATTTTACATCTGAAAACACCCATTGTGTGTCTGTGTCCCCTTTCTAACAGTTTAACTTCAAAGTGAGGAGGTATTTTTTACACAAACATATGTGCACATACTTTGTTTCAGCTTAATCTTGAGACTTGTGGGAAACTGGAAGGTAAGGCCTCTGGGTGAGAAGAATCACAGCTCCTCGGGGTCTCTTTGATAGGAATGAATGCTTTCATTGTAGTTCACCTCTTACTATTTTGATATCTCAAACATGTATTATCAGCACCAAATGAACAATTATCTGGCAACATCAGCAGTCAGATTTAGTTTTTTCTACAATGCTGGGCAAAGGTCATCCATCAGCAACAGCAGGGCCTTTCTGCTTTGTAACTGATCTGAAAGCTGATTAAAAGGGACACACAATGTTGGCAGAGAACAGGAGCTAGTGGACCTTAACAATCAGTACTTTCCCAGTGACCTTGCCAAGAAAAGAGAGTTGGAAACTCGGCAATAAGTGACCAGTGACTACATCATTATATTGGACTGACCAGACTTCTGCATTCATTTGGCTATGTACTAGGGTCAAACATTTCTCAGAGTTTCAAAGCTTCTGTTTGGGTGACTAATCCAAACAAGAGCAGGTAAGATAGGCACACTTTATAAGTCTGGATTAACATACTCTTGGTTCAATGAGATCTCAGGATGTTAATTTCTATCTGTCAGAAGGTGGGAGTGAACAACAGGGTGTAACACACACTTCATAATTGCCCTGGTTCTTGTATGCTTGCAAAGTCTCGTACAGCGGTGTATGCTGTTGAATAAAGGAAACTGGTCTGGAAGGACTGTTGACAGGACCCAGGCTGACATTCTTATAGGGCATTGAGCTGTAGTGTTCACAGCTCTTTAAGTTTTGCATTATAGCTATAACAGTCTTCTGCATGCTTCTGCATTTTCAGAGTTTCTCAGACAGTCTTGATGGCCCATGGGGATGGCTTGGGAGAAAAAGCTATTATTGGACTAGCCTGTCAGCGATTTCTACCATCAACCAGTTGTGATATCCCACTAGTTTAACAACTTGGGCTTTTGGGTGAGATGGTTTCTCATATAAGATCTTCTTCAGGTTTCCCAGTTCTTAGGGATTAACTAGTATGGATGGGTCACTGAAATTACAAGCCTGGGTTCCTTTACTCTCTCTCTCTCTCTAGTCTCAACTTCATCCATACTAAAGGCTTAGCCCAAATTTAAACTTGAAATTGTTGCATAGCCCTGTCCTTCCATAAATTACCTTTCTTCATGCCGAGTTTGTGATCCAGTCTATGCTTACAAACTCTCTCCTACCCCCAGGTTTGAGCTCAGGTTACTTTAATTAATCTACCTGTGAGATCTAGTTAAGTGTGGGTTTGGGCATTCCTGTCTGCTGATGTTAGCCAAGGGATATGCCTTCCCAGCTCAGCAAGCTAGTATGACTCCAGACATAGAAATTGCAAATGCTGCAAACTGCTGTACCTTAGTATTCATTCACCCTAAGGTACAGCTTAAAATCTTGATTCAAGGAGGAGCTGCTGAATGCCCTCAATACTGAGCTCGTTTGAAATTTCCGAACTCTGGTGCTCACTCCCCAATAATGAATTCAAAAGAAGATGAGGATACTCAACTCTCAAAGCTTGAAACAACATCCTGGACTAGTGACCAGCAGGACTCTCAGTTGCATCTATGAATGATTGATAGACATGTCACAGTGTCTATTTTACAGAGACTCAAAATTCATTCTCTAAACAATCACTGTCTTAATTTTTTCAGGAATGGTACTTATTTAGGGGCATTTCTAGGGTGCGGAGCATCTACTCCAAAGGGCCTATTTTTGAGTCTTTTGGAATTGTTATGGCCTCCATGTAACATGCAGATTTGAAACAGTCTGATATGGTTTGTATTTGTACAAGTCTAAAAGGATGTGTGTGTATGGCAACTCTTACATACCTCTGCAGAAGCTCTCTTTTCGGGCATTTTTATGAACAGGGGATTCTAGCAGATTGAGAAATCCACCCTTAAAAGAGTCGCACGGGGAGAGTTTACACGCACCGGAAGTCACCAGCCGCTATTGAAAACAGCAGCACTCGGCAGCTCGTGCATTATTTTTAAAACCAGATTTGTAAAAAACCCAAGGATCTCACCAGAGAAGTGAGAAGTACATGCAGCTCCTTCAAAAGCTAGAGAAGTCACCTTGCCATTTCAGCCATCATGGGGGAGCCCTGGGAGCAGGGGGAACATGCCTTGCACTATTATTGCTGCTGCCCAAACCAGACCACCAGACCACCTAGGAGCCAGAGCTTTGATATTATTATTATTATTATTATTATTATTATTATTATTATTATTAACAAACATTTATATAGCGCCAGCAGTGTACCTGGCATTTTACAAAGTAATAAAATAGACACGGTCCCTGCCCCTAGCGCTTACAATCTGAGAGACAGGAGCTGGGGGAGAAACTTAGGAACAGTTCACACACTCGACTTGCCTAAGTAAAATATACTGAAAGGGGAGGGAGGGGAAGGGAGGCAGAAGGGGGGAAAGAGGGTGGGAAAGGGAACGTATACTGGGGGAAGGGAGGGAGGGGACGGGGAGGCAGGGTGGAGAGGGGAGAGAGGTGGGGAAGGGGGAATAAATGTAATATTTTGATTGGAATGTGATATTATATTGTTAAAGTTAAAATAAAAA
>QEPC01012913.1:8188964-8203675 GCA_003113815.1 Sphenodon punctatus
GAAGAAGGAGGCAAGATCCTGAGCAGAAAGGGAAGAAGGAGGGGGAGGACAGGGAGGCTTGAGGAGGGAGTCAAAGGTAGAGAACAGGCGGTGAGGGTCCCGAGAACAGGACTCAATGCGGGAGGCATAGTAGTGTTGTCTAGCAAGGGAGATAGCAGAAGTAAGGGTGGAGAGACAGAATTTGATATGATCAGGGAGTCGCAGGAAGCTGCAATCGATGTTGTGGCTCTCAGTTATATGAAATGTTTTTGGTATGCAGCTCTTGGGCTTAGGAACTTTGCCCACCCCCAGCCCTGAGATATATACTTTGCATCCAGTTCATTATTTTAATTTGGTTTGTATTTTATGCTTTCTATTCAGAGACTAAATGTCTTCTAGTGTCTAAAGCCTAGGACAAATGGTTTAAAAAAAAATAATCTCATTTCTGTTCTTGAGCTGTCTTCCGATTTATTGTGTGATCTTAGGCAAATCACTTAATTTATCTGTACCATCATCTGTAGAATTGGAATAAAGAAATCTTCTAAACAGGGTTGTTTTAACCCTCTGATATTTGCAAAGAGCTTTGAAAGCTCTGATCAGGAGAACTGAAGAAGTGCACACTGCACAGCATATCCTATATTAGGCATTCACCAAATTCTGTCAATGCATCAAATCAAAATAGTGCTATATAACATGTACCCATTCTCCAGGCATTGACTAAAGGAGTTGCATGAATTAGCAGCCTGAAAATATATTGGTATACATTGCACATTCCTAGCTCTCTCAGTGTGTTCCAAGAACCCTCACTGCTAGATTCTCTCTTTTCTACTGTATGATTTGAGGGCAAATAAATATACTTAACACTGAATCCCAATAGCTCCAGAAATTCATTCATATTGAATTCAGAAGGCCTTTTTTCACTGATTACATAAGGCAGAATAGCAGCCCTGGAGTTGTGACCAAGTTTGCCATTTCTGTAGTTAACTTTTCATCACTATACATACATTTTAAAGTTACCTTGAAAACTATTTCATGTCCCATCTCTGGGACATTTTTTCCCTCCTGGCATTAGTTTCTCTTCTAATTAGGGACACAAATCTTACATAGTCCCCACCGAAAGGAGGAGGACACTCAGAGAGACCATCATTAGGAGTAGAAATACTCACCTTATTCTAAATTAGAAAGCCAAATGTCCAAGTGAAAGAATGACTTGCAAGCATACCTGCAGGTGGTGCAGAGTGAAAAGCGCATCAATGTTCATGATTCACATTTGCAACTGGGCAATTGCCCATAATGTATCAGTATGATGTAGTCAAGTATCTGACTCCCACCCACCTCCTGCCTTGGTGGGGTCAGATATTTTGCATGGATAAAAATGAAATGTAGGCATGATGAGTCACAAATTTTTGCTCTTGAATGGATTAGTCATATGCCTGACATCTGGGATTTCATGTATATTTTCTTTTTTAATCTCTCATAACAAAGAATGCAAATGTCTCATCCTAAGTGCATACACAAAGCCTTAGCATAACCTTAGTACAAGCTTCTGCCTCCATTACTGTTTGACACGTCTTTCCACTTACCTCTTCTAAATTAAGGAAGTTGATATAATAAAACATACCAATTTAGCAAAGCTCTGAGCACTCTTGGCTCCCGCTGATTGCCATGGAAGTTGACATCCCTCAGTATCTTCTCAGGGATTCCCAGTTTTATTACAGGATCTATCCCTCAAAGCAACACAAAAAATTCCAAAACCCTTTATTTTAAAAACACATCCTCCTCCAAAATAAGAGTCCTTAATGATGACTACAAAATGATTTAAGTTGCTAATGAAATAATTCTCAAAAACGTACAAATCGCAGAGAAAGAAACAGGCTCTCCATGCTAACACGGTATTTTAAAGAGAGACATTTTCCCAGTGGCTCTTATCCATGTGGCTCTCTCAGTTCAGCCTCCTTCACATGCACTAGCTAACATTGGGCGAGAGCGATTCTCCGACACTCTGGTTGCAGTGGCGGGCTCAATCCCCATGTGTCCTCGAAGCAGCGCAGTGCTGCTGCCATACTGTGGGGCTAGTGAGGAGAGCTGGACAGATGGTCTGCCCTTCCACAGAGCAGCCAGGTGGTTGGGCTGCTGTCAGAGCTCCCACCTCAACCGGGGTGAGACGAGGCACCAGTAACTAGGGGTGGGTCTCCAGGGGAATTATTGGTTATCAGTATTGGATTAATCCGATATCAGATTTACCGGATCAGTATATCAGTTTTTTAACATTGCCGATTTTCTTGGCTCTTTAACATTGCGGCCATTGTTAAATGGCGTTGATGTTAAAAATCAGAGAGAAACTGGCAATGTTAAAAATCCAATATACCGATACCAACAATGATCGGTATTATCGAATTAATCCAATAACAATTCAGTATTATTGAATTAATCAGATACCAATAGTCCCACACATACCACTGTCACGGGGATAGGGAAAACACAGAAAAACACTGACGGACAAGGGGGTTACTAGAGAAAGGGCCCCAGGTGCTCCAACCCAGGGGGTAGGCAACTCCGCACAATGCTCCAAGTTCGCTTGTGGGGATAACAACGCCTATCAGGATAGAGTGGTGGCCCTTAAATCTCAGAGAGATTAGGCCTCTATCATCATAGGGCACCGAGCAATCTGTGCAGGAGTGCTCCTCCGTACCCACCACCCACCAGTCACTCGGCGCAATCACCAAGGGGGCAGGGGAAGTAGTGCTGGCAGCGAAGAGACACAGGGTGAGGGTCCCAGGAATGTGGCAGAAGGGTAGGGGTATTTCCATGGACAGGAGTGGGAGAGGGACCCCAGGGAAGACCCCCGCTTGCTCGTGGTTCACTCGCTCTCCCACGCAAACCAAGGATAAGGTACAGGGGCTAGGGATACACTCTTCCCAGTCACACACACACACACACACTCCACCACACTGTATAAGGGAAAGGGGAAATACACAGGAGGGACTCCCCAGGGCAACACAGTCAAAAATACAGTTCACTTAGCTTCTCTCTCTCTCAGGGTATTTTCAGATGTGACGGGGCCTGTATTGGCCCCATCATGGAATCACCCATTGATCCCCTGCCAGGATCAAACTGGCACGTCCAACAGACATGCCGGCTGATCCTGGCGGGGAATCAGGGAGGGGGCGGGGCCACGCGGCTCAACATGTGGCCACACGAACCTACCTCCCCCATGCTCCCTAGGCTGCCTGCCCTCTTGGGAGACAGGCAGGAGCTGTGGCCAATGCGGCTGCAGCGCCCGCCCGCATTGATCACGGCCCAGAATCCCGCTGCTGATTCCGGGCCATGGTAGAGGGACAGATGATACGGTCCCCTTGATCACGGGAGGGGGGGGGGAATCACATTCAACACTCAAATGGAGATGGTCCAGCCAGGACCTCTGTTTGCGTGTTGAATGTGATTCCCTCCCGTGATTCACGGGGGTGAACATCTGGCGGGGAGCTTCTGTTCCCCTCAACAGACGTAACATGACCACGATCACCATGTGGGAATTCCCTGTGGTTGAGCGTGATCTCATAACGTCTGAAAATACCCTCAGTAGGGGGGCCAGTCTTGATCAGATCACTGACACTGTGTGCCTCCCATCACCGGTGTTTAAGGAGGAGGCCATGCCCCCTGACATGCCTGAAGCCACAGGGAGCAGCACAGCAGTGTTGGCCCCGCCCCCACGCTCTGCGCAGTGATGGGGGGGAGGTCCTTCCTCCACGTCGTGTTGTGGCAGTGCCTTGGCAACCACCAAGTCTCAGAGTGCATTGGAGGGGGGAATGGTTCCGGGAGTTGGACCCCCTGGCAGGCCTGGGCTCATTGACACTGCCCCAAGTGCGAGAGCAGGGACAGGCCCTGATAACCGGCCACACAAGTGGGCACCCAGACCTGCCCTGCCTCCCTCCCCCAGCCCAACCAAAATTCCACCCCTGGCCATAACATGGCAGTGTGCAACAGGCAACAGCACCTGCCACTCAAAGTCCTTCCATAGAGCTTGTCACGTGGTAGGACAGAAGGAGCCCTGGCACATGGGCTGCCACACTTTGGGCAGCCTTACCCCTTACTCCACGTGGTGGGTGAAACATCTGGCGGCAGCCAGCCACATGATGCACTGCATCAAGTGTAGTCCGGCTGCCCAGAGTAGGTTAAAGTTGCTAAGTGTATGGTAGCCTGCCCAAGGCAGCTTGTGTGGTTGCACCCTCTGTGTGTGATTTGGTGCGCATGATCACGCATGGGGGTTAGAGTGACATTTGATGGTTGCTCTTGACCATATGAAGATCTCAGTGTGCAGCTCTTCAGACTGGGAACTTTGCCCACCCTGGATATATACCTTTCAAAATGTTGTTATTCCCACTACCTCATGAATATATGTGGGTTTTTTTTAATGAAGGTTTTCTTTTCTTTTTTTTTTTATGTGAAGAATCTTGGCTTCATTCTCAAGTCTTTGCCCTGGCAAACTTGCCATTTATTTCAAAGGGAATTTTGTCTGGATAAAGACCGAGGATGATAGGCTGAAATCCTGCTAGGTGTTGAGCACTCCAACCCTGCTCTAGCAGATGACATAAGCAAACACTTAAGTGCTTTTCTCAGATGAGGTCAGAGTACTGGTTTCCTTGCAGAATTGAGCTCAGATTCTGGCCCTTTTCAAATGGGGGGTGGGGATGGGCATGCATGCTGGTGCAAAGGCAGTGGGGGCACCATTACACTGGTGCACACCCATTTCAACTCACCTCCATGCACAGAGCAACCGCCGTTTTCGCCAGTTGCTCCGTGTGTGAGCTATGGGTGGAGGTGGGTGGAGATGGGTGTAGTGCAAAAGCGCACATGTGCCCCCACCCATCCACTGCGGTGGTCACGCAGGCAATACCTACTCATGTCCACACAGCAGATCTACCTGGGTATGTGTGGGCCCTTCTTGTGTGAAAAGGGCCTCTTTTCCCATCTAGGCAGGCCCATCCACCTAAAAACTGCAAGTCAGTTTCATATAATTGTGGGGATAGAGGAAGTTTCAGTGACGTCTATATGGCGGAGAGATTTCATACACATGCGGCTTTCTTCACCAACTCATTTTAGTAATTTGGGAGGGTGATAGGAGATTCACAAAAACACTTTGGAAAACTCAAGACCTGACTCTTCTACACCTCTCAGCAGGCTGTAGATACAACTGAAGTCTATCTGTATAGGTGCATGGGGTTGATAATTCCATCCCATCTCTAACCCTACAGGCAAAACTCTTTTACTCAGGCTCTGTTTGAGAGTTCAAGATATGGATCTATTCTAACTTCAAATCTGAATCTTGAGAGCAAACAGGTTCTCCTGCTAGCTCACACCACCCACCTAGATCTCTTACCCATCTCTCATGCAAAAATGAGAAGTGATCAAATTATACAGGGAAGGCAGAGGGTTTCCAGGAAATGTTGAATTATGCAGAAAAAGAACATTCAGGGTTGCTTTTCCTTTAGAGACGTGTATAATTCCAGGAGAACTCAGTTGTTGATGCCCTGAATTATTATTAGGCTTGGACAAAAAGCTTAATAATCTACCTCCTGGTACTACTTAGTACCAGCCTTGTTATGAGTAAAATAAGGTTAACAACAGGTTTTGACATAATGAATATTTAAAATGATTTGGTTGAAAAAGACCAATTAAGGTTGTAAAATTAAAAATGTTTTCTCTCTTTGGGAGCCTGCTTGAGCTACTACAAATTCTGGATTCCTCACCTTAATCTCACTAGTTCAAGGAGAACCATTCAGTTTGTGTCTCTAACAAACAAAAACACACACACACAAAGATATCAGGATGCAAAACAAACACAGTGTACACTCTTGAGCTCTAGTTAGGAGATAAATATGCACACTGCAAATGTACTAATAAGAATCAACCAAGAATGGATTTTCATTGCTGAGAGAAAGCAAATATTTTTTAATATAAGCAAGGAATCTATAAAAAATATATCATTTTGCATCATATTTTAAGTCCAGAATCAATGTGTGATATTGTGTAATCTTTAATCTAAAAATAAGGGGTCAGATTCTTAGGTGAAGGAAATTGGCAACAGCAATGTAAAGGTATGTCACCTGAGATCTTTAAGTAGAATTTAGCTATTTTGTTTCCTATTTTAAACTGAACAACATCCATCCCATCTCATCTGACTAGTGTGGCAAACTGCAGACTCCCAAGAAGACTAGCTTCTCCTGGTAGCTCTCTCTGCTATTTCCCCCCTAAGTTCTATTATATACTTTGGTGGATATCACTGCTATTTCCCCCCCTAAATTCTACTATATACTTCAAGGTATGATTTTTCAGAAATGCAAAGCATCCAAAAATGAATGCAAAAAGTGAGAAGAACATTCTGAAGATGTGAGGCAGCATTTATGAATATATTAATAATTAATAATTAATATGGAACTGGGTTTAATATCCATAGATAATCCAACAGATATACATAGTAATACATAGTATTACATAGTAAGCATCCAAAAATGAATGCAAAAAGTGAGAACATGAGGCAGCATTTATGAATAAATAATAATAATAATAATAATAATTAATAAATGAGGAACTGGATTTAATACCCACAGACAATCCAACAGATATACATAGCACAGGAAAGAGTTGCTCACATCTAGGAGCTTTACTACTCTTCTGCTCCCATCCTCACCCACCCCTGAGTCTCCTGCAACCTGAAATGTCTTTTGCCCTTTTTCACATGCTGCCCCTTATGGAACTCCACCCACCCACCCAAACACATTTGTTCTGATCCCTCTCTCCCTCTAAAACTTCCAGAGATAGAGTGTGGTTGCCGTGTTGGTCCCTAGTGGCATAGAGACAAAGTGGTTCAAATGATATCTTTTATTAGACCAACTGTTGTTGGTGGAAACTGCATGCACCACATGCCTGAGGAAGGGCCTTGTGTGGCTCAAAAGCTTGCTTATTTCCACCAACAACAGTTGGTCCAATAAAAGATTTCATTTGAAACACTTTGTCCCTCTAAAACATCAAATCCCTCCTGGAAATCTACATCTTCTGTCAGGCTTTCCCTAGCTTCTCATCCCCACAGTCTGTGCCCAAAGGTGTAGCTATAGTAGAAACAGCAGTGCAGTTGCACTGTGGTGCACCACACACGAACCTGGAGGCCCATGCTCCCACACACAGCTGCATCCCCTGCAGTTGGAAGGAGCATCATATACTACTAGCATCCGGGCAGGCCCATTCCAACTTCTTCATGAGTAGAGTACCCATTCTAACCTAGCTACGCCCCTGCTGATGTCTGATGCTTCCTCTGTAGTGAATTGATGGACTGATTGAAGCATAACCAAGAGAGTATTGTACACATCTGTAACTATTGAAAGAATGCTATGAGTTTCCTATATGCTTTATTTGCTTGCTATATGCTTTATAGTAACATTTAGTCTAGATATAGTAAAGATGCATATTATGAGGAAAACAGGCTGGCAGGAGGAGAAGGAATGAAGGAAATATGTAGCTGAAGCAGGCAGGTATATGTTCTTGCCATCAATAAAGAAAAGGCCCAGCAGGAACAAAACTAGCAGGAACTGACCATTCCCAGAACAGAGTTTTGCACATCAGAGAAAACAATAAACAAGAGAGAAGGTTACAGGAACAGATAAGGATTGAGTAAGTAAGGAGAAAAGATGGCCTGGTCAGACAGTGAGACGCCTTAGAGAAAGGGGGCATGGGCAACTCATGGCCAGAGATCAGGCCTCCCATCTGGAGGGAGGGGTAGGCAGGATCTAACTGGTCAGGACAGCCCATAATAACAATTCAATTACTAAGCAGAAAGTACCCCAAAACTGGATAGCCAATGGGAGAACTTTCCAGGCTTAGCACTGGCAACCCTGCACTCTGGATAATCATAAGGCAGTAACTGGATAAAAAGGCCAGCCCTAGACAGGAAAGGTGCCTTGCACGGTACCCTCTGCCCAGCTACTTAGGTGGCTGCCGGTTGATCGGTGCTTGGCCCTTTCCAACGCTCTCAAAGGCTATGAAAAGCCAAGACTCCAGCAGCTAGGTTCCTAGATACACCTCGATCGGGTCCCCACCCTGCCTCTCCTCTCAAGACCAGACCTGAGACCTCTGACGCGTAAGAACTCATATGTATGTATATGTGTGTGTGTGCTTGCTGTTACAGTAGGTGAAAGCTATTGCTAGATGCAAGTGTATTGCTGCTATATTCTCAGTTCTTTCTATAATAAACACATGTCTATTTAAGGGGCTTGTGGTCTGTTTCATAGTGCTTCTGCACAGTTCCCGGAATTGGGAACTGCCTACTAGGGATTTAAGTCCTGCTCCTAGTTAGGAAGAATCACAGAGAAGAGTTCCAATTCATAACGTCTCCACTATCCTTTCATTTGGGTCTTCTTCTCCCTTGTAACTACACTAAGCATGTGCCTCTGCAGCTTCTCAACTTTGTGAATGTACCCCTGTTTCTCTCTATGTTCTCCTCTCCCGTGTCTCCCCTCCCTTGCCTTTCCTAGACTGTATGGCCCTTGGGATAGGGACCTGTCTTTAATTAATGACTGTACAGTGCCCGATACATTGCTGGCACTAAACAACAACGATTATGATAATGATAATAAATAAAATAATAATAATAATAATAATAATAATAAGGCTATTTTGATGCCGTTTTTAATGTGCATGTAGCTACTAGATTTAAACGGATTTATTGTTTTAAACCAAGGATAAAGCAGTGAGAGTGAATTTCTGATGTAATGTCAGCTCCCCAATGAAATGCCTCTGCCAGTTAATTTGCAGTTACCAGTTAATTACAAAACCATAATTATGTATGTTCCTTAAAGAAACAAAGTGAATATCTCCAAATTTACATTTATTATAATCTTAAGAAACAAAGCTGTATATTAAAACCTCTCAAGTCAGGAACTTATGGATAAAGCTGTGTATTAATTCCAGAAGAGTAGCCGTGTTTGTTGATAGCTCTAAAACAGGAAGAGTCGTCTTGTGGCACCTTAAAGACTAATGAAAAAAATCTTTTTATTTCAGCATGAACTGCCTATTAAAACTTTCTCAACTCAGGAAGTAAAAGTGTTAATATTATAACAGTAATGAGAACTCAATTACATTTCACACATGGAATACATTCTTTTACAGATTTGGGATTTTCTTATGTGCAGGACACGATTCCTGACACGCTGGCACAGGGTTTTGGTTCTGGCTCATCCTTAAAAAGTATCAGAAGCAAGTCTCCCTCCCTGCTACTTTTTAAAACAAACAGTATACTCATTAAAACAGAATATTCTTAAAATGGATACTTGTGGGATAACTATGTGTATGTGCATAAATCTGTGATCAGTAATGCTCTGATTTTAGAAACTATGTACGTTTTTAGATGAGACAAAACTCCCGCAAGCAGGCAATTAAAACTGCAATTAAAATTTACACCTACTCACATGTGAATGTCTCTTGCCCATACTATGTGGACACTTAGGTGTCTTAATCCAGTTTCTGGAATCCTCGATATCGAGGTATGCTGCTGGTGGACCAGGACAACCCCTCCATCCACAGTGCATCAGGGAACATGGGGCGAATATGGTGAAATTACTCACGAGTAAAGATTTTGCTGCTCATTTCGGTCTTACTTCTAACTTGAAGTTATTTCTTTTAATAAAGCTTTCTTTTATCTTAAAGCATGTATGTATGTGCATTTTCTGAAACTGATAACAGAATAACTGTGAGTCTGGGTAATTTCAGATGTTCCGGGCCTTTGAGCCCACCAAGCTGAACCCGGTCTGTGATCAGGCCATCTGTCCTTTAGACGTGCTGGTCTGGTTGCTAACAAGAATTGGGGAGAGAGCGGGGCTGCGCGGTATGACGTGCGGCCACACAGCCTTGCCCCCCCCCGCGCTCCCCTGACTGACCATCCTCGGGGAGACGAGTGGGCACAGCGGTGAATTAACTTTTGAAACAGGGTGCACAGAGGATAATTTCAGATGTTACGAGACCATGCTCAACCACAGTGAATCCCCTGTGGTGGCCATTTGTCCCGTAATGTCTGATGTGAGTTCCGCCAGATGTTCATCACAGTGAACCTCCAGCAGAAATCACATTGACCATAATCCGGGATCGGTCAAACGTAACGTCCGTTACATTGGCCCATCCTGGATCATGGCCCAGACCACGATATAGGATCAACACAGCCCTACAACGTGCATAAGAAATGTTCAAGTGTGGTTAAATGGGGTTAGCGTCATGTCTGAAAACACCCATACTCTCTGGGTATTTTCAGACGTGACGGGTCTGATTGGCCTCGTCACAAAAACAATATATTCATCCCCCACCGGGATGACCCCGTCACGCCCTAACAGACGGGCCGGGGGATCCCGGTGGGAAATTGGGGAGGGGGCGGGGCCGCGCGGTGCAACATGAGGCCGCACGACCCCACCCCTCGGGCAGGGCCGCGTGGTGCAACATGCGGCCGCACAACCCCACTCCCTCCCCACTCCCCGCGTCCCACCCTCTGGGTAGATGGGTGGCCGCCGCGGCCAATGCGGCCGCAGTGCTCACCCAATTTAGCCACGGGCCAGAATCCCTGTGGGGATTCCGGGCCGTGGCCGCCATCCAGAAGTGACAGCGGGGTTCATCACGGCGGGGAATCGCCTTCACCACGCGATCATCGCCAGTCCCACCGCTTCGGCCGCTCAAGTGATGAAAGTGATTCCCTGCCGTGGTAACATCTGGGGGGGAACATCCGTTCCCCCCAACAGACGTTCCGTGATCGCAGCCACCACAGGGAATTGACTGTGGTTGGCTATGATCTCGTAACGTCTGAAAATACCCTCAGTCACTCTTTATCTTCCAAAAATCACTTCTCTGCTTATTCTTCACTTTCTTTCACAGTTGGCCAGGGGCACCCTCCATCTGTTACCCTTGTCCGTGGGGCGGGGGTGCGCAGGAGAGCGTTCTTGGTAGTTACCCCCATGTTGTGGAACTCCCTTCCCCAGGAGGTTCATTTGAACCCAAACCTCTTGTGGAGGTGATACAAAACTTTTTTATTTAGAAAAGCATTTGGCAGGCAGGGATAGGTGGGGTTTGCTTGGGTTTCTGGGTGAGACTGTGGAGGGGTTTATGGGGGTTTAAGGAGAGGGTGTTTTTATTGTGCAGATTTTAATGCTTTTAACTGTTTGGGGGTTTGGTTTTTTTGTGGATTGTGAGCCACCCTGAGTCTTGTGCAAAGGGAGGCATAAAAATTCAATAAATAAATTAAATATGAATTTATTAATATATCCTCCCTGGACCCTCTCCAATCTGGCTTCCGCCCCCTTCACTGCACTGAAACTGCCATTGCCAAAATCACCAATGATCTACTTGTCGCTAAATCTAAGTGCCTTTACTCCATTCTTGTCCTCCTTGACCTCTCTGCTGCCTTTGACACTGTTGACCACTCACTCCTACTGGACTCTCTCAGCCCCCTAGGCTTCTTCAGCTCTGTCCTTGACTGGTTCTCCTCCTACCTCTCTGACCACTCCTTTAATGTGTCTCTTCCCAGTTCCAAATCCTGTTCCCTCCCCCTCTCAGTTGGGGTTCCCCAAGGCTCTGTCCTGGGCCCTCTCCTCTTCTCTATCTACATCCTGTCCCTTGGCAAACTCATTGCCTCCGACGGCTTCCAATATCATCTTTATGTTGATGACACTCAACTCTATCTCTCCACCCCCTCTCTCTCCCCATCTGTCCAAGCTCGCCTCATCAACTGTGTCTCTGATATCTCCGCCTGGATGTTCCAATGCCAGTTCAAGCTCAACATGGCTAAGACTGAACTCTTTATCTTTCCTTCCTACCCTTCCTCTCCCTCGTCCGTCCTTATTGATGGAGTCACCATGCACCCCGTCTTCATCGTCGATACTCACCTTTCCTTTAAACCTTACATCAATTCTGTTGCCAAGTCCTGTCGCTTCGCCCTTCACAACATTTCTCAGATTCATCCCTTTCTCTCTGTCTCCTCAGCCAAAACACTTGTTCACACCATGGTCATCTCTTGCCTTGACTACTGTAACCTCCTCCTTACTGGCCTCCCCTGCTTTCACATGTCCCCCCTTATCTCCATCCAAAACTCTGCTGCTAGGGTCATCCACTCAGCCCGTCGCTTTGACCACGTGCAGTTTCTCCTCTCCTCGCTTCACTGGCTCCCCCTTCCACAATGCATCCTTCACAAACTCCTGGTGTTCATGTACAAATCCCTTCACAACCTGGCTCCCTCTAACCTCTCCACCCTAGTCTCCTTACACACTCCTGCACGCACTCTCCACTCCTCTTCTGCCCTTTCCCTCCCTCTCCCTCCTCTTCCCTGCTCCCCTAACCGCCTTCATCCCTTCTCCCTTGCTGCCCCCCATGCCTGGAACTCCCTCCCTCCAAACATCCACCTTGCCCCCTCCCTCTGCACCTTCAAATCCCTCCTTAAAACCCACCCCTTTCTCGCTGCCTTTCCTGATGCCTGCTAGAACTTTCCTTCAATTTTTACTATCTGCCCTAGTCCCCACAGACTCCTGCCTAACTGCAACCAAGCCAAGCATGTGCACCTGAGACTTCGCATCTGCTGAATGTTATTTATCCCATGTCTCTCCCTATGTCCCCTCTCCTTGTCTCCCCCCTCCATGTCTATTAGATTGTAAACCGTAGGCAGGGACTGCGTCTATCTTATTGTTCTGTAAAGCACCAGGTACATAGCTGGCGATATGCAAATGCTTATAATAATAATTAATAATTAACAATTAATAATCAACAATTAATAATTAATAATTAATAATTAATACATTTCCTCCCGGATTAATCATTTGAGATTGTAGTAAGCCCAACACATCCTTTTGGTAAAAGAACACTGGATACTTGGATTTGATTATTTTTTTTAAAAGTTTATATTCGAATACCTTGCAAATAGTACTGCCAAAATTTAAAAAAAATAAAAACATACATTTGCTCTGTTCCCCTTAGAAGAGTTTATAAGCAGAAATATACTTATCTTGTTGCTTGTAAAAGGTAAAAAGCAGAAAACTAATTATCAAAGCACTAGGCGAACATACAATATTTGTCTTCTTCTCATTCCTTTCCATTTATGGTAATATTAGTTGGTAACTCAAACTCCGATAGCTCTAGTTGGTAAAACTTTAAGATTGCAATCTGTAAGTGGTTTTTGGATCATGATCTATGGGTGTTTTTAAATGAGATGCTACCCCACATGGTCACCCCAGGAGTCACTGATCTGAATGCCCATCTGAAGGTGGAGCAGGGGGATTTGACTCCTGTGGGCCACACAGAACTCACTCATGGAGCTCTGTCAAGAAATCCAGAGTGTTCCGTGTGGGGCAAGCGAAAAAGGTCCATGGCAATGGACTGGTCCAGGGCTCATAGGCACTGTGGGAGGTGGACACGGCCTTTGCAAGTCACAAAAACTGGCCGGGAACACTGTGACATTTGGGTTCCCCAGGAGAAAAGCAGACCACCTGACTGGTTGCCCTGTGGGGGGACCATCTGCTCAGCTCCCCACACTGGCCTTGCAGTGTGGCAACTGCACTTGCCTGCCATGGGGCCATATGGGGATTGGGTCCTCTGCAATTTGGGCCCTTTGTCAATTGCAAAGGTCAGCCTGGCACGCGTTCCCCTCCCCCGTGGTCTGTGGCAGGGGGAATATGTGGCAGCTAGTGCCGTAGCCATACTGGGAGCAGCCCATTAGAATCCCTCCCCCCACACTCCCCCTGAGTGGATGCTCTGCAGCAGTGCCACTCAGCGGCCACACACACCCCAACCCAAATCTTGCTCATTTAAAAACACCCTAAGACAGTAATCATTCTTCAAGAGCATGGTATCTCTTTAAATATGGAATGTTCTCTCTCTCTCTCTCACACACACACACACACACACACACACGATAGTCTTAGAGGCTTCTTACAAAGGAAGATTAAAGAAACTATTGTCAAAGAAGACTAATACAAACAGGTGGATTTTTGCCTCTCCCAAGACCTCTGCAGTATTTACTTTGTGAAAACATTCTTATCTCTTTCCTAGATGCTCTATCAGACTTCCTTGGAACAGAAAGCATGTGTAGGCCACTGATTAAGGGTAAGTGTATTCACCAAGAAGCTGTCAGGTACAGGGAGACTGAGAAAATTAATGATATATGTAACGTGGCAATGCACATAATTGCTCCAAATAAAACAAACTTTTCAGCAACCATAACACTCTATCAGCTGTATCTCCACAATCAAATACTGGCAGCCTTAAATGTTGGGCCTTAACTCAGGAACTTTGACAAACAAACATGCTTAATGTTCTTCTGAGAGCAGACAGTTCAGATGGAAAATGAGCCATCCATTATACGCCAAAAAATCATCAAAAGTTGTTGCGTTTTTTGTTTTGTTTTTTAAAGTGGTATTCTTATCTAAACACATGCTAGGTGAAAAGAACAATGCAATGTGAAGACGAACATTCTGTCCATGTTCCTGTCATATTCCAAAGGCTGCCAGTTCACTTGCTATTAGAGGTGGGACCCCGGGCCCATTACCGGCTACCGGATTTACCGGTTACCGGTTCTCTAAAAACCGGATTCCCGGATTAAATCCGGTATGCCGGTACCGGATTTATTTCATTGATTTCAATGGGGCGCTGTGTCCCCATTGAAATCAATGAATTCCTTCCCCCTCCCCCTCCCAGGCTGCGCGGGTGGAAGGGGGGAC
>QEPC01012913.1:8213481-8234289 GCA_003113815.1 Sphenodon punctatus
TTTTTTGGGGGGTGGGGGGTGGGAGTCAAGCACGCCCCAGCAGCTGGGGAGGGCAAGCCCCGGCAGCTGGGGAGGGGAGGCCCTGAGGGTTTACCAGTGCGGGGGGAGGAGGAGGCAAACCAAGCCCCCCCCCGCATGGTAAATCGCGCCGAGGCGCAGAATTGGCCCCTGACTCCCGTGGAATTTTTAAAAAAATTCCGCGGAAGAATCGGGGCCCTGAGTGTAGTTAAGGTATTAACCCAATCCAAAGATGTGCCAGGCAGCAGCAGGGTCTCAACTTGCAGACAGCCCCCCAGGAGGGGCAAGGCTTGTGTCTGTGTGGGTATGCCAGGAAGAAAGAGAGAGAGACTCTTTTGGGAGCGGGCATCCATGGGTGGGTGCGGAGGAGTAGGCTGGGGGGAGGGGGGTGCAGGCTTGTAGGCGGACGCTGGTGGCCGCTGGCCAGTCAGGCACAGGCACGAGCAGCGGCAGCACCCAGAATGGAATGACAGTCCCCTGTGACTGGAATGATGGTCCCAAAATATCACTGATGGTTCCTGGGATGGGTGGGCATGACTGGCTGCTTCAGGTAAAGTGGAATGACAGCCTAAAGCCTATGAGAGTTGAATGATTTCCCTAGAATTAGTGCATGGTTGGGCACACTTCATTCAATCATGCGATAGGTGTAGGTGGTAGCAACAGGTACAGGAACGCACACAGGCAGGCAGGCACATATAATACGTTGTGTTATATTCCATCTTATTCTGGTAGGCTTGCTGCTGGATGTGGGCATCGGACGCATGAGCACAGATGGGAGTTCTTCCTGTTTCTTGCAGGTGACAGCTTCAGCTGGCCTCTCCTCCACCCCATCTCTCATTCTAGTGGGGAGCCTCTCTCTCTCTCCCTCTCTCTCTCTCTCTCGCCATATAGTGCAGGTGACAGCATGGGTGGGATCGTGTCTGTCTCTCCTTCTAGCAGTGGGGAGACTTTCTCTCTCTTTCTCTTATTTCTCTCTCTCTCTGTCTCTCTCACCATGAACAGCAAGTTGCATAAAGAAAAGGTGGAATGACAGCACCCCGTGAGCAGAATGACAGGGCACAAGAGCCCTGAGGGTGGGTTCTGGGCTGGGGCTAGAGTGGCAGCTTCTAGAGGAGGAGGAGGAGGAGGAGGAGAGTCCTGTCCTGTCCTGACTGCCCCTGGCATGGGATGGCGTGGGTCACTGCACCATCACTCCTTGTCCAGGGGCAGCTAGGGGAATCCCAGCAGCAGAAGGTTGACCTTCAAGAAGAGCAACTGCTCCACCAACTTGGCCCCCAGTTTCAGGTGGCGCAGGGAGCAAACGTCCCCCGCCACAGAGAACACCCACTTGCTGGGGACACTGGTTGGTGGGCAGGACAGGGATACCCTTGGCCACTTTGGACAGGGTCAGACACACGTTGGCCTTGCCAGCCTAATATGCCAAGGGATCACTGCTGGGATCAATGCATGGGTCCTCCTCCAGGTAGGTCTCCACTGCTGGTGAGGTGCCATCATACTCCCTCTGGTAGCCCTGGGTGGGCACGACCTGCCCCACTGCCCTCAGCCACACTGCTTGCCCTTTTGTGCTGGACCCCATGCTCCCCAGAGTGGCCTGCACACAGGAGAAGCTGCTGGCAATAGGGTCCTGCTGCTCATCCTGCTGCTGGTGCAGCTGCTACTGCTAGAGCTGGGGGCAGGGATAGACACATATGGCTGGAAGGGGTTGCTTCTCCCACTCCCACCATCCCCAGGGGCGTCCTGCTGCATGGCCCGCTCTGCCTGCCAGACCTTCTGCACCAACGCAGTCTTCCGGAGGCAATAGACCACTGTCTCGCATGCCATGTTGCCCTTGATCCTGGGGTCCAGTATGGTTGCCAGGATATATTTCTCCCGGCACAGGAGCTCATCAAAGCGCGCACTCAGCCCCGTCTTCAGCTTCCATGCCAGGTCAAGCACCTCATCAGACATCTTCCTGCCCGCAGGGCCACAATCCCGCCCCCCAAGAATCTTGTCGAGTCTCCTCTGGAGGCTCTGGACCAGTGGGGTCACCTGGCTGAGGGTGGCGGTGGAGCTGCTCACGGTCTCCATCATGGGCAGGAATGGTCTTAGGATGAAGAGCGTGTGAGCGAGAATCTCCCATTCCTCCCTGTTGTATCGTGGAGGTGCCTTGATGTCTATTTCCAGTTCCACCTGATGCAGGGTGGCTTTCTATTCAAGAAGCCACTCAAGCATCAGGAAGGTGGAATTTCACCTGGTGGAGACATCTTGGACCAGCTGGTGCATCAGGAACCCTTGCTTGGCCTGCTTCCCCCGGAGGAGCTCACTGCCCTTCACGCTCCTATTGAAGAACCCCACCAGCTTCCTCGCCCGGTTGACCAGGGTGCCTGGCCCAATCCCCTTATCCCCCAAGCCCAGAGCATCCTTGACCACAACATGGAGGGTGTGTGCGGTGCAAGGGATGCTTGTGAAGCCCCCGTCACGGACTGCCTTGAGTATATTGTCTGCGTTATCCGTGACCACACAGCCCTTGGTGAAGGCCATACCTAGTGTGACCCACTCTCTGACCCTGGTGGCCAGGGCTGCCTCAGGGTTCCTTGAGGTGTGGGAGCTGTCCATTACTTGTGCCTGAAGCAGGGCCCACCTTCAGGACCCCTCCTGCTACTGCCAAGCGCTGCCTCTGGGTCCTGTCACCAGTGTGCAGTCACTGCCAGGTAGGCGTGCTGGGCATTCCTGGAGGACCACAGGTCGGTGATGAAGTGGACAGTGGCCCCCCAGCTCCTGCCAGCTACTTCCTCACCTGGTCCATCAAAGCCCTGTGCAGCTGTGGCACCACAGTCCGAATCAAGGTGGAACGGGAAGGCAGCTTAAACTGGGGGGGCAGGAATCCAATCAGCCACTGGAAGCCCTTGTCCTCTACAATTGAAAAGGGCTGCCCATCCAGCACAATCATCTTAGCCAACAGGCACTTTGCTTTCTCCTGAAAGAAGCCACGCCGCCTTCCAACACCCAAAGGCCTTGGCAGCTGCCCCCACCACAGCTCCTCCATAGTGGACTGACGCTGCTGGTGAGGCTCCTGCTGCTGTTCTTCCCCCAATACTGCTCCTGCTGCTTGAGGCAACAGCAGTTGGTGCAGGACGCTTGCCCGCTGAAGGAGCCGGGCGACTGGCCGCTGCTGCAGTTGGGAACCCACTTCCCCTGCCTTCCTGCTTAGCATCAGAGCACTGTGGCATGCCTTGAGGTGCCTCACCATTGCAGTTGTCCCAAGGTTGGCAAGCACCTGCCCATGCTTCACCACCTTATTGCACAAAGTGCACTGCACCTCTCTGGGATTATCTGCCCGCACCAGCTTAAAATGATCCCAGACTTAGAATTCCTCCCTTCCTCCTGCCTTCTGGCCCACCCCGGCTGATGCACTGCTGCCAGTGCTTCTGGGAGGGGGAGAATTTGGTGGCACTGGCGACACAGCTCTGGGAGGAGGCTCAGCCATCACCTCAGCTGCAGAAATCTCCTCTCCGGCACTAGTGTCTGCCTCTTCCTCACTGTCCCTGATCACGGTGATGTCCCATGAAGGTGAGTACTGGGACCCTGAGGCTAGACTGTCCGTGCCCGCCATGCTGCTGGCACTCTCCCTGTGCCCCCCTCTGTAGCTGCCAGTGCTACTGCTGCTGCTGCTACACCTCTCCCTACTGCCATTGTCCAGGGATCAGGCCCTGCCTCTAGCAGCTGGAGTGGGATCCACCAGATCTGGACTGCTGGGGATCGCCTCGACAGTGGGGGATATTGGTGACCCTGTAGGAACATTGCAAGCAGCACTAGCACCTGCTCCAGCATCAGGAGAGACAGATGCAGCCTCAAGTCCTGCAGCCTTCCAGTGCCCTGCATGGAAGGGGAAGAGGGCACTGCCAGGAGGCAACTCTGAGCCGCTGAAGTCTGTGACCCTAAAGCAGGCCTGCTGAGTTTGGAGTGTTGTGATGTGCTCGGGTTACTGCTGCTGCCACTCCCCTGGCATGGCCCCTGCCGTCTCTGGCATGTGCCCCATTGCCTCCCCTATGGGCAGCAGATCAGCCTCTCCTTCCCTTCTCCATTTCTCCCTCCAAAATAATGTTTTTATATTTTTTATATTGTTTTTGTTTTTATATTGTTTTATATTGTTTTTATATTTTTTTTTATATATTTTTTATATATATATTTATATTGTTTTTATATTTGTTTTTTTTATATATATACACACTAAATCTAACTGCTATAACTATTCTAAATGCTATCAACTAAATGGATTATCTAATAAGTAAAAAGGCCTACTCCTACAAACACTAAATCTCTAAACACCATCTCTATCTCAGCTAACTCCTACATCGATCTATCTATCTATCTATCTATCTATCTATCTATCTATCTATCTATCTATCTATGGGATGGGGGGAAACACAAAGAACACAGAGAGGGGTACAAAACTGAAATGATACTTAAATCAATCTAATGCTATTCAAAATGAATAAAAAAAACAGGGGAAGGGAATCAGGGATGGAATATATATAGAGGGAGAGGGAAAGTATTCAATGGAGGGGGGAGGGAGGAAGGAAGATTGAACACAGGGAACACAAGGAGGGGTAAAACCAAAAAATAACACCTAAATCTATCTAATCTAAGCTAAATAAATGATAATAAGGAGGTAGATGGATTGGATGAGTGAAATAGGAGGAGGATGGCAATGGATTGGGGAGCTGGGAACTGCTGGGAGAGGGAGCCTTCTGAAATGTCTGATGTCAGGAAAAGTGACTAGCTCAGAAGGTGTTGGGAAAGGGGGAGGCCAATGAGTTTTGTTACTTACTTTGCCCGCCTCACCGCTAGCCCCATTGGCTCCATGCAGTAGCCTGTGGCCAATTGCAGACTGCGAAGCCAGTGGTCTGAGGTGAAAAGGGGTTGTGATCGGGCAGGCTGGCTGCTCCTCCAAGCCTCTCCACCCCTGATGCCTGGAAATCTGTTCCTCAGCTGAGTCCCCCTCCCGGTCATGTTTCGCCTTCCAGTGACACATTTTTGCCACCCGAACTCACCTGAACGCAACTGACCGAACTGTTCAGTTGTTTCGGAGTTCAGAATCAAGTTCGGTTTGGCCAGTTCGGGTTCGGTCGTCCAAACAGGCCGAGTTCGGACCGAACTCCGAACTTCCGAACCGCGTTTGCCCATCCCTACAAACTAAGACCTATCACATAAATACTACTGGAGAGCAGCAGCAATGGTACAAGTCTATGGAATAAATAGTTTCTAAAGTCAAATTATGATCTATTAGATCAAAGCCTTTCAAAGTGAAATAGTTCAATGTTTCAATAGTTCAAAATTCTTGCAAAGAAGCGACTCTATTGGTACTCAAACAAAAATCATATCATTCAAGCAATATTGTCCAGGTTATTCACTATATTTATTCTAGTGTTTAAAGTGAAGGAATTCACTCACTCACTAGGTTCATCATAGGAAAAATATAACAACAGAATGAGTAAAAGTTGGAAAAGGTAAAGCACTTAGAGATGTAGAACGGATGGGCCAATTCTGATCTCACTTTCACAGATGAGATGCCATGGAAATGAAAAAGAAGACAGTCAGGATTCATGCCGTAGAACTTCGTGAAGCCTTTTTTGAATTTGAGAATGTGCAGCTTCGTATGGTATGGCATGGTAATCAAGGCTTTTTACAGTGGTGGTGACAGAAGTGGTGGTGTATTGAATGAATCCTGATTTCCAAAGGAGGGCGGGGGGTGTACAATACTCAGTGAAATCAGTGGGGCTTCTTGAATGCAAAAGGAGCCATAATTCCCCTCCAGATGCACTTGTTACAAATTTTGAGTCCCTACTTACCTTTGAGCCTTTTGCTTTTCTACAAAATTTGTTTAAAATTGCCCTATTGCTTCAAAAGCTATTCAGGACACACACACACACACACATGCACACACACACACACACACCCTACATGAGTGTTTTCAAATAAGCATGTTGATGGGGAGCACTCACGCAGGTGGAGTATGCGAGGAGCAATTCAAATGGGCAGCCCCCAGCATGGCTACCCTGGCGATGGAGGCAGCCACTGTACATTTGGCTGGCCCCACACAGAGCATTCCACATTTCCTAGCGTGGCCATGAGTGGGTGCTCCATGACTCATGGGAGCATGCATCTGAGGGTGAAAACAGACATGACGCTAACCATCCTTTAACCACCCTTGGTGGTTATTTGTACATGTTGCAGGGCTATACTGGTGTCCTATGCAGCCCTGCAACATGCATAAATGACCACCAAGGGTGGTTAAAGGGTGGTTAGCGTCATGTCTGTTTTCACCCTGACTGTTCCACCTTCAGACAGGCAGTCAGATCTGTGGCTTCTGTGTGGTCATGCAGAGTAGGGTAGCATCTCATCTGAAAACAACCAACAGGAAACAGGAAACAGGCTAAAAATGAACAGGCTATAATGTTTTAATTATCTTGTTGAGTATACCCTTGAGGAAATAGCTGTACTTATGCTTATTCTTAAAATTCTTGAAAGAGGATGAGTAGTCTCTTTTGATATGTTCAGAATTTCAAAGCTCTGTGTTTCTCAAATAGTTAACAATTTTAACACTTAGGGCATTTTACACAAGGCTCATTTCTTGCGGCTTTGTAAAGTGTGTGAGAAAAACTCTCACAGGGGAGGTATAGATGTTCACCCCCGCTAACGGAAGTTGGCCGGGTGCAATTGGAAACAGCCGGCACAGGCGAACAAGTACATGCTTGGAGATGCAGACTTGTAAAACCTCCATATCGAGGTTTTTACAAGTCCTTATCTCCAAGTATGTGCTCATTCACCAGCACCTGCTGTTTCCAATGGCACCCGGCAAACTTCTGCTAGTAGGGATGAATGTCTAAACCACCCATGTACGGGTTTGTTTCTCCCTCACCTTAGAAAGCTGCAAGAAACGAGCCTCGTGTAAAAATGCCCCAAGTCAAGAGAGTAAGCAAAACCCATCAGCAACAAGGCTGTTGCAAACATCCAATAAATATTAGCAACAAGGATATTAGCCAGCTGAAATGTGAATCAGGAAAAACCCAAAGGAAATCTTGTAAGGTACTAATATCCGGAGGTCTAATCTTGCTAGCTGCTGAACTCAGTGCGAGTTTATGACATTTAGGACCTCGTCTATTCATACCTACTTGAGAACAGGGTTCTCAACATTTAAGGGAGGGTACTCAGCATTAAGGGAGGGTACTCAGCATTCTACAAGATCATGTTCATGGTACTTCTGTGGACAGAAGAATTAAAGGAAAATTGGGTTCGGTTAGAAATCTACTCTAATGGATTTAAGAAAGGTGATGAAAATGAAAAAGTTGCTTTTAATTAACAGAGCTATGGTTGAAAGTGTCTGGACTTTATTAATCATATTCTACTGAACTCTTCTGTTGTGGCAACAGCTCAGAAAAGAGCTCCTTCATGGGAAAAAGCTGTCAAACCAAATCTGTGAACTCTGATGGAAGAAGTGTTCTAGGCTCAATTGTGCCAGGTACGAAGTAACACTGAGCCACCCTACTCAAGATCGCCCGTACACAAGAGGAAAGCACTATATTTTAGAATGCGCCCCTCCCCACGCATTCATTTTTACTGCATGTGTGAAGTAGGACCATGCACCCTCTTTTTCGTCTGGTGTGTGTGTGTGTGTGTGTGTGTGTGTGTGTGTGTGTGTGTGTGTGTGTGTGTGTGTGTGTAAAATTTCTGTATTTCACCTGTGGCATCCTGATCTTTTCATGTTCTCTAATTTCTTGTTGTATGATAAATTAAATGGCTTTTCTATAGTGATACACCAGTGTTCCCTTCTATTGTTTCCACAGTTCTAAACTTTTTGTTTTTTTGTAAGAAAGAGGGGGAGAACTCTTAGCAATAAGACAAGGGAAAATGTAGTCAAATAAATCTTTTGACCACATATGCAATAGTAATATCAATCTTACACTTTTAGGAGGAGCAGCTTTGTATTCAGAACATCAAAACTTTCAGAATAAATTAAGGATTTGTGTTTCAACATAATATATCATTCTGCATGTTTCTTTTCATGACCTTTCTTTTTTGACTGATGCTCAATTATTTCGTTCATAAAATTGCTTCCTTTAAGAACATTAGTAGTAAATATTACTTATAAGACATTTAATTTTGCTTTCATTCTATGTTCTGCACAGACTACAGAAATTTAGGGTGTGGTCTTTGTTGCTGTCTCATGTTGGCACAAACCCCAAATGGAACTTACACTGGCTCTAAGCCTTCCCCCAGTGCTAAACAGCCAGAGAATCACATTGGGTGTTTTTAGATGGACGGGCTGCCCCGATGCTGGCCACTTCACCCTTGGATGGCCCGTCCATTTAAAGGTGCTCTGCCAGATGTGCAGGCAGAGCAGGCATGGAGCAGGCTGCACTTGGCTCAGGACAACCCCACCGGCAGTGCTCCAGAACATCCCAGAGCACAACTGACCAAGTGGTCTATGGTATGGGGTAGGGCTGAAACTTGGCTTGCAATTCTCGCTGGTTCCCGATGAGAAGGTCCCACCCCCCCCGCCCGGCCCCTCGAGTAATTTGTAAGAACTTGAGGGGGCGCGAGAACACCTGAGTTCTTGGGGGACCCTCTCAATTCTCAGGATTTGCGAGAAAAAAAATTCTTATCACTTCAGCCCTAGTATGGGGAGTGGGGCACCATGTGGGTGGGCCACAGGCTGGGGAACCTTCCAGGTCCATCTGATCCAGGCCCTGGTGAAGCTGGAAGCAGGCGGGCATGGGGGTGCACCCTTGGGTTGGGCAGCCTTGTGTCTGTCTGAAAACACCCATTGTAAGACACAGGTGTAACCATGAGACTATTTACAATATTAACAACTAATAATGTGAATTGTTGTCAATATCAGGCAATTATATCTGTGAGGAAGAAGTAGGAACAGCTACCCAATGAAGTGAAACTATCTTCTTCATGTTGGGAACCATTAGCATGCTAACTGCTGACTGACTGGGGTAAGGAGAGTGGGGTAAAGAAGGGTCTCAAGATTGTTTGTGAAGAATGAAGAATACATTTGACTAACCAATATCTTTACAGGAATCAGGATAGGAAGAAAGGGAAAATTGCCTGGATAATTTATTCGCAGATAGTTTTACTAGCTCTAGCATGGACATGAAGTGAGCTCATAAATTAAGAAAATATTGCTTGTTCTTCTGCAAGAGCTGCTGGAATTAGAAACAGGGCTCTATGCACAGTAGCTCTCAATAACACCCATCACTTGCCCATTACCTCAGGATAAGGTAGTAAAAATTTACGTCACTCCTACTGAAAAACTAGCAAACTCAGATCAGCGACTTCCAAATTTGAACCCGAGTTCAGGTCAATCAATCCATTGTGCCAAGCTACCAATCTAATACATTTACTTTGCTTTTGACTTAGTTTTTCAAGTTTTATGCCTGTCCCCTCCCCCCCCCCACCCGGAAGTAGCAGGGGCTAAAAGCCCACAGGCAGCGGCTGGAGCCGCAGGCTGCGGCCGCAGGCTCGCGGCCGAAGGGCCGCGGCCAAAGGGCGCGGCACTTCGGGGGCACTTCTGGGGGACTGCAGGGGGGGCAGGGGGGTTTTTGTGTTTTTTATTGGGCAGGCTTTTTATTTTTCAGGGCTAGGGTGGTAGGGTGGGGGTATTGACACGGGGGGTAATGTGGGGGGTGGACCCAGGGACTCCCCCTGGTGAGAGCAGGGGGAGGACCGGGAGGGTTGGGGGGGAGGGGGTGGCTCGGTCTCCCCGTGAGAGGGGGAGACCGAGGGAGAATGGGGAGGGTATGGTTGGGGGGGGAGGGTTATGGGGGGGAGGGGGGGAGGGAGGGCCGGGGGGCAAGCAGCCGGGTCTGAAGGGCCGGGATTGGGTGGACGGAGGGGAGGGCATGGCCATTGGGGTCGTGATGGGGCGCGGACGGTATGGTCCATGGGGTGGGAAGGCACGGGCCCCTAGGGGTCCACGGTGCCTGAGGGAGGTGGAGGTCATCACCCCCCCACTAAGGGGGAGGGAGGTGCCGGGTCCAGGGTCCGCGCGTGGGGGGCTGGTGCTGATGAATGCGAGGTCCGTGGTCAACAAGGCCCCGATTATCCACGATTTGATCGTGGATGGGGCCGTGGACCTCGCATGCATCACGGAGACCTGGCTGGATGATCTGGCCGGTCCAACTTTGGCGGATCTGGTTCCAGCTGGGTATGCCGTGCAGCATCAGCCCCGCATGAGCGGCCGGGGAGGAGGCGTAGCTATTGTTTTTAGGGAAGACTGGCCTGTTAGGAGGTATCCAGTGCCGGAGATTGTGGGTGTAGAGGCTCTGCACGTGGTGATCGATTTGGCTGGGGGCAAGCTAGGGGTGCTGCTGGTGTACCGGGCCCCTTCATGCCCGGCGGCATCCCTTACCGCTCTAGCGGAGCTGGCCTCGGAGGTGGTGTTGGGCTCCCCCAGGACTTTGGTTCTGGGGGACTTCAACGTCCACGCCGATGCCGGCCTTGTTGGGGCGGAGCGGGAGTTCATGGCCGCCATGGCAACTATGAACTTGTCCCAGGAAGTGATCTGCCCGACCCACGTGGGGGGACATATCCTCGACCTGATCTTCGGCTCTGGCCTTGAGGCGGGGGGTCCGGTTGTGGGGGAGGTGACAGCGGTGCCCTTGTCGTGGACGGACCATTACCTCCTTCAGGCCGGTCTTTTAGCGCGCCCCCTCCAGAAGGGGAAGGGACCAGTTAGGATGGTCCGCCCTCGGAGGCTGATGGAACCCCAGCGGTTCCAGGAGGTCCTGAGGGAGCTTACCCTGGATGTGGACGGTCACTCTGTGGATGAGCTGGTCCGGCATTGGAACATCTTGCTGGAGGAGGCCATTGACAGGGTGGCTCCGAGGCGCCTTCTGCCTCGGTCTCGTCACCGCAGGACCCCTTGGTTTACTGAGGGGCTGCGGTGTATGAAGCGTGTGGGCAGGAGGCTAGAGCGACGCTGGCGTCGGACTCGGTCTGTCTCCGATCGTCTTCTCCATAGGGCCCATTTGCGGTCCTATGTGGAGGCTGTGAGGACGGCGAGGAAGGAATTCCTCGCCGTCCTCATAGCGTCTGCGAAGTCGCGTCCAGCGGAGCTGTTTCGGGTGGTGCGGGGGCTGGTTAGTCCGGCCTCCCTCCGCCTGGATGGGGACTTGTCCCGGGCCCGCTGTGAGGAGTTTGTCATCTACTTCGCAGACAAGATCGCTCGGATTCAGGCCGATTTCGACGCTGGGTTGATAGCAGTAGGGGAAGAGCGCGGGGGGGCGGAGGGTCCGTCTGGTCCATCTTTATGGGGTGAGTTTCAGGAAGTGACGCCGGCCGATGTGGTGGATGTCCTGGGGTCTGTGAGGGCCACGTGTTGTCAACTAGATCCGTGCCCGTCCTGGTTAATAAAAGCTTCCGGGGAGACGTTGGGGACGGTGCTGGCGAGGGTGGTGAATGCGTCCCTTCGGCAGGGGAGGTTGTCGCCTTGCTTAAAAGAGGCTGTGGTGCGCCCCCTGCTGAAAAAACCATCGTTGGACGTAGACGCGCTCGCCAGCTACCGACCTGTCTCTAACCTTCCCTTTTTAGGGAAGGTTATTGAGCGGGCAGTGGCGCTCCAGCTCCAGGGTCATCTAGATAATATCGGGCTCCTTGACCCTTTTCAATCTGGGTTCCGCCCCGGCTATGGCACCGAGACGGCGTTGGTGGCCTTGGTGGACGACCTCCGCCGGGAGATGGATGCGGGATGTTCGACATTTCTCATCCTGCTCGATCTCTCGGCCGCTTTTGACACCGTGGACCATGGGCTGCTGTTGAGACGACTGCGTGACCGGGGGGGTCTGGACGGGACTGTTCTTGAATGGTTCCGTTCATTCCTCTCGGGGAGGAGCCAGCGGGTGGTGTTGGGGGAGGAAACATCGAGCCCCCGCGCCTTACCGTGTGGCGTTCCGCAGGGATCGATCTTGTCTCCATTATTATTTAACATCTATATGCAGCCCTTGGGGGAGGTCGTGAGAGGGTTCGGGGTGCGATGTCACCAGTATGCTGATGATACTCAGCTGTACCTCTCGTTTTCTACCGACCCAGACCCTGCTGTCTCGGTGCTATCCCAATGTTTGGAGGCCGTGGCGGATTGGATGCGGCGGAGCAGACTGAAGCTCAACCCAGATAAGACGGAGGTGATGGTGGTGGGGAGGGCGAAGGGGGTGGTGGCCCCCCTGATTGGGGGGGTTTGCCCCCCTGTAGCTCAGCAGGTCCGGAGTCTGGGGGTCATATTGGACGCAGGCCTGCGGCTGGAGCAGCAGGTGGAGGCAGTCGCGAAGGCTGCCTTCCGCCAGCTTTATCTGGTACGTAGGCTGCGTCCGTATGTCTCTGGCCCGGACCTGGCCTCCCTCATCCATGCCTTCGTCACCTCGCGACTCGACTACTGTAACGCGCTCTACGTGGGGCTTCCCTTGTTCCTGGCCCGGAGGCTGCAGCTGGTGCAGAATGCGGCGGCCCGTCTTCTTACGGGGACGGGTCGCCGGGAGCACATTACACCGGTGCTCCGAGCGCTGCACTGGCTGCCGATAGTGTGCCGGGCCAGGTTCAAGGTCCTAGTAATGATCTATAAAGCCCTATACGGCCTTGGCCCCTCTTACCTTAGGGACCGCCTCGCCCTTCGCGCCCCGGAACGACTCCTGCGGTCTGCCGGGGGTGCCCTCCTGGAGGTCCCCCGTGTTAAGCGGGGGGCCACGATGGAGCGGGCATTCTCGGTGGTAGGGCCGCGGCTGTGGAACTCCCTTCCGGAGGAAGCTCGCCTGGCCCCAAGCCTTTTGACATTTCGGCGGAACTGTAAGACCTGGCTGTTTGCCCAGGCCTTTGGGAGGGAGGGGGGGGGTGATTTTTAATCCCCCACCTGTATATTTATTTTTATACCACCCTGTTTTATCGATATGTTTTATAATTGTATTTTAAATGTTTTAAATGGATTTTATTTTGTAAACCGCCCCGAGCTGCTGTGCAGGATGGGGCGGTATAAAAATCTACCAAATAAATATAAAATAAATAAATAAATTACAACAAAGATGAAA
Organism: Sphenodon punctatus; assembly: GCA_003113815.1. Taxonomy (NCBI): domain Eukaryota; kingdom Metazoa; phylum Chordata; class Lepidosauria; order Sphenodontia; family Sphenodontidae; genus Sphenodon; species Sphenodon punctatus. Next base: position 8,226,564 of record QEPC01012913.1, read on the forward strand.
ACAGAAGCGAAGTTCCACAGATAAAAGAAAACTAGCTTGTTTGCTTTGCTGAAGGGGAAAAAAGTCACAGTTTGATTTCCAGTGATAGACGGGAGATGGTTCTGTAAGGTCTGACAATTCAAAAATAGACTGATATTTTTACTTCTAGTCTGACACTAAAGGTGAAAAGCTGAGTGCTGTTATCGGAGAAAGAGAGCTTATACAGCCACTTCATAAACTGAACCATCAGAAAGCTGTGCTGCATAATAATGCAACTATTAGCAATGACCATCTGACACTCTTGCTGAGACAGAGGGTTAATGGGAGACAAATCTGCTGCAGCCATGAAGGGAGGAAAGAAAGACAGTATAGTGGCTAGGCTAGGAGTTTTCTTCATTCCATCTTTGCCAAATGGAGTTAATGGCATAGGTGACCGATAACTGTCGATAGTGGGGTGGGGGTGGGGGAATCTGTATCCGCACATAACCCTCCCTGTTCCCCCCATAAATTCATACCTCTGTCTACAAGCTTCCAACTATGCAGGTTTGTAATGATTTTACATGGGGGGCAATGTAACTTATTTTGCACTAAGCTGAGCTCATGCATAGGAAGATGAAAAGAGAGAGGGGAGAAAAATAAAGTCTTATCCTCTCAGGCAGTCCCATTCTGAGCAGTCCCAGAAATGAGCGTTGTCACATGTTTAGCCACAGGGGCGTCCATGGTGGGAGGGGCCGGACTAGGGTCTGTGAATTCACTGACTCACCAAGCTTCTGCCAGGAAGGTCCCAACCACTAACAGGTGAGTAGCATTGCTTCATTTTCTCCCCTCCCCCCCCCAATTATGCGAAGTTTTACGTCGGCACAACAATCTTCCAGCTGTTTAGTGCCAGCACTAGCCCTCAGCTTTAATGCGAGTCCCATACACTTCAGTGGAACTTGTGATGTCATTCAGTGCTAGCACTACCATTAAGTGCTGGCATTACTACCACAGCCAAAGGATTGTATCCTTAGGTTTTATAAAGTTGGTGACTTTGTACAAGAAGCCTTCGTTATCTTACACCTCCTCCCCATGCAATGGTAAGACAAAATTCAGACTCTTACACTGTGAGATGTATTCAAATTTTCTTTTCCTTATTGTTGTTTTTTGACAATGTCATTACTAGAAGAAAGGGAGTATCGTTCAGCTTTAGTTAAGCCTCCTGACTCAATGATGGAAGCAAAACCTGTAACACAAGGGAACCATGTGGCCGGAATTTTGGGGTTCCCCTCTCTCTGGTTGTTCCCCAATGGACCACTGGACCAGCCATGACTCAATACCCCGCTTACAGCAACCACTGGGCACCACTCTCCCCAGAGCGTGACAGTTCATAAGGGGTTAATCCTTTGTCGCCTGTATCTCAGGGCTCCACAGTCATCAGAAAAGTAAATGGGTTAGGCTCCTCTTAGTGTTAAACCAAGATTCCCCGTGGTTAGTATTCAGTGGCAGTAACCATATAGACACAAGCTTTAGAATAAGAAAGTTTTAAATGAAAACTAAAACAAATAATGCAGGTTCAGAGTAAATACAGAAGGTGCATACAAAAATGGAAACTGATCAGGTTCCTTCTCTAACAGTTACCTATTTATTTATTTATTCATTTACATTTTTACCATGCCCTTCCCCAAAGGTGCGGGGCAGCTTAAAATACAAAATACTATTAAAAGACAAAATATAATTCCACAAAAAACTCTACCCACCCCAGCTCCAAACCCCCAACCACCTCTCACCTGATCCCTATCTCTGCCCACCAAATGCTTTACGGAAAAGAAAGGTTTTACACTGTCTCCGAAAGATGTCCAGGCTCAGACTCAGTTGGACCTCCAGAGGGAGGGAGTTCCACTTCCACAATACTGGGGCAGCAACCAAGAATGCCCCACGACATGCCCCCATCATATGGACAAGGGTAACCGGTGGAACCCACAGGAGGGCACTCCCAGCTGACCACAGGGGCTACAATGGAGTGTGGTAGGAAAGGCAGTCTTTCAGCTATATGGGGCCCAGGCCATTTAGGGCTTTAAAAAAGTCAAAATCAGCAACTTGAATTTATTTATTTATTTATTTATTTATTTTATTTAATTCTAAGAGCCTTTTCACACAGGCGCCCCCCCCCCCCAACGTGTGTCGTGGGTGGGGGAACCCGTGCAAACGTCGCAGCAGGTGCAGGGGGGACTGGTGGGCACCTGTAGGAATGGCACCCATGGTGGGTGGGGGTGCGTGCACACTCCCGCGCTCCACCCATCATTCACACACAGAGCAACGGGCTCCAATGATGGTTGCTCCATGTGTAGAGGTGGGTGTGTGCCCAAGGGAATGGGTGCACACCCACCTCCACCCACCATGGGCACACAACCATCCCCCCACCCATCGCGGTCTGTTTGAAAAGGACCTAATTTATACACCACCCTTCTTGTAGAGGCTCAGGCTGGCTCACAATTAATAAAACAATTGCAATAAAATCCAAATAATAAAGCTTCCACCCTCTCCCACAACCCTACCCAAAACCGCAACCATCCCATATCCCCACCTGCCAAATGCTTTTTCAAATAAAAATGCTTCACACCGCCTCTGGAAGATGCTTAGGCTCAAGCAATTTCCTGGAGAAGGGAGTTCCACAAAACCAGAGCAACAACCAAGAACACGCTCCTGTGCACCCCCATCCTACAGACAAGGGTAACAGATAGAACCTGTAAGAGGACACCCCTGGCCAACCATCGGGGCTGCAATGGGATATGGTAGGAAAGGTATTATTTCAGGTATATGGGACCCAGACGGTTTAGGGCTTTTTGAATTGTACCCAGAAAGCTATAGGCAGCCAGTGCAGACTTCAGAGCACCGGTGTAATGTGCTCCCAGCAACTCGTTCCCACATTCTGCACCATCTGCAGCTTCCAAACAGTTCTCAAGGACAGCCCCACATAGAGCATGTTGCAATAATCTAGCCTTGAGATGATGAAAGCATGGATGACAGTGACCTGATCTAAAAGAAAAGACCGCAGCCTCCTCACTAGATGGAGTTGGTGAAAAGTGCTCCTGGCCCCTGCTGCCACCTGATATTCCAGGTGCAGCAAAGGATCCAAAAGCACTCCAAGGCTGCAAACATGATCAACAAGAGGGGACTGAACCCCATCAATAACAGGTGTTCCAATTGCCTCCAAGTCACAACACTGGCCAACCATCATCACTTCAGTCTTGTCAGCATTCAGCTTCAGTCGGCTCACCCTCATCCAGTCCTTGACAGCAGCCAGACATCGAGTAAGCACCGAGACAGTGGGACCTGAGTCCGATGAAAAAGAGAGGTAACAGAGCTGAGTGTCACCAGCATATTGATGACATCTCACCCCAAACCTCTGAATGACCTCATCCAGAGGCCTCAGTTACATGTTGAACAAGAGGGGAGACAGAACAGAACCCTGCAGGACACCACAGGGGAGGTCCCGTGGGGATGACGAGCAATTGCCCATCACCAACTGCTGGGACCTCTCTGACAGGAAGGAGCAGAACCACTCAAGAGCAGTCCCGTGCACCCCTGCCGGGTTCCGCAGTCATGTCAACCACATCCCACGATCAACTGTATCAAAGGCCATTGAAAGATCTAACAGATTAAAAAGGTAGAATTCCCCTTCTCCATCTCAAGGCGCAGATCATCAAGCAAAGCAACAAATATGGTCTCCATGTCATACCCAGGACAAAAACCTGACTGAAACAGGTCCAGGAATCCAATAGCATCAAGATGAGTCTGGAGCTGTTGGACAACTTCCCATTCAATAACCTTCCCTAAAAAGGGAAGATTAGATACAGGCCGATAGCTGCCAGGTAGTCAGTGTCCAAAGATGGTTTCTTAAGAAGGGGCTGGATCACCACTGTTTTAAGGGCATCCGACACCCTACCCTGCTGTAGGGAGGCATTTACAACCCCAGCCAACAATGGACCCAACGTCTCCTGACTGGCTTTCACCAGTCAGGACAGGCAAGAATCTAATTCAGAACTGGTTGCCCTCATCACCACAATCACCTCCCCCACATTGGTGAGTGATACAGATCCAAACAAACAGGACAAGACTGAGATTCCATAACCCCAAATCCTAACTCTGCAGTTGAAATGGCAGGACCCAAGTTGTGGTGAATACAAGCAATTTTGTCCACAAAGTAATTAATAAGGATATCACAGCGACCATTAGATGACTCCCATGTCCTGGTTGAGACAGGCTGGGTTAACTAGGCCCCACACCACCCAGAACAGCTCCACCAGATGAGACTTTGCAGATGCTATGATAGCAAAGAAGAAAGCTTTCTTTGCCACCATCACAGCTACGGCATAGTCCCTCAAAAATGATCTATGCCACAATCTGTCGCCAACAACTTCAGAACAAGCTGAGCGTCACCTGCACTGTAACCACCTGGGTTGGTAGCAGTTGATACCGCTAACCATGGGTCACATGTTAAGCATCCCTCAGGATTAGAATTGGTTTTTCCTCAGTTTCAGGAGTGCACAGAAATTGTTGTTCCCAAACTGTCAGGTTCCAACTTCAGAACAGGAGCCTATTCCTTCCTCTCCCACAAGAGTACCAGTACCAGAGACTGAGAGAGCGTGGCATCTGTGTGAAAACAAGAAGTTCAGTGGAGTATATTACTCACAGCACGTCTGCTTTTAACCTAGCAAAAGTACCACTTCCTTGGTGTTTCTAGTTAGCTGTGGCATGCTGGTGCTAATGTTTTCAAAAGAAGAATGAAAGGTTATATCTTAGAGATCTCGTCATGATAGATAATGCATAAGAAATCACAGAGAAATAAATAACATTCCTCCTTCTAGAAAAAGATGAAGTATAAAGATAATTAGGAAATTACAGCAAAAAGTGAAGCAGAAGTTGTCATACTATGGAAAACATCATTATAATGTACCAAAACATGCTCAGCAAGGCAGTTGATTGCAGTTTCTAGAAATTAGGATTCTTCAATACATACAGTAAATATGCCTTTAATTATTAAAATCTCCCTCCTCTTGTTAGCCTTGTAGCAAATGCTGGTTTAATTAGAATTGCCTATTTGTTCTGTGCTAGTGCCAAGAGACCCCAATCAAAATCAGGGTCCTGTAGACTCCCTTCCAATTCACTAAATAAACTTCTTTGAACTGTGCGCTGCTACTGCAATGTTTGATGGAATCATGTAAAAGGGTGGTTTTACACACACATTTCTCCTGCATGTTTGCTGTTACATCCTGAACTTTCTGTGTGTCTAAATCACTCACCCAGATCTTACACATCTGGCTCTTTGAACTTCTGCTTAGAACGTCTCCCAGAACTTTTGTGCGTAAAAGGTTCACCTGGTAAACTGCTTTGCTCCAGGTAGCTGTGGTCACTTGGTTTCCATGGCAGCCTCTCACGTCTACAGCTGTGGCTACTTTAGGCTGCCTCAGCACAGTGTGTGTGTGAAAAATGAATCCGAAACTTACTTGTGGACTTGTAAACCCAGAAGACTGAAACACCAGCACTTTAAGGTGTGTGTAAAAATGCCCATTTATAAGGGTGTAGGACTTTTATTTAAATAGATCTTCAAATGATGTAAGCCACAGGTGAGGAATCTTTCCCTTCCCAGGGGCCATTTTGTAAATCAGTACAAGTTCTAAGGGGTGCATAGAAGTTGAGGGGGATGCTTACGGGCATATTCAGGAAGTGGAGGGTCCCCGATTCTTGTGTGCATGTCCTCATCTCTGCTCCCTTACCCTGAGCTCAGTTTTTCAGTAGTTTGGGGGTAACAACTGGATCCAGGGGCCAGATTCAGGATCTGGAAGAGAGCCACATAAAAATTAGCTGTGGGCTACATGTGGTCCCTGGGCCTGAAGTTCCCCACCTTTGATGTAAACTAATGTAGCTCCAAGGAAGTCAACAGATTTATGTCAGTTTTCACCAACTGAAGATCAGATCCAAAACGTAGTTTTCACATTACACACTGTTAAAATAGCCCATTAGGTGTGTGTATATTTTTCAGTTTCCCAGGGGGGGCTGGAGCCAGTCCAGATCCAGGAGGAGGAGCCAAACCTAGGGTGCAGAGCCAAACACAACATCTCTATGATGGGGTTATTCCCTTTCTAGCCAGCCTGCACCACCAGTAAATGTTCAGGGTTCACCCCAGCCACACACACTTATAAACACTGCAAAACATTTTAATTTGCAACAGTTTGCCAACCCAATGGTAGGTGGAGCCAATCCCCAAATAGCACACTTACATGATCAATGGAATAGAGCAAGCACACAAGGAATAGAACAAGCACACAAGGATAGCAGTTTTAGCAAACAACAACAGAGTCTCAGCCAAGTGAGTCCCAAGTGCATGGGGGCAAACGGGGCAAAACGCAGTCACATACCTTTCCCTCCACCCTCAAATCTGCCCAAGGCAAAACCAGGCAACACAAATCTCTCTCTTAAAAAAAAAAAAAAAGCCAAATGAGCATGGGGGCAAACAGGGCTTGTCCTTCTCAGATTGTAAGCCCACAGGGCAGGGACCTGTCTCCAATAACCACCAGCAGGCAGTGTGTTCAATGGCAGGAGTACAGTAGCAGAGAAAACAGAAGTACCATAAAAGCTAGCCCAGATTAGAGAAATTTCCAATACTTTACTTAATGTTGCTCAATTGCACCTTACAATATCTGAACTGCACTTGCCCATCACCTTTGTCTCTACTAACATTGTAAAACCATAATAGCCAGAATCGGTCTCTCTGTTATTTAAACCAGCCTAAGACAAAGAAGCAACTGTACTTGTGAAACCCTTGGCCAATCCCCTTCCAAATAAAGTCTCTAAACAATAATATTTTCCACACGTCAACTCTGCTGTAGAAAACAAACAAAATAAATATTGGACATTTGCTAAGAAGTAGATTAATTCACACAGAAACCTTTTGGGGGGAGGCAGTGGCAGCTAGCTGGCTTGTGTGGAACTCAAGCCTTCCCCCTCTTTCAAAATCCAGCTTTCCCCCTGTCAAAATCAGTCTCTCAAACAGGGGTGACTGGTGGGTTTTGATGTTGGAGGGGCACTGGGGCAGTAAGGCCGGTGGGCTTAGGGGCGGAGCCAGGGGGACGGTAGGCGGAGCCAGGGGGATGGTAGGCCAGTGGCATGGCATAACCCAGCAGCAAGGGGTTCCCAGGGTTAACATCGGATGGAAGAAAACACAGTGTACATGCCCATCAAGCTTAAAATAAATAATTTTAAAACTCAAAACACAGGAAAACACCCAAAAAACTGGCATAACCCAGCAGCAAGGAGTTCCCAGGGTTAACATCGGATGGAAGAAAACACAGTCTACATGCACATTAAGCTTAAAATAAATAATTTATAAACCCCAAACACAGGGCCCCATCCTTCAAGGATGGGTCCCTGTGTTTTGGCTTTATAAATTTCCTTGTAAAGCACCCCAGTCACAGCCTGAGTCCAATTTTACCACGCACATCTCATTTCCAGAATTTTGAACACAACTGAAATCACATGTCTTGCAGTGACATCTCTCTCAGGATTTCCAAACCTCCATTTTACCACACACAGTCCCACCTGCACTAACCCACTAGCCCCCCCTCCCCTCCCCAAGAACCCAGGAGCCCTGGCTCCAAGTACCCCCTGCTCTAACCCAGTAGCCCCCCACTCCTCTCCCAGGGAACCCATGAGTCCTGGCTTCCACCCACCCATCCCCCTGCTCTAACCCACTAGCCCCCCACTCCCC